>BROE01000019.1:6430519-6785519 GCA_036571765.1 Plecoglossus altivelis
GGGGGGGGGCAGGGGCACTCATCTGACTCATGCCAGCAGGCTGCTGCCAGGATTGTAAAGGATGAGCAGGTGGGGGAGGGGGGGGGTGCTTATGATGAGTCCTCCTCTAAACGACCTGTTTCTCCTTGCAGCACATGTTCACTAGGCACAGAGCCTAGCACCAGTATCATCTTTCTCTCTCACTGAGACTCTATGAGACTGAGCTAAATAGAGATGCCAACCCTCCACTCTGTCTGTTCTACACCTCCCCCTATTCCTCTCCTTTTCTCTCCCCCTCCCTCCCTACCCCCCTCCCTCCCTTCTTCCTCTCATCAACATCCCCATTTCTCGTTCACATTTTTGAAGTATTAGTGTTTTCCGTAAATGTCAATTCACCGATTATTACAAGTGTCGGGTTTGTCGCTGAACTGAAAATATTTTCGATTCGAAGCACAATAACTTGAACAGAACAAACAGGGGACTTGTTGGGATAAGAACCAGAGCAGTATTGGTGTCAGGGCTCCCACCCCATACATCAGGCTGCTAATCAGACAGCTTGTCAAGGAGTGCTTATTTATTCACCCGGGCTTAACAAGCAGCGACAATGTTGAGAGACAGGATGCAGAGAGGGCTACGGGAAACACAGGAAAAAATACCCACAATGCACTGCCCTCCAGCTAGTTAGCAGCACTTGCTCTAACACTGATGTGTAAAGATGCAAGGTTGTGCGATTCTTGTTCGCCAACGCTGCAAAACAAACAATGACTGACTTCAATCACAAATGGTTGAAATATTTCCCTGTGGCACAATCACGGCTGTATGCGCCCTGCAGTACCTCACTGCATTAAGAGATGTATCTGAAAACTGCTTCGCTTGTAACCTGTCGGACACATGGCTGATAGATTGCTAACATAATCATCTGGGATACAGTCATCAGGAGGTGGTGCCTCCATTACTGGTCACTTGTAGAGAATGTCATCTATCTAAATGAATCTGTCAAAGCCTTTAATAAGGAACAGTGTGAGTATTGAGATAGCAGTCTCAATATCTGGCTCTTTTTCTCTCCCACATACATGTTTGATACAACATATTTCACGAAACACCCTTTGACTACACAGATTACTACGCAGCGCATGTAATATAGCTGCTCCTGAAAATCGAAATCTCTCTTGGACATTGTATGTATTGCTTCCACCAGTTACCTATCAATAGTGAAAGAAGTATTCATCTATTTCTTCACCAATTACTGGACGGAATGTTTATTTCATAGCGGGTCATAAAAAACTCAATAAAAACAGGGTCATGGAATGTTTACCACTTCCAAGTAGTGTTTGTGATTTTTGCTCAAGGACACAGCGTTGTGTACACATTCAGGAAGAGTGATGTATTTCATGTCACTTTTTTTTCTCTGAGCTTGGTCCAGATCAGTTCTGCTGTCCAGTCTCCAGCCAGGCCATCCATCCCTGCAGCTTCTACAGGAATATCCTGGGAGGGCTATTTGTGGATGCAGTGAGAACGCTGAGTCTGAGTTTAACATGTCACAAACAAAAATGCAAATATGACTATAGCTAAAACTCGGCTAATTACTGTTTGATGATGTAACCTGCCACAATACGCATTTGCAGTTGCTAGTTGTATGTTATTATGGGTAACTAGAGGTTGGCGTAATGGTATTAAAAGGTTCCGACTGTGTCTGTAGTGAAATTCTCAATTACTTGACAAGATATCCAGCATTTATGGACCCAACACATATGGAGAAGATGATAGAGTTCAGTATGAGAAGGAGAAACACGCTAGCGTTCAAAGACTAAACTCCTTTAAGAGTCATAATAACTAGGCAGGTATACATACCTGATACCCTAGTAGAAGCATGTTATTTAACCCTCCTGCTCTCTTCACATTGTGCAACTCACCCTGACCTAGGGGTCAAAAGGGCCCCACCTTCAACCCTGAAATGAAGCAGGTTAATTAAATTTTTACCCTGTACCCTTTTGGGCCCTGAAATGTTCAGCCATGCTGCACATGAATCAGAAAGATTTAGTTTTGTCTGAGCAAGCACATACAACCTACATTCTCATTGTGTGTGTGTGTGTGTGTGTGTGTGTGTGCATTTCACATAGTTTATAGGTGATTCTGACCCCCAAAGAGAGCACAAGGGTTAAAGCTCTTAAGACAACAAGCATCTTTACCCAGAATCCATTGGCCTCCTTAACCTATCTAAGGTAAAATTGCATATTGTGCTGATCCATTAATAATGATTGATTTATTATATATTTCTAAATATTTAGGGGCCTAGCCTGGGAACCAGACGAATTTTGCAACGTCATACTAGCATGCCACAAAGAGGTCAACATTTGGTCAAATGTGAGAATCAGTCTGGGGCATTGTCCATGTAGGGAGAAGGGCAAACGATCAAAGGTAGGACATGAGAAGTTCCACGCCAGATAGATTCTGGTCATTAACCATTAACAGTAGCTTGTTAACACAACATCTGAAAGTAAAAACATGAAAAGTTTGGCCAAGTCTAGACTTTATAACATATGTACCCTACATGCACATTATTAAAGTGAACCGACTTTATTGGCTCGTAGCCACCAACGGAAAGGCTTCTCGGAATGGAGGTCAAAAGGACCGGGATGATAAAGAGAGTTGCGTATTTGCACATCTTTATCCGTAGCCTACTTTTCACCAGGAACAAGAGTGACATAATTCTGCAAACAATGGAGAACGGATACACACGGACACAAACGCAGATTCGAACACAAGTATATATTTATTGTTGGCACAGTATGGAGGACTCGTCCAATATTTTTACATAGCGAGTTAAACATATTATCCGTTATTTATCAGCGTGAGAAATGGCTTAAATGCGTGCTGAGTACAAGGTGTTGCGTGAGAGCGTAACACAAAGCTGAAATTCGTGAGTCTCACGGCGAATGTGAGATTTGAGAGCCCTGAAGGTATGTCTAGCTCCATACAATGGCGCCACCTGGATGTTTACGGAACGACGTACAACTGGTAAAAAGGTGTCACGGTATTCAGGCAGACATAAACTAATAGCAGTTGTTTCATAACGTCAGTTTATCTTGATTGGAGATCAGTTTATCTACCAACATGTAGTATCAGAATATTGAGTGATCGCTGACATCTATTTTGTATTGAGGTTCACTTCAAAAACGGACAAATCGTTTCTTCGGCTTTCCTAAAATACCATGCGTGAGTCCCAACTAGTGGCAGTAAAACATACCCTCACTAAAATGCTTCTAGTCTTGTTTTCAACTAAATACAGTACTGTAATACAGTCACCATTATGACAGTTTATATGATTATCGTCGGCTGTAAAATAACCCAGACAGGAAGGTTTGCCAACAGTATGACGTTTATTCCGAGATGATTTAAAAGTCACGTGACCTTGTCATATGACTGCGTCTGTAAACCAATCAGATGCTGTTAAGAGTGTTCGATCGGTGCAAACTATGAGTGGTAGAAGGAAAGGGTACACAACAATGTGTCCGCTAATCACTGTTTTATTACTATTTGCGACATGGAATTGTGTTCATACGTTGGATGGTGGTATGCTCTTCCCTCGGGAGTCCTCTTCGCGTGAGATAAGAGAAATAAACGGCCTGTGGAACTTCAGAGCCGATTTTTCACTTAACAGGAACTTAGGTTTTGAGCAGGCGTGGTACAAAAGTCGCCTGGCAGAGGTAAATATTGAGCAATGAGGCTAATTTTAATCCAGATAACACTGCTTCGCTGTGTGTGGGTAAAGCATGTTCACGTTGCCAAAGGCATTAGTCAGACAAAGGTTTAATGTGTAACTTCGAACCTATTCATCCTAATGATCAAGGCATTACCGTATATGTCTTCGTTTTAGAGGCCTTAACTGCGCAGACCTTGTATCCCCTAAATACATTCCTTTGCCAATGTTTGCCACTAATCCAACACCATTGTAACTATATTCAAATTCTGCAAATGGTTCTCATTTGAAACATACTGCTCGTCTCTTTGGCTGTGTTCCCATCTGTACGTCTAGACAGGCCCTGTGATTGACATGCCCGTCCCTGCTAGTTATAATGACATCACCCAGGACTACAGGCTGAGGGACTTTGTGGGGTGGGTGTGGTATGAGCGAGAGGTGGTGGTTCCTCAGCGCTGGCTTGCTGACGAGGGAACAAGAGTCATGCTGAGGGTGGGAAGTGCACACTACAACTCAGTTGTCGTAAGTATCCTGGTTGTAGTTGGGGGGGGGGGGGGGGGGGTTCTCTACACCCCCTTCCTGATGTAACCACACACCCTATACAGCCAATCCCAGCTGTGAAATCAGCCTGACGTCTAAGTCTTCTCCCTGACAGTGGGTCAACGGGGTGCAAGTGACGGAGCATGAGGGAGGTCATCTTCCCTTTGAGGCAGAGATCGGTGCTGTGGTCCGTAAGGGTGAAGGCGTGTCCTGCAGGATCACCATCGCGGTCAACAACACCCTGACCCTCCAGACCCTCCCTCCAGGAACCATCCAACACATGAACGACCGCACCATGTACCAGCATAAAGATCCTTCATGTTTGACCCTGCACACATGGCATATTACCCTAAGACTTCACCCTAAGAAGTCACTATATGTTATTTGTAATGCTTGCGTTTAACAGGTATCCTGCCGGCTACTTTGTGCAGAGCACAAACTTTGACTTTTTTAACTACGCTGGACTTCACCGCCCTGTGCTACTGTACACCACTCCCAAGGCGTACGTCGACGACATCACGGTGGTGACTAGCTTCTCAGACAACATAGGTTAGTCTAATCTCCTTTAACTGCTGTGCGTAACGTCTGGAAGTGTTGCCATGCCTCACTATAACACGGACGTTAGTGTGATGTTTGTTTCTTCTTCATTGTAGGTCTAGTCAGCTATACGGTGTCAGTCGTGGGCAGTCCCAGCCCCACAGTGAAGGTCACTCTCTCAGACATGAATGGCCGCTGTGTGGCCTCCTCGACAGGAACGTCTGGGGTCCTCAAAGTGGTTGATGTCAATCTATGGTGGCCTTATCTAATGCATGAAAATCCAGGCTATTTGTATTCTATGGAGGTGAGTTGACAACTTGAATCGAATAGATGTGTCCTGGAGCATGCTTGCAAAACATCTTGATCACAGCCCAGGCTCACATGATATCCGGCCTCCTGCTGTCAGTAGATATGAGACATGCAACTTGAATTGTAGAAGTTACGCAAGATGAAGGCGAGTGTTTGTAACATGCCAGTATTAATCCAAAACAGTTGCTGCTCAACAGATTCTTTTTCAGCATTATTTGGAGGTGCTTAAGTAAGCTGGCCGCTGCTTACTTAAGCCACCACTTCCTTATTTGTGGTTGAGTATGTTCAAACTGTGCAAGCTTCATCATCTATTGGTTCTGATCCACAGGTTCACATGACCACTGGTGAGGCTCCTGTATACAGCGATGTGTACGCCCTTCCTGTTGGCATTCGCACTGTGCAAGTCACCAGCACACAGTTCCTCATAAACGGCAAGCCCTTCTATTTCCATGGAGTCAATAAACATGAGGACTCTGATGTGAGTGTTCCTAGACGTGGTGGGGAAACCACAGTAGCAGTCAGAACTACTGAGTCAGTCATTTGAGCAGCCATTGATGTTTCCTGTCATTTGCTGTGTCAGATTCGAGGTAAGGGTCTGGACTGGGCCCTGATAGTGAAGGACTTTAACCTGCTCAAGTGGTTGGGGGCCAACTCGTTCCGCACCAGTCACTACCCCTACGCTGAGGAGATCATGCAGATGTGTGATCGCCACGGGATCGTAGTGATCGATGAGTGCCCTGGGGTGGGCATCAAGGACATGTGAGTGATGCCTTTGACCCCTCCAAAGGTCACACAGAGGTCATAATGTGTGAACAATCAATGGCGTTGGTCTGTGTGCTTTGCACGCAGCTGTCTCTATCTTGTGAGAGGTAAACGTGTCAAATGGTGACTGCAAGGAACCAGTCGTTGCCAATTGTCAGTGAGGATGTGAGTGGCTAATGCTGCTCTCCTCCAGTCGTAGCTTTGGAAACGCCTCCCTGGCTCACCACCTGGTTGTCATGGAGGAGCTGGTGAGGAGAGACAAGAACCACGCCTCCGTGGTCATGTGGTCCGTAGCCAACGAGCCTGCTTCAGAGATGCCCCCTGCTGGACAGTATTTCAAGTAAGTCGGCCCTCAACTTGTGCGTTGACAGTTATTTATTTAGCGGCGCGAACACACAAAAATGGCTTTGGTGAGTGCGGCTGATAATGAAGGTGTCGAAACTATTTAACACGCTAGATAGAACCTAGCATTTGAAGATGATTACATGCATAGGTGTTTGAAGCTCCCCTGTGTTTGTGCTCCAGATAGCAGAGATAAGGGTAAAGGTGAGTTGAAGCTTGCCTGGGTGCTGCAACCTGAGGAATGCAGTCAGATTGGTAGCCAGCCCTCCCTACTTCCCTGCACAGACCAGAATACCAGGGAACAGGGAGGGGCGTGCAGGAATTTCGCCCCACAATGCCCAACCATTGAGTTTGGAATCCTAGGTGGGATGATGGTTCAAAGTTTCCAAAGTATCATCCTACTTTTCTCATCCCAGTTCAGATAATACTCCAAGGTCTAAACCCTCAGGATATGTTGTTGTCACATTCCAAGCAGCAAAAACTCACTGAATCCTGGTCTTGTATTGGGGGTCACATCTGTTTAAACATCAGGAGAAAAAAAGTCTCCTTCCATCTCTAATTTTTTTTTCCTGCCCGTCTCAACTGAATCGATTCCCTCGTTCTTTCATCTCTCTTTCAGGACTGTGATAGCTCACACTAAGTCTTTGGACCAGACTCGACCTGTCACCTATGTCTCATCCAGTGACTATGCAAGAGACAAAGGGGTGGGTCTTCACTGCATCCAGCTCCCTGCTAGAGTTACCAGCAAGTGTGCCACATTATGAAGCCCCTGTTGCCAGAATGTTGTACTATTTAAAACCCATACACCTGTCCTTATTGATTCCCCCTAGTTTACAGGGCAAACTCTCTTCCATTCTGTGTGTGTGTCGACAAACATGTTTCTCTGGGATTGAATCTGCTTGGAGTGAACATGACTTAATGCAGTTACATACATTGAAACCCTCTCTTTATTGGGGTCTCTCTGTATCTTCCCTCTCACCAGGCTCCATACGTGGATGTCATCTGTGTCAACAGCTACTTCTCCTGGTACCATGACCCTGGTCACTTTGAGGTCATCCCCATCCAACTGAAGACCCAGTTTGAGAACTGGTACGGGAAGTACCAGAAGCCCATCATCCAGAGTGAATATGGAGCAGATGCGGTTCCAGGTCTTCACACGGTGAGGCTAGCACGCCGCTAGTGGTTTACCGCACGCCGCTAGTGGTTTACCGCACGCCGCTAGTGGTTTACCGCACGCCGCTAGTGGTTTACTGCACGCCGCCCGGGGTTTACTGCCCGCTGATGCGGCCGTAGATAGCAGCGTCCCTTCTGAGACAGTGAAGGTCTTTGCTGTCGGTGTTTTTGGAGAAGAACGTTATCTGCAGGAAGGATGTGATGTCAAAATGTCGACTGGGTGTGTCTGAATGTAGCTGCTCCCCTCCTGTCCGGCAGGACCCTCCTATGATGTTCACGGAGGAGTACCAGAAGGCCGTCCTGCAGAGCTACCATGACGTGTTCGACCAGAAGAGGAAGGACTATGTCATAGGAGAGCTCATCTGGAATTTCGCTGACTTCATGACAGCGCAAAGTAAGGAGGAATTCACTGAAACGTGCATGTTTTCTTTAGCTTTATCTTGACAAGATAAGAGATAAGGAGGGAGACGTCCCAAGATAACTCCCAAAACAAAAGTTCTGTCTTTCTTTTGGCTCTGCACTCCTCAGTTGTTAAGTGTGACACAATCCAAAGGCAAAGTACAGGCGTTTAGACCCAAAATAGCACAAATGTGTCACTGTGTGTCAAATGCTTTTGGACATGTATAAACAAATGGAGCTGGTTCAGCTGTGTAAAGAGCTTTGAGGGTTCATGTGGTTAAGTGACTTCAACTTGTGCCAGCTGGGAAAAGGTCTTAAGTGTCGAAGCTCAAGCATAAGTAAGTGCTCCCAACATAATAGATAATTCAATAGCTCCCCATTGCTGTGCCCCATTTGCCCTGCCATGTCTAAGCACTATAACAATTCAGGTCTGACCAGCTCGTTATAGCTGTGCCTGGAAACTGCTCCTCACTCCCTATTCATTACATGTTGTGTATACACACACATACATATGATATAGTGTAGATACCGTTTGTGTTTGTGTCCACATTCCAATGAGCTTTACAAGGTTATGTAACATCAGGAAGGTTTTTGAGGCACACCTATGATGAGAGAAATGGATTGGCATTTGACATGACTCACCTTAAAAGGTTAACAAGTACAGTATGCACTCAGATGTGTGTGTTCCCCTGAGGAAACGTAAGCCATCTGAAACGCCATCTCATGTGGCTGTGTGTTGATGTTTCGTCTCCCTGCAGCGGTCACCCGCGTCGTGGGGAACAAGAAGGGGATCTTCAGCCGGCAAAGGCAGCCTAAAGCTGGGGCCTTCCTGCTGAAGGAGAGGTACTGGAGGCTGGCCAACGAGACCGGCCTGCTCCCTTACTGGACCAGGTACCCCTGCCTCCTCTGATCCCTCTGGAGATGAGGCCAGGGCAGAATGGGACACAATCAGCACTGGCTGCCTGGAAGTCCACACCACACACAGTCTTTTTTTTTCTTTTTTTAGAGGCGAGTTAAGGTTCAAGACAGTGAATGTGTCAAATGCTGTTTAAAAACGTTGTAAAGTGGACTGTTCTGGTTGGAAGAACAACATTTTTCAGTATCACAATATAAAACATACATCTTTTACAATGTACTTTTTTAGTCCTGGTGTTTATCATCATCATGTTCAGAATATAAATTGGCTTATTTTTGTGTTGGCCTCTATGTGACTTCAGTATGTGTAAAAGACCAAGTGATCTCATTTCTGACATTTCGAATGTTTGACCAACACTACGTTATCCCTTGTTTACAACACGGACAAGAGCCTTCTTATTGTTGTGTCATTGTCAATCCCAACATCCCATTGGATGGCATTGCGCCCATTATTTGAATTCAAGTGATAATCTAAAGTGTGTTCTTTATCATTCATCTCCGTTTGTGATTTTATACTGCAGGGTACTTGTTTGATGCATTTCAGTTTATTTCATAATCTTTCATTAATGGATGACAGAAATGGAAATGACTTTGTTGTCTGTCACTGCTTTTCCAAGTACAGTATTTTGATTTCGTGTGAAAATGGAGCCTTGATACAAAGCAAGCTCATGTTTTATAGAAAAGTAACTGGAATTGTTTGCACAAAAAAACATCAATAAAAAGTTACACATTATGTATCTAACACTGATCTGATTAACTGAGTTGAAACGATGCTTCAATATCAAAAGATCCTCATTTTCTCACAAAGTACAGACAGACTGGGTTCTTTAGAGGGAATGTTTTAATGGTTGACCATTTCCACACAACAATGACACAATTGAAAATGTTCACTGTAGTGTTAAGTTTAGCAACTGTTTCCCACAAGGTACGCTGGCCTCCGATTGTTTGTCTGCACACTAGCATTCTTGTAACACTTTTCCATGTAAGAAAATACAGCATTTTAAAAATTATATTTGGCAAATACAGACGCAAACCTAAAGTCTTTCCTCCCAAAGAAACTCGATTTAAGATCAATTTGACGCTGACGCATGGATTCCTAAAGCTCCGGTCCTCCTATACTAGAATATTCCAGAATGTTAACAGTCTACACAGCTAAAGGGAACCACTGACCACGGTGAAATCGTTCACATGACATTAGGAAAGAAATACAAATTCACTAGTCACAGTCAGACAGAAAAAGAACTTGACAATCTTGTAGTTCTGACAGTATAGGATTTAAGAGTCCTCATTCCGATGAGAAACCGTTGACGATGAGAATGTGCTGGGAAATCGTGAGAAGAAGAAAAAAAACCATGATTGACCGTTGATGCGAGACAGGGATTTTGTGGGTCATTTCTAGAGAACTGCACTGTTACACGTAATACCATCTCTTTGGGGGGCTTTCAACAAGCAGAATAGATGTCAAGGAAGGCAGGCAGGAGTGCCGTTTACCGTCATCATTCTTCAATTACAAGGCTTTACTGTTGCTATTCATTGGCTCCAAGACCAGTGATCACACAGAAGGCACTTTTGATGGCGATGGTGACGCAACAACTATGGCAGTTGGGGGGGGGTTCATGCATGGAGGTCTAATTCAACTGTTAGGACAGGACACTTAGATCAGTAGCTTAACACAGGTTGATGGATCCATTTTATCCTCACATTTAATGTGAAGAGAATGAAGAAATGCCATCTGCTTGACTCCTTCCACAAACAGGCTGTTATGGAGCAACACAACTGACCCCACGCGCCTTTGTGGGATTCATAACTGAGCAAATATGGTCTTAGTATCACAAGCCATGGAAGAACATGAGACGAAATTATGATCTTGACAACATGGAATTCTGTCTGTGTTTGTGAAGGAGTCTTGACGTCTTATTTTTTCAAAATAAAAGCAGACTCCTTGTGTGTATCCAAGACAGTCTTGCCTTCCATGTGAGTGCACAGGCCTTTTTTAGAAGCACATTATGACAAAATAGTGTGGTCAATCATCTCACAGTGAGTTTGACACATACAATTCCGGTAAGTTTCAATAGACAACGCTGTTTAAAATAGAACTCAGAAATAGCAAGTAGCAACTTGACGATGTACTTCCGATTCCACTTCATCTTGTTAAAATATACTCCTTTTCAACTCAACAATAACATCATGTACTCAACCCCATTGCCATTCACAATTGATGACTTAACACAAAAAAAAATTGTAAGCACACCATCATCAAAAGTCAGTTTGAACATCCATCATGTTGAACAGTAGCCTCATTCCATACTCACTAATCAGCATAACATGCATTCCACGGTACAGATACACCCAGACTAAGTGTAGCAGTAGCAGAAAACTAATCACACACCAACGTGTTACAAGTGTTGTTCAGTGTCATCTAAACCACACTCAGACAGCCCAGTGGCCAATGTGTTAGGAGCCTGGTCCTATTGTACCATACCTCTTCAGAGCAACATCTTTCTGAAAACACAAGACAAGCATAACTTCAGTGTGGCGTGACGTGGTCAAGATAACCCAGCTCTAGATTCTGACTTGGAGCTAGAGACCTAGCTGGCTTGTGTTGGTTCACACCTTGGCCAATGGCTGCGACTTCCAGTTCCAATGTTGGCATACCAGCGTGACAGACAGTGAACCTGCATGACTCAAGCGAAACCATCGGACGGCTCTAACCTGATGGTTTGCCAGGCGAGCCCAGTTTGGCTACCTAATGACCCATTTTCTATGGGTTGGACATTTTAGTTTCTCCATCAGACAATTAAGTTATTATAAAAAGCCATGGATTAATAACAACAGTACGAATGAGTAAGAGTGGTGATAAATTACATAGAGTATACACCCCCAAAACAATAATGGTATTTCACCTCACTTCTCTTTTAGGCACATAAGTCTTTATGGATCCACATTAGGGTGTGGTGGTCAGGAATGCTTTTCACACGTAACAAACCCTTTGAAAAAGACGGAGGGGGGCACTGCGATGGAGTAGAGCAGAGGAAAGACTGGTCAGGTGGTTAGAACCTTGGTGACGTTTGGGAGGAGATGATCAGTGACCACAGAACACCCACACAACAGAGCAGCATGCCTCGCTGAGATCACAGGGGATATGATGTCACACACAGACTGCTAACACATCTGCAGATCTGTTGACCCAGATGATGACTTCCAATCATTTTTTGTTCCTTGTTTTGTATTCTTTTCAGGGAGAGGGGGGGTTCAATCCCATTTTGTCTGTTTTTTTCCATTTTTTGTAGTTTTTTGTGTTTTTTTTACTTAAAGTCTATATCACCACTAAATCACAATCTAGCCTTGAATATTGCTCAGCAGCTATATACAGAATTGCAAGAAAGAAACAATAATCTGATCTACACACAATTTTCTCACATTCTTCCATGTTTCATATTAGTGGTCCTCTTCAAAACAAAGAAACCTGCTTTAAAGTGTAAACATAAAAAACCATTGTGTAAGGTGTTAACGCCTCGTCCCTCCCTCCTAATGGAATCAGATCTGCTGACTGTGCGGTAAACCCATGATCATGCATTTCTATTTCTCACAACCATCATTCAGTTCTGCCCTGGTTCTAAAACAGATCCAACGTGCAGGAACAGGACCTCCTAATTATTTCAAGTAAACACCCAGATTTTTCCATCGTCATATCCGTTTTGTTCAACAGAGGGGCGTCCTCCACAGACTTGGGGCTCGGTATGCTCGTCTTGGATGTGCTTCCTCCAAAACCCATCCCTAAAGCAGGGGGAATAAATAAAGAAAAAACAAACGAAAACTGACAAAGACTCCTCCTCCTCCTTCCCCCCCCCTCCCTCCCTCCCTCCCCCCGTTATTAAATCCTTCCACGTATGCGGTGAAGTTTTGGATGTCTGGCCCCAACCGTTTGAAGTCAGCTTTTTCTTCTTTTTTGAACACACACAGCAGAATAAACATTGTTTGGAAGCAAGGTCTCCTGGTGGTAAGTCAAATGTTCAGACAGGTCACATTTCTTTGTTTGTTACACTTTTCTTGCTCTTTACTACTTTAGTCCTGCTTGGCTTGAAGCTGCTGCTTCCAGGCCTCGTTCAAGTAAACTAGCCGCTTGTAGTTGAGGATGAAGAGAATGAAGTTCAGTGCGTATGTGGTGACACAAATGAAGCAGAAGTCCTTGAGGACAAAGTAAAGGATGTAGCCCAGGTAGAGGGAGCCCACTACCGACAAGATGGACGTCATCATTAGGATGAGGGCTGCCATCGCGCTGACAGTCATTCCTGCAACGAGAAGCACAGATCAAAACCCTCACAAATACTTTTGCACTTTGATTTTGAGGCATCAGACTAATGGATTTATTGTCTTGTTTGCTGTGGGTGCGATAAACAGCATTTGACCTCTATATCAGTTCAAGTATTCATCAGTGACCTCAGTGCCATTTGATGCGTCTATAAAATCCAGCCTACTGATAAGCGCCCTAACGATAAGCGCAGTAACGACTGATGTTAAGACAGAGTCACAGTGTTCTCGATCCAGGAGCCTGAAGTGAAAGAAGGACAGGTGTTCTGTGTTCGACGGTAGAGGACGTTCAACAGACACACAGGTTCCTAGCGCATGCGTCTATTCATAGTTCTGAAATTACATTAGAGGAGAGGGACAAACACAGCATGCTGAACAAGGACAGGAGAGACGACACAAAACGCCATACGACCATGTGCATCCCTCCAAAAGTAGCAAGTGTGTTAACGTGTTAAGGAGGTTGCAAATGAGGGCAACCCGAATGGAAATCCAGCCGTTAGTCTACTACAGGAAACAATACGAGTCCTGTTCTGTGCAGAAAGCAGGTGGCTAAGCAGGCAGCCAGCAGTGAACACATCAAAACAGTATGAGCGACTCCCTGAACCCTGCCTTAAAGGGGAGGCATGTTGTGAGAGGAAGTAATAACAGCAATAAAGGAACGTTTTTTTAAGAACCATGACCATGTTTTTGTCTAGAGAATGACCTTTATTCCACTACACACATTTCAAGGGGTTTGTATGCAGTTTGGCCAAAACCAAGTCAAGTAACTTCCAATAACTCATAGCTACGAGAAACAGGACTTAAAACCATATCAAAAGGTGAAACAACTTTCATTGAACATACTGAAAGAACAACATTTTGCATGTTGATGGACAAAATAATATGCTTATGGCTCGTACAGTGAGTACAACCAAGTCTTCAACAGGCATTATCAAGCCAGGGTCAGTCAAATATAGAAGAGCGGCTGGCAGAATGGTGTGTCAGCACAAATAGTCGTGTGTGACAATCAGCGTGACACACGTACATTCAACATGTTGGCCTAGTTCCAAAAAAATCTTACCTAGTAACAGTTGAAAGACATAAAAGAAAATTCCGTAGACACTGTTTGGCTGGTTCATTGCACTGTCATTTCCGAAGATAGAGCCCAACATTCCAAATCCTCGACCCCACCTACAGAAGGAAATAAAAACAAAGAATTTGACACATTTTATACCTGGATTAAAACAGCAAATAGCATTTCCGGAGACGATGGCCTGAGCTGTGGCTTGATTTACAACAGAGCGTCTCATCTGTAGGAGAGGTCACAGGTTATACTGCAACTCATATTTCTAGCACAAAGGTAAAAGGTTTATTGAGCCACTGAGTCATTGGTAAGCTGCATTCCACAGGTCGTACGGCCCCAACAGCGGGGGCTAGATAATCAAGGAACCAAGACGCTTGAGTGACGCAAGCACTGCTGGTGGTCAGATGAGGGATCTCTCCTCCCTTCCGCTGGATCACACCACTGCATTGTTTTCTGTGGACTTTGAGCATGCCGCACACACAGGCCCTATAGCATTTCAATAAAGCTCAATATTTAGAAATGAATTTCGAAAGCTTTTGGCTTTTCTGCGGTGCAGTGTGTGTTTAAAGTATTGCTCTGGTTGTCCTTGGGAAGGCTATTTCAGTCCTCAACCTTTTCACTGAATCCACAGTTCGGCTAACAGACAGGCCGAGAGAATGATCAAAATACAGAGTTAAGAAGAAGGCCTTGGACTCACAAAGTTTCATCATCTATCAGATTGAAGCCAGGTCTGCACTACGGGAAGGAAACATTAACTCATCTACTTGTTACGGGCCTATATTATGCAAACGGACATATCCTGTTCCTACTTTGTATTTTATGACCATGACGAAGGCCATATCCTCAAAGTGTTGCTGAAACCTAAGGCAACGATAGCAATTCACAACGACAATCCCTTTTCTCTCAGACACTCCTAGGATGACCTGGAGGACTGGTGGTATAGAAGCATCTGACAACATAGAAGGATGCTTTTGATAGCAAAAGTTAATGCCTGTATGTTTCTGTTCCACTATTTATACTGGACTTTATATAATAGGTCTGACGTTCTTACTACACAAGGACTTTTCTATTCAGGTCTACAAGCATAGAACATCCTTGGGTATCTCCCCTTGTTGCAACTATTAATCTAGTGTCTGTTTTAAAGGTCAAGTTATTTCAAAACCATTCAGCACCTCATAAAATGGCATTGGCCAAGTATGCAGAAAAGTGATCAGTATCAGCGAGCAGGAAACAATGACTGTGTTTTCTCTGTTCCACATCAAAGGTGTGGAGTAGGAACACATGTGACATCTTTCAACTGAAGTATGGCGTCACTAATTAAGAGGCCACAGCTAAGTAAGTTGAACTGTCAGCAGGGACACTTTGGATATTTAGACGGGCAAACTCAGAGCAAACAATCGAGGTGTCATAAAGCATGTATACCACAATCAGATGTCATTTAATCCTCCCGACAAACTTTAGAACCACAGTTGTGTAGCTAACCAACATCACATATCAGAATGAGCAGGTTCTCGTTGAGATTCATTTGAAAATATGACTTAACGTTAATGCTAGCCAGAAAGCTAGCAGCCTAAGTGAAGCTCACGGCTAACTGAAGATTTGGACAGCTAGTACTATGTGGGCTGGCTCGAACTGTATGCATTTACTGATGGATCTTTAGCTAGTTGGATATATAACGTTAAATTAAGTGCGTATATGGCAATGAAGAATATATTTCGTGGCTATGCTGTTTAAATGTGTAACATTTCGATTTTGCTAGCCTAGCATGTATCAATCCCCTCTACCCTCCCATAGCTAGCTAGCTTGCAAGTAACAAAACAGCATAAGGATTGCTATATGTTTACACCACGTTAGCTAGCTTATTAGCCATTTCGACTTTGTTATTACAGGAAGCATGCAAAATTTGCATTAGAAGAATTTCTGTATGGAAAATTTGCTAGCTAACAGAAATCTGACTCTCAAGACATTTTGACAGTTCAACCCGCGCAGCCCTTCCCACTATAATGCCACCCAAACTCATTCAGCGCCACTCTCTAGTCGGCGCCGTTGTGAATTCATTACCTTGAGGAGAAGACTTTAGAACAGCTGATAGAATTGCTCACGTCGCACATGGCCCGATAATTTGGGTCCCTAGCCTTTTCCCTTTCCACGTGGAAGGCATACAAGGACAATATAATGCCCAAAAGGCAAACAAGGAGCCTCGCTATTCTTTCCCATCGAGGGGTGGACACTCTCAGGACGGGCGCCGCCATCTTTCTCCGGCCTTGTTCTAGACACGCAGCCACTTACCATTGGGGACAACGAGAGCTTCTACGTGGAAACGCTTCAGAACGCCCCACACCACCAGGGGCGTGTCACAGAAATGTCACTAACCTCTGTCTCGCGCCTCCTGTCAGGCTATATATTGTCATGCGATGTAATGTCAAGCTTTTTACTTTTCATTTTAGAAACGTTGTGTAAAAACGTTTGGAGAATCTAAATGGATTTCCGCATAATGAACCAGCCAGCAATATAAACGGTTTAATACTATTCATTTAGTGTATAAAAGATGACTGTATACATTGCAATTGTCGCAATACAGTACACAAAAACACTAATTAGAAATACATTTGGAAAAGACTTTTGCTGACTGCAAAAATGACGTCCCCTTTTGACTACCCTGAACATGACGGTGTTTTTGCAGTACTTTCCTGTAAAACCCGTGTCTATTCTGATGGGTATATTCCAGCACAAGTGTAAATTGACAAGGTATAGCATTACTACGCAGTACTGCACTGCCTCTCTGTGGCTACCGCCCCATCCAATTCACTCTATAAGTTCTCCTTAGTTGGAAGAAACATAAATGGTTTAAGAAGACTGTGTGATTATGGTGATTGAAGTACATGAAACATCGCCAAACCTCAACACATCGTGACAGCACTAGGGTTATATCTGTTTGACATATTTTTCTTCCATTTGTTATTTAGTTACAAAAACAAATCAAGGTTAAAATGCATAATTTAAAATTTTTTAAAAAAAAATATATATAAACGACAGATATGAGCAAAAATAAAACGAGGCAGATATGAGAAAAAATAAAACGAGATCTACAAATTATAGAGGAAAGGAGTCGTTTCTTGGTCACGTGACTATTTTACAAAGCAGTCGATGACATCGTTTGTTTACTTGCTGTTTTCACTGCAGACAGACAGCATACTGAGTCTCTCCTTCGATAACATGGCTACAGACATCGAAATATTTTCGTATTTCGAAGAAGTACACTATGACCAATACGATTACTACAATTTGAACGAATATCCATGCCATTATGGTGGGAAAGGAAGAACTAAGAGAGAAATTGGATTGAACACTAATCGCCATTTGCCAGCTGGACACGAACGAAAAATTGCTGAAAAATATCGCAACAGCGAGTTGAAACGCAGAAGAACCAAAAGTTCTTCTTCTTGAAATATGTGTTACAGGTAATAAAAGTGCTTAAGTGTTGTACGTCGATGTAATATGTTTTCAACAACAATATTTTCTTCTCTTCTCTGTTGTTGTTCAGCTACAATTTTTCTTTGTTGTGCAATGTCTAACGTCACACGAGCTCAATTGTGGTATTTTTATCTTGACATCATGCTATCTGTCCATTTGTAGGTTCCAGGAAAGGATTCAACCGCGAATATCGTCGATTCTGAACGTCCAAGTGTGTTTCGCCTTTATTGACTAAGGAGTCAAGATGACTTGATTTGTGGTCTTGGTCCAGTTAGTCAACGGACTTCGAAATGTCCAGGGAGGCCATGAGTGCCCGATCTTGTTACAAAAATGGTCCCACTTCGATACCTGGGAACTCTTCAGTTGCTCCAGTGTGTACTATTGTGGGTCGAGTGGTTGTATAGGATTTCAAACTATACTATGATAAAGAGTTATATGATAATTAAATAAATATGATATTTCTCATGACCCTTCTCAGTTTGTTTATTTGGATAAAAGCACAAATATGTTTAGCTCAGCTCTACGTTTTTTCCATTGACATTGTACACCCGTCGTCATTTTCTTTGCCTGATTAGGTGGGGGGGTGTTTGTTGTAGCAGAAGCTATTTTAATACCTATGATTTTCATGGTTAAAGAAAACTTTGAATAACAAAAACAAAAAAAATACTCACCCTAGCCAGTGGGTGCCGCTAGAACGCTTTACCAGTGTTTCGACCATCTACGCAATTTCCTGTGTCTTGCACATGAAGAAGCGGCACATGTGCACATTTTTCTACATGCAGTAAGACCACGGGGCAACACCAACGAAAACAACAGCACTCATACTTTTATTTGTAGTAGTTATACATCTGTTGTAATAATGACAAAAGTTAAGAAGGACAAAAGTATCAACGAGGAGGAAACCGGTGGAAATGAGAAGTCGTACCAAGAGTTGATCGCCAATATCAACCCAATAGCTCAACCATTAGCTTCCCGGAAACTTAGCAAAAAGCTATACAAATGTGTTAAGAAAGGTGCGTGACGTTTTTTGGGCAATCTACATAACTATGATGCACCATATCTGTAATTACATGTTTCACGAAAGTAAGCAACATGTAGTTCAGAATGCTGGTTGCGTCTGTGTTTAAAAACGTGACTACAAATGCTAGCTTTTCCTACATACAGAATGTATTAGCTAGCTGGCTAACGAACCTACGTGTTCTTCAATCTTCCAGCCTCTAAACTGAAACAGATTCGACGTGGAGTGAAGGAAGTCCAGAAATTCATCAATAAAGGGGAGACAGGGTATGCGTGTTCATCGTGCACGGCCGTGTCATGATTACAAGCCGTTCCCAGAATAAATAAGACGTACCTAATTGGCCGCAGTTGTATAGAATAAAGCTCAAGCGTTAGCTATTTTCTGCTAGATGGCACATTAAAGTCAGGCTATGTATGTTTATTGCAGAATTGTGGTGCTGGCTGGAGACACACTGCCCATCGACGTCTACTGCCACCTACCAATTATGTGTGAAGACAGGAGTATGCCCTATGCCTATATCCCATCTAAAGTGGTATGACTTGGTTTTACTGTATTTCTCATGACTGTTTTGACATGGCACACTACATTAATTATCTTTTGGATCCATGTTATGTAGGACTCAATTCATTCTTCATCCTAGCTTCTGACTGATCCATCAATAACAACAACAGTAACTGTAGTCACAGATTAAGATATTCTAAAAACCCTTCTCTCTTTAGGACCTGGGGTCATCTGCAGGTTCCAAAAGGCCCACATGTGTGATCATGATCAAACCTCATGAAGAGTACAAGGAGGCTTATGATGAGTGTCTGGAGGAGGTGTCTGCTCTGCCCAAACCTGTCTGAACCAGCCCCTGCAGACCTCACCTTCTCCCCTGTCGAAACCTCTCCACAGACCCACTTGTCATAAAAAGTAACCTGACATTTGTCTTGATCCCCACCCTCTCCGATCCTCTTTTAACCCTCTCTTCAATACAAAACAACTTTGTGGCTCCATTGGACTCCAAATCCCAAACCTCCCGCAACCTCGAATCCCCGGAGCTTCCCTGAGGGTCTGGTCCCAGACCGATCAAGGTGGACGGTCGTCACGGCAATGTTAACAGCCCAGAGTAGGTGTTCCAGGTTGTCTACGGCGATGCTGTGCTGCACAATGTCACAAAAGACCACCTGGTTTGGACCCATCTTGAAAAGAGTATCACATGCTTCGTATAAGAAGCCATGGCGTTTGTTTTTTTTGTATTTTAATGATAGATAATTGTTTGTGTTTCTGTCAGTGGTTCGATACTACTGTTCTGAGTGATCTGTAAATCAGAAACTTGATCCTTGATTTTGTGAAGCAAAAAAGTGTGCAGTCATTTATATAGATACACATTCTCACTTGGAAAGATCTATTTTGTGAGTTATTTTTTGAAAATACACATTGCTTCGTTACAATAAAAAACCTTGGTTGTTTCATACATATTTGCATGTCTGATTATTTATGGTCGTGTCTATAGTAGGGACAGGAGCTTTGTTAATAAGGGTATTAACTTTACTGTGAGACATGACGGACACAGTTTACACAAACTGCATCATAATCTTAGCTTTATATGCCCAAAAGGAAAATAATTACACTACATCTAAACTAGAATAATACATAGTAAATATAAAACACATAGCTCCCGTTTTGTGGCATAAAGTCTAGTTCTATGATAGGGGATTGGTTTAGAAAGTGTGGGAAAAGAAACTCGACTCCATGAAACTGAAATGTACTGTTCAGTACTTTAGCCAGTAGAGGGCAGCAGTACTGCGTGCAATTGATTTTGAGGAACACTTCTAGCCAGCAGCAAATCAGGTGTCAGTTGGTTGTGAATATTTGCATCTTGTAGTTCAGACAGACATTGTGCGGTCAGACAAGACACGAAGCAACAAATACAAACAACATAGGCCTTATCACATACTTCATACAGATGTATCACAGATGCATGAAGTATCACATGTGATACAGATGTATCTGTATCACATTTGTATCACATACAAAGGTCTTTGACACATTACAAAGATAGCACCTTGAGCAACCCAAACTAAACTAGTATTATAACTTCCTCTCCGCTCCAGCTGGTCAGCATCTCATCCCTAGAGCTCTACCAAACAAACCAGCGTGTGGACTAATCTGTGTGTCAATTCAGCATTTCACACCTGTTATTCTCTCCCCTGACTGCAGCTCCACTCTAGTTGGCCTGCATGTGTTTCTGTAGGATGAATCATGGGCTGGTGCGCTGGTGTATTTGGTGAGGAAACATCAAGTGTTAGCTGTTGAAACTGATAAGCATGCATCTAGCTGTGCTCTGTGTACCCCACTCTCTCCCTCTCCCTGCCTCTCTCTTCCCCTATCTCTCTCTCTCCCTGCCTCTCTATTCCTCTCTCCCTCTCCCTGCCTCTCTCTTCCTCTCTCCCTCTGTCATCCCCACCACAGCCAACATCTCGCTCCTTGTTGACATCTTAAATATTTCAGTCGGGAAAATGTCTGACGGTTTGTTTTGTTTGAGCTGTTATTTTCCCCAAATCATGTACAGTATATAAGCATAACAAAGTGAGTGGTCCTATTCCCTTACACACCCACAGACAGCACACACTGAGTCTGGCAGCTCTAGAAGATGTTAGTGAAGGTGTCGGGTCTGTTTTGTCAGGAGCAAGGGTGATCCTGCATGGGCTGTATGTCTGGATGCTGTCTCACTACATGGATCTTTTTCTGCTTCTTGATCCGTTTGTTGTTCGAATCATTCGGTTTGATGGAAACGAACAGAAGAATCTCGTCATTTCGAAATCGCTGTGCATGTTTTTAGGCCTTCGGAGGATGGTAGCAATGACAAGAGGATGCGGAGGAGGACTCCTATGGCAAGACTAGAGTGAATGTCTGAGAAAGATGCAATGTATACCCCCCGTCTTAAACGCTATGTCATCATTCCTTTCGTAAGTTACATTACGTTGTGTCAGTGAAGTGATTTCATAATTGAGATGTGTTTTTCATACTTGTGGTTGAACATGCTCTGTTATGTCCTATTACCAACAATGTATGTAGCCTAGTGTGATTTGTTGCGTGTTTGAAGAGGGATGAATCACTAAACATGTCTACAAAGCGGAACACAACTGATTGTGGATCCATCCAAACCCTGCGTGGCAGAAGGAAGGAAAAGGAAGAGGAGTTGGTAAAAGGGCACAATGTGATACGTGTGGCTTGTGTCCTGGAGTAGGGTGACAGGGGGACAGGGTGACAGTGTGTGTGTGTGTGTGTGTGCGCGTGTGTGCGTGTGTGTGTGTGTGTGCGTGTGTGTCCATTGCAATCTCTCTCCGTTTACCCAACAAGCAGCATACGTCAGTGGTGTTTTAGTAAACACTATGGCGCGTGGATCAGATGGAACCTGTTGGTTTACCATGAGGGCTGATCTCCTTATAACGACCTTCAGTCATTATGTGTGTGTGTGTGTGCATCCTTCTTAATCAGTATTTCTTAAGCTTTATCTCAAACTTAGTCTCCTTGTCTGTTATCTCCTAGCTCCTTCTCACTGACCTGCTTATACGATGTTCTATCTCCAACCCTATCCTACCTCCTGAGGTTTTGGCTCCATCCACGAAGATGTTTATTGTGTCAACAGCGACCCCCCCCCCTTCAAAACTAACTTGCTGGAGATTGGAGTTTTAAAATTCTAGGGACTGATTTGGATGTTTAAAATGTTACCATTGTTTGCTTTTTGGTTTTCTATTCTTTTGAAACTGCAGTTGTGAATTCTTCTCTTCCTCTTCTCCCACTCACTTCAGATTTCTCTCCCCCCTCCCTCCCTGCCTCCCTCTCTCCCCCCCTCTCTCCCCCCCTCTCTCCCCTCCCCCCCCCCCCCCCCCTCTGACTGGGGGGGTAGAGGGGGAGACCCTTTTCTCTGTCGGTTTATCAGACAGGTGTGGATGGAAAAGGAGAGGCTGAGCAGGTGTACAGAGAGATTTATTGAACATTCTGTTGAGCAATAATTCTCAGCCCGGGGCTCAGCTCAGCATCAAGTATCTCCTTCTCTCTCAAATGAAAGTGTGCGCACACACACACACATACTCACACACATACTCACACACACACACACACACACACATACTCACACACACACACGCACACACATACACACTCACACACACACACATACACACACACACACACATACACACATACATACTCACACACACACACGCACACACACACACACACACACACACACATACTCACACACACACACACATATACACACACACATACTCACACACACATACACACACACAGAGACACATACTCACACACACATCCTCACACACACACAATTAGACAGACAGGGATCAGGAAGGTGTGAAGTAATATAGGGGGTCTCAAAGACCTGACTGAAACTTTTGTTAAAACTCACCTTCAGGGCATCCATCATGACACCGTTTTCTCTTTATCTTCTGTCTGTTTTTCATTGTATTTGCGTGTATATGTGCATGTAGCAGGTTACAGGGGTGTCACTGTTCCAGCAAGAGCAAGGCAGCCTTAGGGGGACCTGTAATCGTGTGGAACCAGGGCTTGTGGTGGCTTGTCCGTCTTCTCCCTCCTCCTCGCCTTGCTGTCTACTCTACTGCTTCCACCGTTTGTAAACTCCTGTCAGCTCATGCTCTTCACACCTGACTGAACTGAAAATGTATGCTGCTGACACTCCTTCTGACCCCAGTCCCCCTGCACACACACACACACACACACACACACACACACACGCACACACACACACACACACACCATCTCTCCATCTCAACTGATCGGTGGCAGCAGCAGCAACTGATGTGACTGATCAGGAAACTGTCAGGGGGCTTGGGACAGCACGGCCTCCCGGAGTATCGATTCAACCTTCAACCTTCACCCCGTTACAGACTGTTTGGTGCACATGTCTCTCTGACAGAGATCCATGTCAGAGAGGAGTGTAGCCAGTCAGATGTTCCGGTGTCACGCAGGTCAACAACGGAACACCGTGCCATCATTCTTCCCCCTGTGTGACTCAGATGAGCGAGATTAGGGCTAACAGTCTTGTGAGACGGTGTGTCTGGTCCCAGGCTCAGAGAGAGACAGGAGATGGGGATGACTTGGGATGTCGTCCTTGCAGCCAGACTAATACCCTCTCAGACGAGCTAAGAGTCTCGGCTGGGGACAAACAGTATGTTTATGTGTGTGTGTTGGCTGACAGTTGTGCGGACCTGTCACCTTGCCTTCTTGTGACAGGTGTGGTAGGTATAGGGGTGGTGGAGTAGATGAGTACGTTATAGGGGCTCATGCTTGGAATGTCCCACCAAGGTGGCAGCAGAGGCATGCTGGGACACGAGCGCAGTGTCCTGAAACACACCCACCTTTTAGTAGAAATGGGACGTTATCGGTTACCTTGAACGTCACTTTTTCTAAGAACATGCAGGGGTACAGTACACACATGCACATGTACACACACGCACGCACACACATTCGCTCACCTTCTCCGAAACCTTTAAAGTCATTTGGATAGATAGCGACAGTCTCTAACGTTGACATCTGATGTACATTGTGTTCGATCTCTGTCAATAAAAAGGTATGAGTTACAGATCTGTCTGCATCTGTTGTATTTGAGTGTGTTCAGAGCTTTGCGTCTCGGTGGACCTTTTGTCCTGTGTTCCCTGGCAGGAGCAGTGCCTCAGGAGCTCTGACAGACAGCTGCACAGGCTGTCTCCCTGGTCGCTCAGGGCTGTTCGGAAGACAGAACCAGAAAACCCCCCAGCTTTGACACTAAAGTGAATAAAGACTTTCTAGAGTCATACCTGTTCATGCCCCTACGGTGACACTGAGCTTTTCTTATAATTTATATAAATATCTTAAACATGGAGGAAAAGGTTCATAGACACTGCTGGCACTGAGCGCCCAAACAGGCAGCGACCAGACAGGCAACCACCCCAACTACTCCACCTGGGTTCCCTCCCCCCACCCTCTATCTCTCTCTGAATTCATTCAGGGATAATTGGGAGGATAATGATAGGGCTTTTCTACCACACACGCATATGCAAATGCTGTGGAGGTAAAAATGTACTTGAGGCATGAGGACTGCTGAGTGGACATCTGCCAAGTCAAATCAGGGGTTCTGTCTGAGTGTCTGGATACGGGCGGGTTGATGGTATTCAGACAGCATCGCTAATCTTCTACCAGAGAGAGAATAACCACAAGGGGGGGGGGGATCTTGATGGTGTTTCTACAGATGGAAACAGACACAGAGGAATCCTCGTGAAACGTGGCTGCCAACCTGCTGCTCACTTTCAGCCGAAGTGTTCGTAAGTTTGGTTTGTGAAGTGGGGAGTTTGGGCATACGTGCGTGGACGTGTGTGCCGTTGTGTGTGTGAGTGCGTTGTGTGTAAATTTGGCTGTGAGTGAACTAGGTTCTGAACTCTCGTTCTTGTCAGCCGTAATCCTATCAGTGTAATAAAATAGAAACATCACTGTCAATGTTTTCTTTAAGGTCAACGGTGTTACCTGTACGAAACCAAAAATATGTAAATATAAATATTGGATTTTCAAACGGTCTTTCTCTTTGGCTTTCTCCTTCTCTGTCAGTATGTCTGTCCAGCTGCCAATCTGTCCTTCTGTCTGTCTAGCCTGGAGGTGTTTGCTGGCTCCTGTATCTCTTCCCCCATCAGCCGCTGTGTTCACCAACAATACACTCCTACTGATGTGGCGTGTGACCATAAACAGCAGACACACTTACTCTTCTCGTTAGAATGTATGTATGAGGTATGATTGATCAGTTGATAGCAGCTATAGTATCAATAAAGGCTGATAAGAGCCTCTAATGACCAGGTGAGGCTGTGTGTGTGTGTGTGCGTGTGAGCGTGTGTGTGTGTGTGTGTGTGTGCGCGTGAGCCTGTGTGTGTGTTGTGTGTGTGTGTGAGAGTGTGTGTGTGTGTGTGTGTGTGTGTGAGTGTGTGAGTGTGTGTGGCACATGGGGATCACCTTTAATAACGAACGAGCATCATAACGCCAAACATGACTGAGACACCTTAATAGCAACTTCGTGTGGTGCTGCTAGGCATTGCTTTCTTTGATCTTTGAACATAACTTCTCTTTCAAATCAGATGGAGAACAGAGTTCCTCAGATCCAACCGTAGCTGTTGGAGGGGCACTGGAGCAGGACACAGTTACCATGTCGTTGGTGGCCTTTGTCAGCTGTTCACGACACGTGAATGGCCAGGCCTGGTTTCTCCCGTCTATACAGCCCCTGTATTGTGTCAATAAACACTGCAGGCTGGAGGTCCATGAAGGCAGAAGTGTGTGTGTGTGTGTGTGTGTGTGTGTGTGTGTGTGTGTGTGTGTGTGTGTGTGTGTGTGTGAGAGAGAGAGAGAGAGAGAGAGAGAGTGAGAGAGTGAGAGAGAATGAAAGAGAGAGCGAAAGACAGAGTCAAAGAAAGAGCAAGAGTATAAGAGAAAGTTAAAGAGAGAGCGATAATACAAGAAAGTGAGAGAAAGAGAGAGGAAATGGGACAGGGATTAGAGTGCACTGAGCCCCACACTCTGAAGTGGATCATTTTCTTTCTCACCATTGCTTCAAAGGCTTTAAAGTAAATACTTCCTTTCACATGTACTCCTTTGTCTCTCACCCCTCTCCTTGAGTGGGATCTGAAAGAGATCTTAAATAAACACACATCTGTCACCTCTCCTCCTCGTCTGTCGCCTCGCAGTTCTTTAAACTCTCTGCTGATGTCTCTCTTTATCCAAAACGTAATTCCCTGTCACCACAGCAGTGATGACTCAGAAACATCTCAAAACAAATGCTTGAAATGTACATGTCTCCCTCAGCCTCGCCACTATGCTCTCCTTCCTTTATTCTCTTGGCCTTTAGGAATCCTACCTGGGGGGACTCTCCTGGATTAATTTGAAAAGTGAGAAAGACAGGGAGAGCTTGGGTTGGAGAGTTAGAGAGGAGAAAGTGAGAGAGAGAGAGAGAGGGGGGGGGAGAGAGAGAAAGGTGAGAGAGAGAGAGAGAGAGAGAGAGATAGTGAGATAGAGAGAGGTGAGAAAGAGAGCGAGATAGTGAGAGAGAGGGCAACAGAGGGATTAGCGTGCATGCAGGCCAGCTCGAGGAGGATCGCTGTATTTCTTTCCTCTGCTTCAGTGGGGATCTCCCTGGAAGATCTCAAATAAATACTTCTCTCCTCTCTCTCTCTCTCTCTCTCTCTCTCTCTCTGTCACTCTCTCTCTGTCACTCTCTCTCTCTCTCTCTCTCTGTCACTCTCTCTCTCTGTCACTCTCTCCTCCTCGTCACGATCTACCTGATATGTCTAAAACAAACACGTCTCTGTCAACTCCTGTCCCCCTCCCCATATTGTAATTGTGGGAACATTACCCCAGTTCAGTTCACTCCCTCCTCCACATGCCAGTTGACACATAGGGAGCCTTGGTTCCCACAAAGTGAACCACCAGCCTGGCAGCAAACGATCCCATCAGCACCTCAACTGCTGTCTTTTCCTCCTCAGGAATCTGCAGAGTCAGACTGTGGTCTGGTGGGAATCTCCTCTGTTCTACACAGTCAGCTCTTTATCATGGATCTGAAGAAAAGCTTTTATTTACTTCCTCGAAAAAATAAGAAAAATACTACCTGTAAAATAACACTGACACATTCTTTTCTCCAGTAAATCATTGGCAAAGACGTGACTCATTGGATTAGTTTGATATTCGTCTCCAGCTTCAGACAAACACTTCTGTGGCTAAACACATCACTTCACAAACTGTACATTTATGGTCGTGATGTAAAAAAAAATGAAATAAACTCTTTTGCAAGACTGCTCAATCTATTTTTCCTAGAGTTTTGTGTGGCAGCAGGTGGACTGTAGGGAGATATTCATAGCACTGCAGTATACTGTAGCAGGAATCATGGCCAGTTCTGGGTAAGGCGAAGTATCAACAGCCTGAGGTGTCCACTGTTGTAGTAACCAGGACAGACAGACAGACAGGCATTAGAATGGTTTAGCCAGGTGGTGAGATGGTGAGACAGACATGTACTCCGGGGAGAAGTGTCTTGCATGTAGACTAAAACAAGGTTTTTCAACAGATTGAACACCCATAGATTCTGGCAAATGGTGTTTGCATTCTGTTGTGATTCTGTGTGTGTGTGTGTGTGTGTGTGTGTGTGTGTGTGTGTGTGTGTGTGTGTGTGTGTGTGTCTGGAGGTAATAGGAGGACTTGGGGCACCTTGAGGAACTAGTTCTGATATTTTTTCTTTGGCTGTTAAGCCTGTCTTTTCATATTCTCTTCCTTGCTTTGTTTTAACGGTCTCTCTGACTCCCCACCCCACCCACCCAACTGCCCTCCAAATACACACATATACACACAGTTTCTGTACTACGTATCATTAGATGAAATGAGATTGACTGTGTTGGTGGCTACAGCCATATCTACATAGAGAGTTCCAGCACTATCACACATCTTTCAGAATCATTATGATTGTGTGTGTCATGCTTTACTTAGCGTGCATGAACAACTTTACACTCAGTGCTCTGGGTAGCTGATAAACAGTATGTTCAGAATAGAGCTGAATTATTTTGAGCTACCTGAGTAAAACTCTATTACTGACACTTCCAATTTGGTCAAATATCTAAATGTTGGTGGGGATAAATAACTTTAGGAAAGATCATATTCCAATTTGTTTATTTTATAAAAATGAAAAACAAAACATGACACTTGATGTGCAAAACAATTACACACATTTATACATACATATATATATATATGGAGAAAACCTGCACACATACTGAACACACCCTGCACACACCCTGCCACTGCCCCAGCTGCCTACACCTCAGTGCCATCGCGAGGGTAGAGCAGGGAGGAGTTGAGGCTGGATTCCAGGGCCGAGTACAACTGGCTGGGCAGCAGTGGCAGAGACAGCTCTGAGTCACTGTAGCCCGCTGCATACTGGGGGGGAGGGGAAGGGTAGAGAGGAGGGGAGGCAGGGAGGTTCTCTGAGTCACTGTAGCCCCCTGCATACTGGGATGGAGAGGACGGGTAGAGCGGAGGGGGAGAGGGGAGGTTTTCTGAGTAGACAGGAGGGGAGGGAGGCAGGGCAGGCTGGGATGGCTGGAGAACCTCCCATTGGGGCACGGTGGCGCTGGGGGAGTAGGAGGAGGAATAGGGGGCGTAGGTGGGCAGGGAGGGCTGGGGGGGCTGGAGGACGTCCCACTGAGGCACAGTGGCGCTGGGGGAGTAGGAGGAGCTGTAGCCCTCGGACGGAGACATTCGCTGCTGGATAGACTCTGCAGGCAGCGTACCTGGCCCCGCGCCACTGGTCGCATTCGCCACGTCTGACATCTGGGACAGGAAGCTGGTCAGACAGATATTAGAGCCTGAGGAGGGGGGAGAGGGGTCCCTTTCAGAGCCACTGGACGTTTCGTTGATTAGGTTGGGCTTCGGACTTGACTCCAGAGAATCAGAGCCTGAAGATCTGCACTCAGGGTCAGTCGGTTGAGAGTCTGACTTTCTCCTCCTCTTACGGCGGAAATTTCCATTGTCAAACATCTTCTTGCAGTTGGGGTCCAGTGTCCAGTAGTTTCCCTTGCCTGGAGACAACCAAAAAAAAGTTTTGGTTAAAGGAACACGTTCGCCAGTTTTGATTTAACAGCAAATATCTGTACAACTTTTCTGACTGATTCATATAGAAATTGGAAGTCTACAATGTAATCTATGGTGATAATTAGGTTAAATCGAAAGCACATTACTGATCACTAGGAGGGATGGAAAGGCTGTCATGTTAAATCCATTCTAACACATTGGAAGTGCCATCAGAATAGCCAGTGTTCTTACCAGGGTCGTCTTCATCCCGGGGAACTTTCTTGAAGCAGTCGTTAAGCGACAGGTTGTGTCTTATGGAGTTCTGCCAGCCTGCCTTGCTTTTGCTGTAGAAGGGAAAGTTTTCAGCAACGTACAGGTAGATCTGGTTGAGGGTCAGGCGCCTCTCGGGGGCACCGTGGATCGCCATGGCGATGAGGGCAGAGTAGGAGTAGGGCGGTCGTACTAGCTTCATCAGGTCTTCCTGGGAGGGCATGGAGTACCAGCCCCCAGGCCCTCCAACACCCCCTAGGTGAGGCCTCTGTAGGTTGTAGTGCTGAGGGACGAAGCCTCCTCCATAGACCCCCCCCAGGCCTCCTCCACCTCCCAGGTAGGTGCTTCCAGGGGCAAGCTCTGGGCTGTTGAACCAGAGGTAGGGGTTGGTGGGGGGACTTCCACCGGAGTAGCCCCCCAGGTCGTAGGCTGAGGGGGGGTTCTGCTGAGCGCTGGGCAGAGAGGGGGGGCTGTAGAGACTGAACTCTAGAGGATCCTGGCCATGGCTTGGGTACTGGCTGCCACAACGGGAAGGGGACAGACCCTGGGCTATGTAGGACGTCATGCTGCTCTCTGTCCGGTTGGCTTCTGAGCTTCGATCTGCTCTGGGATTAACTGCCGGTGATCAGATCTCTGCTGGCATTGGCTGCTCACCCTCCTCTTGGTTCCGATCTGTTCTGCGATTGGGTGAAATCAATCGTCCGGCCTCTCTTCGTCGATCTCTCTCTCTGGTCCTCTGTGTGCCCTGCTAAGAGGTCTGAGTCGACACTAGGTGGTACCTGTCCAGTACAGGTGTGCCTAACTACTCACACACCTGTTCCACCTGGTCAATATATAGCCCTACAGCGACGCCCACAACAGCCCCGATTGGATTTCGCTGTGGCTGTGTCACACTCTTCTTTGCATGACTTACGCATGGAGGCCCTTATTTGAATAGCAGTAGACTTCCATTCTTCAGGCACCTCAATAAGTTACATGCTAGTCACTCAGATTTAGAGACTGATATGACATCCAAGATAAACAAGAAACACATCTATTATATGCTCCTGGTAAAAAATTAAGTATTAAGTGGCAAAAATGCCTGATATATTTCGGTTGCACAATATACCCTGCCACAAAGAGAAAATGTCGTTGCAAAATGTATTGGTTGAATAATAATGTAATATTTGAAGATAGAGGTTACCCTAACTGCAGTTCTAATATACACTGGAGCCAAGATTGTACTATTATGTATCAATAGTGTTTTCACGTCTTTGTACAGTAATTGTCCAGTGTCAAATATTTACGATACAAGGGTGTATTAAACAATAAAATACCCAGTCTTAAATATCTTAATAGACATGGATAAGACGGATCTGAATAGGGAATCTCTAGCCCGAAATAAATTAACAGGCATTTTTTTAAGACACTTGACTGTCAAGAACCCGTTGACCTCCAATGAGTCAAGAGCGCGCCGCTGAAAGACGTTGCATACGACCTTAAACTTTAAAATGTGACAATTTATTTTCTTTAGACGCATTAAGGGTGTCAACACGACAATAAGGACACGAATATCTTGTGTTCACGAATCAAATGACAAATTGTCAGTGCACACAAAATAAAACGTTATGGGTCTTGCTGAAGGGGGCTGAAAATCTGCAGCACGTTGATGCGGTGTGTAAACGTGATGCAAAATGACAGAACCTGTTTCATTTAGGGATCACTCATCCATAGGCTACATTTACTTTTCAAATAAAGTCAAACATTCTTCACTTAAAACGCACTCCGGCGCGTGCGCGGAAGCAATGGTCGTTGGCTTGCCTGAAAGATCCTTGTCCCTGTGAACTCAACGAAAGTTTTATCAGCACAGCGCTGCTTCCGCGAGCCAGACTTCTGCCTGTAGAGACAGGTTTAGCTCCAGATTATTTATATTGAGGAGAAGGAAAAAAACTTTAAACGCCTGCCTAGGATGGCAGTTAGAGTGATTGAAGAAGTAATCCGCTTGCTTGTTGCTGACATATTAATAACAGTAAAGACAATTACCTCCGCCGCACCTGCAATGTCTACTACTGTATTTGACAGACGTCGCAAATCCCTGGTACTGTCAGAGATATGCGCTCAATATCAATATACCAAGACAATTGACTGCAGAGAGATTACAAACACAAATCATCATTAGACCACCAGATTGAGAAAATGATATTGGTTTGTGGCTGCACCATTATGACATTAAATCTGGCAAGACAAATAATATCTACATAGGCTACAGCTCTACTTAAAATACCAATAAGACAGCGTTTACAAATGATAAGACTAACATTCTCAGTAAATTGTTTGTAATGTATTTTGAATGAAAATAAAAGTTTAATGGGAAAGAAATTCACAAAAAACAACAAACCAACCAACTGAATTGCTGTCAGAGTTCTCAACATGTACACCTGTCTGCACTTACTGTGTCAAACACCGTACCCCATAAGGGAGATCTGATGTACCGATAACTTAACAGATGTGATGACTAAACATGATAAGATCCATACAATTACTATACTAACACCGATACTGTTTTTTTTGTTACCAAGCAGTATTAAACAATGCCCAAGATTAAAACAATTGTCTTATGTAAGCATTGCTACATGTTGAAATACAGGAGATCAGAGAGTAACAGGCAGCAGATATACAGTATGTTCCTCTGTACTTGTTAACAGGGAATTTTAAAGGCTAAAAGAATATAAATTAAAATGTTTATGAGGGAAGAGGGATCCTATCAAAAACCAACTTCATCATCATTAAACCCCCATGCTTAGACTGCGTGCTATTGACAGCACATCGATCTCTTTACTTGGTTAACTCTGACCACGGCCATAGGCCAGGGGTCATAGGCCAGGGGTCAGCAGAATGTCCCTCACAACCCCTAAAAAACTACCACAGGGCAAATGCAAATCAGCCTCAGGTCATTCTGTCTGAACTCTGCCAGTTCAGGGCAGAGACTGTGGAGTTCCACATACCGGAAGGTACCAGAAGATGGGGAACTCTAGCTGTACAGTCCGCCAGACCATCTCTCCACAATCTAATAAATATACAATAACACAACATCCACCCTAAGACAGACAGCCTAAGAAAGAACTTGTCCAATTCATACTTGTTTCTGTTTGGAACACACTGAAATGTTAGCAACAACATAGCTAGCTCGTTCCATCAGTCAACCACTACTTGGAATTTACACACACAAAGAAATTAACCACTAAAATGAACATGATGATGATAATCAGTTATAACACTTGAGTAACCTTCAGCACATTTCCCCTCAGTCCCTACCAATGATTTTCATGATATCTGGTGGCCCCATCCTGCTGGACTGGATCTGGTTCTGGGTTCACCCCTGCTTGGTTGATTCTGCTGGTCCGTATGGATCAACACTGGTTAGTACCCTGCTGGGTACATGAGAGAACAGTGGTTCTGCTGACCCGACCCGCGGTTCTTGGCATCGATCAAGAGCAGAGGTGTCTGTTGGTAGTGGCTGATGATGTCAGACACTGAAGGGAAGGTCTGCAGCAGAGACAGGAAGTCAGTTATAGATCAACACCCTGAATCATCTGTCATCATCACAGACAGAGACGTGTAGGATGTGAAGTGTTGTAATGTCTGAAATGGTGAAATGAACCAAGTGAAAAGGGGAAAATGACCAACAGTGAGACAGAGAGAGAGACAGAGAGAGAGAGAGAGAGAGAGAGAGAGACAGAGACAGAGAGAGACAGAGACAGAGACAGAGACATAGAGACAGCTGGTGTACCTCGGAGGTCTTCAGCCCTGTGCCTAGCAGGTACTGGTTGTGCATGCGCTTGATCTGGATGTTGAAGACCTTGTCCTGGTAGAGAACCATTAGGGTGTAAGGCTGTTCCATGGAGCCCTTTGAGCTGTCCCTTACCAGGAAGGCTCCATCCTGCACAGCAAAGGAAGCAGGGCAGGTGCAGTGTAAGTCGGCTGTGTGTGTGTGTGTGTGTGTGTGTGTGTGTGTGTGTGCGTGTGTGTGTGCGTGTGTGTGTGGGCCACAGGGCCTTGCCTTACCTTGTTGACCATCCTCAGACAATTCTCTGCTTTGCCTCGTGTCACTTGGCTCACGTACCAGATTGGGTCCATGTCCTGTACAGGCAGACAGGAAATTCATTGCACAACAATCCCACAGCATCCACACTGTCACCACTCAAGCATATTGCTGCTCTGAAGACTCGCATCCGTATTTGATTCTAAGACATATAGACAGGCAGAGTTTGTACATTTCCCTCAATCAGGAATATACTTTTTTAGATTAAATTCCATCTCTACTGTCCCCCATGCTTGTAGTCATTTAGGCCTGATGAGATGCTGACAAGCTCAAACCACTGTCTTAACCTTGAGCAATGGCGCCACCTGCTAACCAAGAATATGCTAAACCTAAAAACAAGTGCCAGTGATGGTGAGTGTATCCTACCTCTGAGTGGCCCATGTCGGATGCTGGGGGGTAGGCGGGCTGGCCTGTAGGACGGGGGGGAACAGGATGTCTATCTGAAGTGATCCTGGCGCTGCTCCGGTGAGAGTTGATGGCTGAAAGAAACCACAGCAGACACACGTTCTGTAACAAGCCATCACTCTGTACTGTGCCTTTCTAGGACCATGCTTGCTCTGAAGTAAAGATGATCAAGATTACAGGTTGTAGATCAGTCAGGTGGCCCAGGTGTCTGCATGTGATTCAACCACGCAGTGTAAATTGCCATGAGCTGCACAGTGGGTGCTGCTGGGTTATGTAGTCTTTATAAGCCCAGCTCTCACCTTCCTGTAGTTTGTGTGGGAGGGAGCCTGAGAGATTCAGACTGGGAGGTAGGCTGTTCAAAGAACAGAGATCAATCAATCAACTAGATCAATTCATAATTCAGTTATTCGTTAATTGAATCTTTTACTACAAAGATCTGTTACGTTAACATCCATGAGTGTGCTGAAAGCCCCGCCCCTCCTACCTGTCTGTGTGAGGGGGTCCTGGTGGGCCCGGCATGGAGGCCATAGGTCGGGATTTGAGTGGGAATGTATGGAAGTTATGAGATGGGATGGCTGGAGAGAGAGATAGAGAGACAATGTAAAGATTTTAGTTCAGTTTAGTAAAATTGTTCATTACAGTGAAAAGAACTCTACCAATCCAGGTGGAAACACTTTACCTTCCTCTTTCCTCTGCACATGAGGGAGAAGAAGGGAGAAAGAGATGAAGAACAGTTAACTTGCACACCGATTAATATAACACTGACACAAACCTAAATACTCGAACCAAACATTTCAAACTGAGGATGAGTTTTCTGTGACCCATGACCTTACCTCAGTCATAGAGTTGAGCCCAACTCTGTAAAAGAGAACATGACTGCAGTATTAATAGCAAAACAGAAGAAGAGAAAGGCAGGGATGCAGTACTAGAAAGCAGCTCTTCAGTACTGTCATCCTTAAATATAAGGCTGGTTTCTGGTATGGATGCTTATATGAGAATATCACCAGGATCTTAGGAAACGACAGGTAATGAGACTTCCTGTTCTACTGCCCTGCGTCTTATTCCAGATGACTGGACTTCCTGTCTATCTCCCTCAGTCACAGTCTGTTTATTTATACAGCAGCATGTGTGTGACTCACTGGCTGGATGCGTGTGTGTGTGTGTGTGTGTGTGTGTGTACCTGGTGGAGACGAGGCCCCTGCCTACTGAAGAGGTGCTCCGGTTGATGTTGGTGGGTGGCACGGGGGGCTTTGGCAAACCCCTGTCCTCTGCAGGAAACCTGGACACCAACACAGCTTACATTAGGGAGGGTAATGTCCTCACTAAGTCAGCAGCTTTAACCCGGCTGCTTTCTGTGTGTGTGTGTGTGTGTGTGTGTGTGTGTGTGTGTGAGAGAGAGAGAGAGAGAGAGAGAGAGAGAGAGAGAGAGAGCAAGTTTGTGTGAGTGTGTGTGTGAGAGAAAGTGAATGTGTGTGAGTGTGTGTGTGAGAGAGAGCAAATGTGTGTGAGTGTGTTTGTGAGTGTGTGTGAGAGAGAGCGAATGTGTGTGAGTGTGTGTGTGTGAGTGAGTGTGTGTGAGAGAGCGAATGTGTGCGAGAGTGTGTGAGAGAGAGCGAATGTGTGGGAGAGAGAGCGAATGTGTGTGAGTCTGTGTGTGTGTGTGTGCGTGTGTGTGTGTGAGAGAGAGAGCAAATGTGTGTGTGTGTGTGTGTGTGTGTACCTGTTGATGGGGCCCCTGCCTACTGAAGAGCTGCTTCGATTAACATTGGCGACTGGCAGGGGGGGCTTTGCCACCCTGGGGGGCTCTGGACTTCCCCTGTCCTCTGCAGGGTGCCTGGGAGACAAGGCAGCTTACCTCAAGGTTGGCTTTTAATGATAACTGGATGTGGTTCAATTGTGTCATTGTTTTATACTTTGTCATTTAAAAAAACATGCATCCTTTTGCACATATTCATCCATGAGTTTTGTTGTTATGTTTATCTATCAATTTATGCTCTACCACTGTTTGGATGGCAGAGCATTTGTGATGTTTCTTAAGAGGTTTGAAAACTACAAGTGGAGGGAATTTCTGTATTTGTCGTCTGAAATGATACAGATATCAGAACCAAGGAGGCGTCATCGTTTCAAAAGACAGCCTTACCTCCAGGACTGGGACTGTACCACAAGCTGTAGAGAAAAACAAAGCATGTCAGTCAATTAGCACAATGTTTATTTATCATTGCTGTTGTCTTCCACCTCAATAAGTTTTTTTTTGTCCTTCTGTGATACTCTCTGTAATATAACTGGGCTTAAGTGAACACTTACCCTGTCAACAGTGCTGGACCTATGTGCTGTGGTGAGAAACAGACACAGTGCAAGGATTATATTCTGTTTATATCTATGGTTACCTTAACCAAACATCAAAGGTTTAATTCTGTGTGGGGCTGAAGTGATTTCACCACGAAGTCAACAAAGCTATACAGCAGAGAGAACTTGAGGGAGAAGGCAAAACCTTGTGAGGGTGAGCTGCTGTGCAGTCTGTCTACTGCAGAGGGCTTCTTGCTGCGGTCCACTTGAGGTGCTGCGTTGCTTGGGGGACCTGGGAATGAGACCCCACTCAGACCAAACCCACATCCCCAATGAATCCCATAGTCTTATTACGCGTGTGTGTGTGTGCGTGTCCTTACCCCTGGTGGGAGGTCTGCCCAGGCGAAGGGGAGACAGCTCTCGTCTGGGTGGGGTGGGTTCAGTCAGCTGTAGGGAGGAGAAAAGACAGCGTGGGTGGAGAAGGGAGAGAGTTATGCAACACAGAGAAGTGGTTGAGAAAGAAGCAGGGAGGAAGAGAGATGGAGGAGAAGTCCGTAGTAGGAGAAGATGCGACCAGTTGTGGAAGGTTGTAGAAGAACAGGAAGACAATTTACGGTGGTGCGGGTCGCAGCTGACAGGCTGGGGCCAGGACGAGGCTGGATGGCAGGAGGGTGGACCTGCGATGATGATGGTCTACGGTTGTCTAGACGCACACGTGCACACACACACACACAGGATAAGGAGAGAGGGCAGATGGGTGAAAGAACAAGAGAGAAGAAGACAGAGAGAGAGACATAGAGAGAGACATAGAGAGAGAGAGAGAGAGAGAGACAGAGAGAGAGAGAGAGAGAGAGAGAGAGAGAGAGAGAGAGAGAGAGAGAGAGAGAGCATGTCTGCGTTGTGCGCACTGCCTACCAATGTAGTCGCTCTCGCCAATAGGCAGCTGACGGGCGATCATTTTGGAGGACTCGTCCAACTCAGAGGGCGGAGGCTCATAATCATTTTCATTGTCATTGTCTGGCTGGTTGATGGAGTCACAGCAGTCTTCTGTGGGAGACTCGTAGTCTCCCACACTGTCCCCATCGCCTGAGTCAGGGCTCTCATAGTCATCATCACTGACATCCTTACAGAAAACAGCAGAGTGGTTTCATGCATTGACATTTAATGTTCATTCAGCAGATACATTTGAAGGGGGAATCTCAACCCATCACTTGTTGATTTGCTGTAACAGGCCTGACCACTGAGCCATACAGAGACACAAGACAGAATAGACATTGAAAAAGAGACTTACAAACTCATCTGAACCCCAACATTGGTCTTCTACTGGAGTTTCTGTGGGTGATATTATAGGACTGGACTGAGGAGTGGAAAACCTTCCTGACATTCATAGATTATAGAGGGAAAAACAGCACTTTTACACTGTTTGTAGAAGGCAAAACATGGTTCAAGGACTCAATGGATGTAAAAGACACTCAATAATGCACATGCAAATCTCCTATTGTGCTTTCCTCATTAACAGTGTGAAGTCTTTCCTACCTGGTTCCCGATACTTCGGGATAGTTGATCTGAAGGAGAGAAAGACAAGACTGAGCTTGGATTCTTCACAGTGGACCTCTAGTGAAGAACTGCATTTTGGGTAAAGCCAGGAAGAACTCACTTTTTACCAAACAGTCCTCTCTTCTCCTCCTTTCTGCTGATCTCAAGGCAGATTTTAGAAATCAGCCTGCAGAGGGAGGGAGCCGATGTCAGTCGTCCTGTCTTAACATGAAGGCTTAAGTTGCACAAACGGTTCTCTCCCTATACTATCAACTTGAGGTAGCACCTCAGTGTGTGTGAGCCTGAGTGCACGGTGTGTGTGTTCGGTCATTTCACTGCTCCTCTTAAGATGCAAGTTCAATGCACACTCACTGGTTAGTGATAAGTCACATGCTCTTGACTGAGAGCAGGGATTGGAGCTAGCCTTTAGACAAGTTGGCTATCATTCAAATCAGGATGTGGTGTATTTCTGTGTTTACTTTTATGTGTATGTGTATGTGTGTGTGTGTTTGTGTGTGTGCGTGCGTGCGTGCAGAAAGCAAAAGTTTCAGTTGCACATGTTCTCAACAGTGCGCATGTGTGCAGAAACACATGCTGAGGGCCCAAAGCTGAGTCTATTTCTCCTTCCTCATCTTTCCTCTGTCTCTTATTCCTCTTCCTCCATGTCTATATCTCTCCTCTGTCTCTCTCTCTCTCTGCTTATCTGTGAAGTACACATATTTTTCTCCATTTACTTGACTTCCTGTCTCCAGTCCCCCATGGTGCAATGTCATCGTATCTTAACCACAACTAAAACAGTCTGTTTTAAACGCTCTTGTGGCCTCCACTATGCTCACATTCGAGACCATTACAGAGAAAACACCAGTACTCACGGAGCATGAACCTTGGGGAATTTTTGAAGGTCGTTTTCACTCATGTTCTACAAAATGACAGAAGCAGCCATTCAATTCAATCATAGACACTCCATGTCACCTGACCACCCCAATCTCCCCACATGCTTTTCTTAAACAGGCACGTTGCTTGAACAGGTTGCTCTGGACTAAACTGTCACAATGAATCCCTTATAGACACACAGTGTACTGCCTGATGCTAACTTATGTTGTGGGAAGTCACTCACCAGGAATCTGGAGCCATTTATAGAGTTGTTCAGGATGACTTTGTCACAGCCAGATAGGTTCATCTAGATTGGCAGAAGCGGCAGAGTTAGAATAAAGTCTAACTATCTAACTAACTTTCCTAAGCTCCTTCTCCGAGACACACGAGTCCCTTCATCATCTCTTCTACTCCTCTACATTTTCTCTTTGAGACAGGAAGACCTGAGGTAGCCGACATCATTAGAACTTCTCCCTGGTCTGAGAGACTCACCCTCTTCATGTAGTCAGCAAGGTGAAGTTGGGTCCAGCCCATGACCTCTGCCTTGGAGGGAAGACTGTCGAAACTCATCTTTCCCTCCCGTCTTCTCACCGAGCAGAAATCAAGATGTGTGCGGAAATGTAGAAGATTTGTTGGAGAATCCTTACGACCAGAGATGTAAGTGAAGGGGCAAGTTGCTAATGAGCTGTCATATCCTCAAGACAGTCTCCACAACGCCCTGGGCAGTCTGGATGGTTACCCTGATTCTACAGGCCTGGATAGCTGTTGGCTGCGGATGTGTGCTGGGTACAGAAAGAGGAAGCCAGCTGTTTCGTGATTAGTGGAGAGAAGTAGAGGACAACCCACTCTCAAAATTTGGCAGAGGAGAGAAGTGAATTCATTAAACCAAAAGAACAGACGATCTCAGTCTATTAAAAAAAACGTCGAAAAAAAAGTCGAAAATAACCTGCAGTCTTCTTCCGCTTTTGTCAGATCATTCTGCAGTGTTTGCCGTGATGCTCCAGAGAGTTCAGTATAAAGTAGTGAGTCCATGAAAACAGTCCCAAAAAATAGGCTGACAAACAACAGCCGTTCTTTTGTCAATTTCTACAATTCAGTCAGACTGCGAGAGTGTTCTGAGAAAAAAACGTAAGACAGCAAACTTCCTCTTGTGTTTCCTGTTGATCCGCAAATTACAAAGAGAAGTGCAACTTGACTGTCAGAGAATTCACTTAAAAAGCACACACCCCCTGCGACAGAATAGGAGGTTTTGATGACACATTAGTGGTCTAATTATTCCGTTAAGTCATTCACTAACGAAATATGCACAATACGACATTGAATGGCCTACTTCCTGCTTGAAATTTATGCACCAAGATTTAATGGATGAAAAGTCAACTGGAAAACAGACTGTCACTGACATGGTCTGGTTCAGACGGTTCTTCGGTTCATTGAACCGTTCACTGTAGGCCGGTTTTACCGCGCGCTGGTTGTCCAGGCTAGTATCCAGTAGTAACAACCAGCTAGCCTAACTCACTGCTCTTTCTAGATTGGGGCTCAAAATAGAAGTTAATGATTTACATAGGAAATTATTTCAATTTATTTAGGTGAACATTTCGAGTTGTTGAATTTCAATCTGTTTCTGGTCATAAAGAAAGCTCACTAGATAATTAGTTCCTAACGGCTGTGAACACATTTCAGACGTTAGCTAGCTACTACTGGACAGTAAACTTGCTCAACCAACTCATCATGGCTTCCGATCCAACTGCAGTCCATGATTCATTTATAATCATCTGTAGTACGTGGGTGTTCTGTGAGTAGTTTAGATGGTTTTATGAATTTCATCAATTTAATGTGTTTCTGAACGGGAAGGATTTTCATAGATGATTTTACAATCGAACACCTTGTCAACTACTAGTATGCTTTCTGTTTATGTGCAGGCCTGAAGTTCGGGTTTGCTTTCGTTGAAGCAAGCAAGACGGCCTCTGAGAACATGACACATGTGTTTTTCAAGAACTTGTCAGACACCTGTAAGCTGAATGTGATCACCAATGAACACAAAATACATAGGCTACTTAGACAATTGTTTTAAAACATACATCGTCCGTCCGTTTAAATAAATTAGACCCATTTCAACTGAGATGGGAGTTCGTGTCAGGCTCATCTGCTTGTTGCCACCCACCTGGAAACACGGTGTAAGGCACAACCGTTTATCTTACGACACTTTAACAACATTATCCTTTGTCTTAAAGCATTCAGAGTGGAAACGTGTGCCACTGTTTTATAAATCTAGAACACTTACATTTAACTGCTAGGTGTAGTTTAAAAGCAACATTAGCGTTTGAGATGTGTTATCTCTGCCCACTGTTGTACCATGACCACATTCAGACCCCCTCCCTCCCCCTTCCGCTGACATCAGTTCTCATACATTGTTGGTTGCAGGTTTAGGCGTTAGTCTGCATGCAATTATAGGCTGTTGTTAGCAGAGCGTTCTACTCTGCTCACAGTTTTTTCCACTTCCTGAGAATCACAGAGTGGGAGGATGAGATGATGTTTCTAGCTGGTATTGGCAAAGCTTTATGAAATTCTTGAGTGTAGACGGAGTAGTCTGACCTTCATCTGTGGAAACTGGTATCTTTCTGTGCGATCTGCATCCACATGCAATCACACACACTGGAATTCTTTAAATATGAACCTTGCATCTAGTGCCATTTTAGATGAATGAATTCAGTTTAGCTATATGCTTCATTTCACAACAGCAAGAACCAGAACATGTGTGATCAACTTCCATGTCAGAATAAGACCCCCTCAAGCCCAGAAGGGACATGCTGAATGTCAACATCACCTTCTATTCTACCTTCTATTCTGTCGTCTGTCTTGTGTGTTTGTCCTCAGTTGTCACCCTAGTAGCCTGGTGGTTGCACGGCTATGCCTTTGCCTTTGGGCAGAACAACTCAGTTATCGGAGCGCAGTTCTTCCTGACTTTGGACAACACCAACCTGGTCCACTTCCTGTTTAACTACATGCGCTGTTCCGTGGCCACCACGTTGGCACTGGGTGCTGTCAATGAGAGGATGGAGCCCATTGGCCACCTCCTGTCAGCCTACGTCTTCTCAGGTACAACACCCCCCCCCCCCCCCCCCCCCCCCCCCCCACGCCCACACACACAACCCCACATGTTGAGATGTTCGTATGTCTACTATCTGGCTTCACAGCAGGTCAGAGTTCAAGCAAGGGCTTTGTTGATGGACAGAGGATTATATTGCCATCTAGTGGCACTGTGACTTAAATGTTTGTCTGTTTGCTTTTCTCAGGGCTTGTATACCCTGTGGCCTGCCACTGGGTCTGGGATGAGCAGGGAATATTTTACTCTGCCTCCACCTCTTACGCAACACAGGTGTCCATTACCCCATATTAACTAATATTGAACTTTTGAACAGCAAAAACTATAATAGTGGTCTGTTCTGTGCAGGACTATGCAGGCAGCGGAGTGATCTTCCTTGTAGGTGGTGCTGCGGCTGCCGTAACACTCTGGGTCATAGGGCCCCGGGCCAGACGCTGGACTAGTCACTTTAGACAAAGACGCCACAACCCAGCAGTGAGTCTTTTTAGGGGAACTCTTAGAAATCCTTTTATTTGTCATCCAGTCGTATGTAGTTCTACATTCCACATGTGTATTTCTCTGTTCTCTGCCTGTGTGTAGATGTTGGTGTTGGGTTGCTGCCTGCAGCTGTTAGGCTTCCTGGGCCTGGTGCTGGGGTCTCACTCCCAGCTCTTCAACCCAGAAGAAGGCCAGGTGCTGGGGCTATGCTGGCTCAACCTGCTGTTAGCTGCTTCCAGCGGGGGGCTCTATTGCATGGTCATCCGCTGCATCCATTTAAACTACTATGACTTGGAGAGTCTGTTCTGCGGAGCGATCGCTGGCATGGTAACACGCGCTCACGCCACAGGTCACGGTCGGACATGGTGAGAGTGTTTCTAGAAGCGTTTGGTGTTTGTCCAGGTGTGTGTGTGCGCAGGTGTGGACTCCTACATCCCAGGGGTAGCTGTCATGGCTGGAACCACTGGCTCGCTCTTTTTCCTGGCGGTTCGCTGCTTAGTAGCCAAACTCCAGATAGACGACCCACAGAACATCATTTCTTGTGAGTGTCATAAAGTCGACTATTGTTTCTTGTGTCATAGTTATCGTGTAGATAACAATATAAAAGAACAAGTCTCTTAGATTCTGATGATTATGTATGTCTATGTATATATATTTATATATATTTATATATATATATTCATACATACACATACATGATTGTGTTCTCCCTTTCTTCTCTGCCTGCCCTTCCCCACTCCCAGGTTATCTGGCGCCGGGCATATGGGGCCTGCTGCATGCTGGTCTTCTCTCTGACCATGGGGCTCTAGGAGGGCGCAGTATGGTGAGCTCTCTCATGTTCAGACTTCATGCTAGCATACGTCAATGGCCAGAGATCCATGAGGTTGAGATAACAGATGCCTGTACTAGTGAAGAAGAGGGAGGAGGACACCCAGACAAAGTGCTTTGTGTGCAGCCAGGGACAGAGGAGTCTACAGTTGACTCCTGACCCCCTTGGCCTTGTCTGTGTGATGTCAGGTGCTGGGGCATAACAGTCTGGCTGTGGTGGTGCTAGTCCTGTGGGTGGGGCTCATCATGTACCCCCTGCTGTCCTTCTTCATGTGCTTCGGCATCATCAGAGTCCCTCGCATCCTGGAGACCAAAGGTGAGCTCAGCACTGGATACTCAAGCACAGTTCTTGGCAGGTGTCTGTCAAGTGGTGATTGATGTGTGTCCTTCTGCTCAGGGATTGACAGGTTCAGGCACAGGCAGAAACGTCCTGGTGTGAAGAGGTCATAAAACAGCCCATCAGAGGCTGTAACAGATCCACAGGTTTTACTTGGGCATCACTCATATATTTGCTCTTTACTCATGTTTATAAAACATTTCTTGACTTTGGGTAATAACATTTGTCACCGGTTTGATTTTTTGATTGTAATTGATCAATTAAAATAACGTTGAACTAACTTCTGACTGACAACACAAAAATCATCAATGCAATACATTTGCAGTACATTTTTATATACATTATTGAAGAATGCTGAAACACCACATTTAGAAAGTCATTTATTATATGAACTGATTCCAAACTCAACAAATCTAGAGCGTAGATGTAGCCTAGAGCGTAGGTCCCCTTGTGACCACAGGGCCCTCATCACAAGAGCAGGGATTGACTATATAATTATCAGGATAGGACTAAATGTTCTAAACAAATAACAATAGTACAACATACAAATGTCCATGTTATGTTCATATTTCCATAAAACAAGAGTATGTTCAGGTAATCCACACTGAACTACAGTAAAAAACAAAAATAACCAAAAAAAACTTGACAATATTTCAAAGTCATTAGATTGTTGCTGAAGTTGTTGCTGTTGCTGTGAGCGATAGTTCAGGTAATACAAACATGAATGTGGACCTCAAGCCATGTGTTTGCTCTCAAAACCCAATACTCTTTAACTCCATAAAAATATTCTCCATGCTGACCACAGAAGTGAAAAAGCTTTTTTATCTATGATCATGTCTGGGAGACAATTTGATAATAAAACGATGCCTAAAAAGTTCAGCTTGCCAGGTAGCTGTGTGTGTTAGCCCAAGATGAGAGGTTATGCGTAGGATGTGGGGTTACTAAAGGCAGCCTGAAGGTTTGGACCTCAGTGGCCCTTCTTAGAAGAGCCAAATCCTGAGAAGCCCATGACAGCAGCCATCTCGTCATCTTCTTCAAAGTCCAAATCATCATCTGCTTTCCTCTTCCTCTCCTTCTGTTTCTCCTTTTTATAAGCCTTGGCCTTCTCCTCCTTAGACACACACCGACAGAAAGCAAGGGTTAGGGTATTTTCCTACCACATTTTTCGAGTGTTTAATTGTGCCAGCAGTCACTCAGCTACTACCAGGTAAACATATGCTTGCATGTTTTAATCTGGTTACACAACCATTAGTATAAAGAGGCACATCTTCCAAGGCTTTACTGGCAAACCAATTAGACTGACGCCACACACACTCCTGTCATTAACACACCTCTTCTCTGAGTTCCTTCATACGCTCCTCAAAGTCATATTCCTTCTGTTTCTCCTCAATCTTCTTCTTGTTAATCTCAAACCTCTTCTTCACCTGATCCAGGGATGAGCGCTCCACACGCATGGACATACCCAGGTTTCTCTGGTCTGAGAGGAGCAAAACAAACAAGGCTTTTAGTATGATGCCATATAGCTTTTCACTGCTCTGCTTTCCAGCAGAGGTCGGCCATGCTGCCCGAAGACTCACGTTTCTTTCCATTGATGTGATCCAAGAAGTTGATGGAGTCTTTCACAACACAGTCACACACATTGCAGTAGTACCTGTTGAAAGGTGAACAGAATATAGGATGTTAGTATTGGCTGCAAAGGGGTACAGTGTCATCTGGGCTGTAGTGGCCCTTAATCATACCATGTTAGGGCTGTTTCATGTGAGAGCATCAAAGTCTCAGTCCTAAATTAAACCCTAAAATACAAGGTAGAACCCCTCAATAAGTACCCACCCTCCCATCTCCGCCTGGGGAGTTGTCTTGGTGATGACGATGGTCTTCCCCAGCTTGGACTCCAGGTCCACTTTGTAGTCACGGTGACGCAGCAGCTCACGTTTGACTGGGGGTGCTGGCTTGCCTACGGAGTTGAAGGGTAACATCAACCAATGAATGAAAGGATTGTGTGTGTGTGAGCACAGGTTCGTACAACGACACGTTTACAGTGGAATATTTAGGGTTTCAACAACCCTTTATCCACGTTTGAGACGTTGATCCTTTGTAATAGTTGATATGCTGACAATCAAGTTAATAAATATTAGCGTGATTTCAGTGCAAAATGTGATCAATTGTCACAGCGTAGGAGAAGCATTAAGCTCCTTTGGGAGCCCATCTTACCATCTTTCTTGTCCCTTTCCTCCGTAAGACGTTTCTGAGCCAGTTGTTCATATTCATCTTTGTCCCACTTCCGACGAAAGTCATTCTTACTGTTGGACTGAATAACAACGCACAGAACGTAGACCTTAGATTTACAACACAAACTTCATTCTACTGGCGGTGAATCCATGAAAAAGCCTCCCTACATTAGCAACTGTTGAAGCTCGTGAGAGTTATCAGGTGATTATTAGTCTGTTTAGCGAACATAAACAAAGCATAGGGTGAATTGTTGTTGTAGCCTACTCAGTGCAGTGGAATGATAAACTGTCTGTTTAAAACGAGAATTTTTATCTCATAATAGTCTAACCATACGAAAGTATGAAATATAAACGATAATGAGTTTCTGCCTAACCAAACACAGTCGTACATATAACATATTTTACTGTCACATCAAACTGACAACAAGAACACTTACCCCACTGCCGGACGCCATCTTGATTCGAAGTGACAACTTACGGCAAGCAGTGTCGTAAAAATGTGTGTCCTTCCTAATAGAACGATGAAACCACTTAGACACAATGGAGATTCGGAATCAAGATAATCTTGTCCGTATCTCCGTCTTTCTTATACCAAGTCTATATCTATGTGTTACTAGTGTGATCTGTTTGACAATGAAATTGAAAAGGGACATACTTTTAAAAAAGAAGTTTGAAATGCATTGGTCAAAACATTATGAATGTAAGGTAATTACAACACAAACGTCAGACCCTGGTGGCCCCGCCCTAATGTCACCTGTTGTTAATTTAAACCTTTATGGCAAAGCAGTGGCGTGTATACTGCATGGTTGCAGCCTTAATCAGCATGACAACACGCGTGGAAACCGCATTTCAGAGTTCTTTTTTAGAGCCAAGGTTTGACTAGTTTGTTCTTAATTGTCCAAAGTTATGTGTGTATGTATGTATTTGTGTGTGTAAATCTAAAAAAGATGGCCCCTCTAACTACATTTACCTTGAATTAACAGACACGTAGTTTAAGTTTTTAGGGTCAAATGTCTGGGGTAAATTCATTAAGGCAAAGGGCACTTACGTTCAGGGACACGTTTTTTCCATATTGCCTATTTATCATACTTGACTATAACAATGCAACGAAAGATGACTACCACCAGATTAATCTGTGTTTCAGGGGCTGGTCCGTGCCTCTGTGGTCTGGCCCGTCAGAGCTTCCTCCAGGCTTCATGTCCAGGTCTCCCTCCCTCTCCAGTAGTCCAGAACCATGGCTGCTGCCAGGCTGCAGCTCAGTCTATGACAGCCTTGTGAGGTGCTAATCAAAAAAATATTTGTATTGTCCTTGTACACAACTCCTCAAGCCTGCACATGTATGCTGGCGTGACCATTAAGAGCCAAAAAGCACAAGCCATTGGTGGCCTGCAAAATGTTGGGCCCAGTTTGAGCTATCAATAATTAATTTGATTGTTTATTTTTTTTAGTAACTCATCCCCTGCCACTCCTCCGTCTACCCAGACTGGAAACAGGGAGCCTGTCTCCATTTCAAACAAGCCTCGCCGGTACGATAGTGTCCCAACCACTCCCAACCATCGTTATTTATATCTCAACCACTAAGTTGGTCCCTGCTTCTTTTGTGTACGTTATGGTAGGAGGAGTGGGGATGTTGTGACATCACCCCTTCCTTTGGGGCCTAACCTCTGTCTGGTCTCTTCAGGTCATCCATTCTGGAGCGCTGTATCCTCAGGATGTCTTCTGCTAGTGTTGCTGTGGGAACAGAGGATGTGGATGGAGTCAGGAGGTTGGGCATCAAAACCTTCTGTAACCATAATCATTTTGAAACTTTCTCTCTACAGTCCTGAGACAGTTAAATATAAAAATCTGCTGGTTTTTACTGCATTACATATTGGCTTGAAGTGATGTGCATTGAAGCTGTGTTCATGACCTGTTTGACTCTTAGAACTCAGTCAGGGATGTGCTGGAGTTCCCGCAATCTGGACCTTGCCCAAATAGAGAGCAATGAGTCGGTGCTGAAACGGCGGCAGAAACAGATCCAGTATGGACAGAACACCTTGGGCTACCAGAACTACCTACAGCAGATTCCCAAGTAATAATCATTTTACTCGCAAGCCACATACTCAAGGTCCACATCAGAGCAAGTTAAGATTAGGCCAATGGCTGGTCTTATTGGCTAAACCAGAACAGGGAGGACTCAAAGGAGAATGGATTGTCAACTGATTACCTGTTCTGATTGTAATGGTTTTCACCCTGAAACTCTCCTTTTCCCACAAGGCGTCTGCGGATCCCAGGGCTCCACCCCTCCACCCCAAACAAGCACAGGAAATACAGCCGCAGGTCATGGGACATGCAGGTGCGTCTGTGGAGGAGAGCGCTGCATGCCTGGGATCCTCCTGCTGGCCTGTCAGGGGAGGCCCAGGGACAGGACCCTGTTGACCAACTGTAAGTAACTTAGATATGTACAGTCTAAACTGTTGAACAATTAGCCCCTGTTCAACCGCTAGAGCCTATTTAGCTTTGTTTAATACAGGTTTGCAATGTTGGGTCTCAACCAGTGACATGTTCTCATGTTAAAATGCTCACATCCACTCCCCATTCATTCACCTTAATTGGTTGTTGATTAGACAAGCGTACAGTTCCGAGACAGACAAGGTGGAGATGGATGTCATGTCTCTTACAGCCAGGGCCTGCTGGAGCAGATGAACTGTGAGCTGAATGAAGACAACATGGGGAGGAAGGATGAAGACACTACTCCAAGCTCTAAAGCCTCTCTGTCTCCTATACCTGCCAGCCTGTCTTTCAGCAGCACCTGGATGGGACCTCAGGTGAGGGGGAGATACGATGCCACGGGACGGGATGGGGTCTTCAAAGGCTCATTTTGTCAAACCACTTGTTTGACGTTTTTTCACGTTTTCCTTGTGATTGGGGGAGAAAAGTCAGTGTAGTGGCTATTTGTCCATAACTTTGTCAAAACTTAAACAAACAAATCGAATGGCCACTGAGGGACTGCTAATAATCCCAACTAAATGAATAAACCACAAATGGCTCCAACATGTAGAATTCAGAAGTGTATGTTCAGGGGTTTCTTTGCTTGCTTTAGTCTTTGTTCTTTCTCTCCCTTCTCCCTCCCCAGATGGACACATCCAGCCCCAGGCTCTCCCCAGCTCATGCTGGCCTGGGCTACTCCTTGAGCGGCCAGATGACTGCTGAGGAGAACGTCCTGGACTGGCTCCGCTTTTTTCTAGAGACGGACCATAACCCGGACGTCACCCGTGGACACCGTCATGATCATTCCTATGAACATGTGCCTGTGCTAAGCGACCGCCTCTCTTGGAAACCTTATTGATCCTGGCTATCGCTTTGTAGCTTGATCTGAAAAAAATGCATGCTTCATTTTAAGAAAAAGGCTGATATGATTTAGATGTTGTTCATCCATTAAAGGTAAGGCTTTCACCTGTAAGATTGTGTTGGCCTACCATGGGAATGGGGGAAATGAAGGATGCATTTTTGGGGTTTTGCAACTGGGCTTGTTTGTCATGTTACTGCTAATCAGATATGCAGGGTGCACATCGTGTAGTGCTAGCTTTGTAAGAGTGGTTGACAAGGCACCATGGACCGTCACTTTTACAACCATGTCATCTCAGGTTCACTATGATGGGTTTGTCAATCACGTTTCTGGTGTCTGCTTCACAGAGGATCTTTGTTTTAAATGTTTTATGCACTTATTGAAAATGCTTAGTGTTTTGATTTATGAAATCGGTATTTGTTGTAATTTGTCACCATTTCACGATTCCCAACACAGTTCCCACTTCTAATTCTAGATTAAATCACCTGTCACGTTCCTGTCCATGATCCTACTCAGCAAGATTCTCCACCTCTTCCTCCTAAAAACGTGCACCCTCTCTCCCCAACACCTCACTGTTTTTCTCAAAACAGAATTGATGGCGACATGCTCTGACTTTGTTTTGAGGTTTCTTTTTATTTTGTATATTTCTCAATTGTCATGTTGTACAACTAAACTAATAAAGATTATAAATTCAATGCATGTAGTCTTTGGTTTATCATTTCTACTAGCAGTTAGTATGCTGTTCAGAGATATTGAATGGTGATCGTGCGTCAATATGACTTCAGAAAACAATTTGGGCTTTATTTTAGATGTAGGGTATGACTGTTACCTCGCCGGTTGCATTGTTTCAAAATAACCGCATGGAGGCAGTGTTGACAACACTACATGTAAATACAGGCGCTCCTTTGAATTTGAGCCTTATAACTGTCCAAAATCAAGACACTTCATTTCTATTGCATGAACATACGCTGTCGACTCGTCGGCAGTTTTAGGAGGAGATCGTTTTCTACATTCCCTCAGGATATGATTACCTGATGTTGTAAACAACCTATCCAACCATTTGCCTGTGTTGCAATGAATGAACTACAAGTCCCACGCGTCATGCAGCCATGCGTCGTCTAGTCCATGATGCATGTTATGTGAAAATAAAACCGTGTAATATTTATGCTTTCTTGTCAAACATTTTCACACTCAAATGTTTTCATTTAGATTGTTGTTTGTTTATTCACCTAATATTTTGTGTTGAATTATCCGTCACAGAATCCTCCCTCTCCTCATCCCCCACCCTCCCCTGTACCCTCTCCCTATCTCGCACCGTAAATGTTATTTATGAATTCCAATCGCTCACGGGCGTGTGAACGTTGTTTTTTATTTTTTAAATGGACGACGGTGTGAATTGATTTTACGCGATGATATTTCACAAAGACGAATGAAGCCGTGGATTCATGAATGACAATTTGATCCAGTTTGATCTTGAAATGATTTGGGGGATATTGTAAGAAACGGTCTGGTACATGTTATGCTTTTAATAGGTCAATACATCGGAGACCCATAGATAGACGTACACTAGCGTGGCTAGGTCGTGAGCCGCACTAGGATCCAAATTGGTTTATCCTTCACGAGCAGTGCCTTTTCTAACCCTTGTTTGCGGTCTGGTGGAGGTGTTCGTCGTCAAGGTAAATATACAATTTCATTGAGAGGTGACACGATTAATGTTTATTTACATCAGGTTTATTCATAAGAAAATCACCAGCGTTGTCTTCACCGCATCATTCTGCATGGCCCGTGTTTTCCTCGCACGCGCGTCCTAGTAGGCATTGCTAAAGCATTGGTCCAAGGCAAGGGTGTGTAGCTTGAGCTAGAAATAAATGCTTTGATTTATTTCATAGGCAATCCAATATTTCAGTACCGGGGACATAAGAAAACATCTGGGGAATTTTACTGATGGATTTCCCTCAATGCAATATGAGAAAATCCAACAAATTCGGTTGTTGATGTATGCTAACGTTTGTACGGTTGTCGGCTTTATCAGCCTTCTGCTAGCTCGCTATATATAGCCTGCTGCCTGGCCAGCCGGTTACCTATAACCCGTTGGAATCGCTAGCTAGCTACCTGGTCTCCCCATTGTTGTTGACAATCTACATCAAGAGAAGCCGTAGTTTTAGCTATAGTATATCAGTGATATAGAACTCAACGCCCGCTGAAAATAACTTGCTGTCTTCTGTTGTTTTGTGTGCCCTGCCAGTCGATTAGCTAGTGGGCTAATATTAAGGCAGATATGTGTCCTCCCTTCTTCACATCATAAGCTATCGAGTTTGTAGATTTTGATGGGCGGACATTAAAAATGTAGACGGCGTGATCACAACTAGCTGCTATAATTCAATTGTTAGTGAACCTATTTCGGTCCCTCTGAAAGTTGACTGCCAAGACTATATTCTGTCTGGATAGACTATAGCTGTCCAGTAGCATCAGTTGCATAATGGCTTGTAACCATCCACTTTACCTGGTTCACAAGACGTGATTTCACCTGACTTACACTTTTCTAATGTTTATGCGGTGTAATATGTTTGAGCCCCGCCGCTTCACATGATTGGACAGTTTACTCTGTCGCATGCTGAGAGTGGCCTAGTAAAGCCTGAACCATAAAAAATGATTACACTACATTTACTACCTATGGTTGTTGACGAACAAGGACAAACAACTGCAATGATGACCCATCAAATGCTTCAATTGGTCAGATGACGTGTACTCAACCTCCTTCTCTTACCTGTCAGGTGAGTTGCCCCCCCCCCAGCCATGGTCATGTCCCAGTGAGACTGGGCTGGGCTAGTTGGCCCTGAGGGGGTGAGGCAGGTGAGGTGGAGGAGCCAGAGAAGCTTTGCCACCGTTCCTCAAGATCAGACAGAAAAACAGACCAACAGACACCCCCCCTCCCCCTCCTCCCTCCCCCTCCCCCCTGCCTCCCCCACCTCCCCTGCACCTCGTCACCATGCTACGGTCACTCTGATAGTGGAGCGCCTGCAGAAACAGAGCCTGGATGCTGACATTTGCCAAGGGGCTCTCAGCGTGGTAAGGACCTGTCTGCCTGACTTCTGACCTGTCTTGGTTTCTTTGTCTGCCTCTTTTCATATCGATATACTGCTACATTTTGCGTCCATGTCTAGGTGCCATATTCCATGTGTGATATTCAACTGCTAATTATTTTAGCCTGTGTAGTCATAACACATAACTAAACTTTTATGGCACGTTGTCCCTAACTAAGCAGAACCTTAATGTCTTCCAGTCTCTGCTCGAACCCAACAACCTTGCAGTCTGCTGGCCCACAGATGGATTGATGCCTGGTGAGTAACAACCAAACAAGCTTACTCTTGACCCTCGATACTAATTAGTAGAACCAAGAATGCTTCTGTCTGCTAATCTCTCATCTAACATGTTTACTTTAGTAAGGTCAGATCAGTGATGTCTAACAGTTGCACTATACTGAGTTATGATTCTAGGTTCTCGGCCTAACCTTCTGTCTTTGCTCTGTCTGTCTGTTTCCATAGAAAGTAGTTATTGGCAGCTGTGCCCTCCCTCCAAACCTAGCCTGCAGGGGGTGCTGAGCTCCAGCTTCCCCCCCGGGCCTGTGCCCCTGGTCCCCTCAGACGAACACCTCCCTGAGGAGGACCCCCTGCACCGGCCTCTGGTCCCCAGTACTTCCGCAACCGACCTGTCTCTCCCGGGGGCGCCCCCTCCCCCCCCGCCGCCACCCAAACGGCACTGCCGCTCACTGTCGGTGCCAGAGGACCTCTCCCGCTGCCGCTACACCTGGCGTCCCAGTGCCTCCAAGGTCTGGACGCCTGTCAACCGCCAGTGCCACAGTGGAGGGGGTGCAGCGGGGGGGGCTTGTCCGCTCCGTGCTCCCAGCTCTTCTCTCAACTCTTCGCTTCACTCTTCCTCTAGCCCCACCTTCTTTAGCCTTGCCCTCTCTCCAGACTCCCCCCTGCCCTGGAACTTCCCCTGGGACCCCAGTGATGCGGCAGGAGGGGGAGGAGCCTGTTGCTGCTTCTTTCCATCCCCGTCCTCCTGCTCCTCCTCCCCGTCCCCTCTCCATCCTCCTCCTCCACCTCAGCGCCGTTTCTCCCTCTCCCCAGTCCTCATCAGAGATGCCACAGCCCAGTTCCTGCCTCCTCCCCCAGTCCCGCCCCTGCAGCCTATGGCTCCACCCCCTCCCGTGCCCGCCTCTCCCTCCTCGGCCTGCAGTACACCGTCCTCGCTGCGCAGGGCCCTCCCCCCTCAGCTCCCTCGCTGCCACTCCCAGCCCTGCGACCTGCTGCTGCTAAAGCCCGGCTTGAAGAGACGCCGGGACCCTGACAGACCCTTTGCTCGCCCGGTGCTGGACTTTACCAAGATGACCCAGGTATGTACCGAGACTGTAGTTTTGGACTTGCATATTCATCCATATCCAAAGCCCAGGCCCTGAGCAGCTCTACATGGGAATAGCAGGGTGCCAGTGGCCGGTTCTGACTCAAGTGTGGGCATGAAGCCATGTCAGCTCAAGTCCCTGTACACACAAGTCTGTGTGGAGCTCATTTCCATACATTTTGCATACATCTGTGAAAAGTCAGAGTTACACTACACTTTTTGTGGCTCCCTTGCCCACCACTTACATTTTCAGTGGCCTTCACATTACATTTTTGACCAAAAGAAAGATCCTGGTATGCTATACATGAGCAGTTAGCGTTTAGGATATGATCAGGAGTTATTTCGTTTTTGATAGCCAGTGACACTTGATATCTTAACCAGTCGTCATAGCTGAGAAAAGAAACACTGTATATACATTAGAATACCAGATAATATCTCAAACCTTGTGTGAGGAAAACATGGTCAGTTTACCATCAATTGAGATAAGAGTGATGTTGTCTATGTTATTTCCTGCTAGGCTGTGTCCGTATCTTTCTAACCGTGCTGATGTATTCTGTGTCTCTACCACCCAGACACGCAGCACTGACCCCTTGGGCTGCTTGGAGCGAGGCAGGCTGGCCTGTGGAGGAGATGTTTGCATGGGCCTGGAGCCTTTCCTAGGGGACTTCCGGGGCTCATGCTCCCCTGCTGAGGGGCTGGGAAGGACCAGTATCGGGCCTCTGAGTGAGAGTGATGAGGAGGAGGAGGATGAGGAGGGGGAGGAAGAGGACCCTGAGAGAGATGGAGGTCCTCAGAGTGTCTTTGAGAGGGATTGTACAGAACTAGACTTGAACCTTATTGAAGAGAATTAGAATCTTGTATATTGGAAGATGTTTCTCCCTAGCCACCCTCCAACCCCCCCCCCCCCCTCCTTCTCCTCCCCCTCCCTCTCCCCCACTTCGCCATCGTTGAACACTTCGCCCCTCTCTCTGGCCTGCTACCCTCCAATCAGCTGGGCTCTCAGGAACAACACCGCACCCTCTCTCTGGTGGGATGATCTGGGCCAATAGATGCTCGTTGACAACAGTGATGATTTGACTACCATCAATAAGAACGGAGAACGCAGGTAGCCATTGATGCTGTCGTCCCATCAGAGTACATTCCAGAACTCCTTGCTGAGACATTCTTGTGAATAATCCGAAAGCTGGAGATTCTAGCTGATCCCATAGTGTGTGTGTGTGTGTGTTGGTTGGTTATCTTCTTAATGCACCTCGACCTGACTAGAACGGAACAGGAAGAAACAGACCAACAACAGTGGGTCGCTTGCTTTCTTTCTTTGACTGGACAATCCCCACACTTGTCTTTTTCAGTAAAGTAGTGAGAATAGACTTTCCTAAATGATGGTGATCAGTTATCCGTGTTTTGTTCAGTTTTATGCAAAAAGGCAGTCTCATTGCAGTTTTCTTTCTGCAGACCTTATAGTTTCTGGTAATCAATCCATAAGACTCAGAATAAGCCTTAAGACACCATGTTTTTGTCTGTAAACAAAAAAATTCAACTATGGAAAGGAAATGAATTGTGTAGCTGTTGATATTAGTCTTTTGTTATTTTCTGCTTTTTACTTAATATTTCTTATCTATACGACGCATTCCTCTGAAAAGGGTGAGGTATAGACATTGATAATGAATGCACTGTGTTTGAAAAGTTAAACAAAACTTCTAAATAGAAGAAACCACTGTATTCTGAGGGCACATTGTTAAACTGTATTATACAACAATTTCATTTGTTGAGAACCAGTTCTGTGTAAAGATGGTAGCTGAGAGTCCTGGGGCAGGCCATTGCTGTCTTATAGAGATGTTTTTTTTATTGTATGTGTTTAAAAGATGGCAATTTCAAACTCAGTTTGTGTATAAATAAAGTTTATTGGAAATTATTTTACAAGGAAAGGAAACAGAAGTGTCTGACCTCTTTGTTCCTGGTTTTAATTAAGCGATTATGATGGATATACTGATACATGTTTTTATCTAAGCTGTCAAATAAAAATTGACATATTTTGTAAGGTTTAGTAATACACTCCAATCTTATAGTGATATATTTACCCTGGAAATACAAGATTGTTTACCTTTCCCACATAAACAGGTCTGTAGAAATGGGAGAGGTGTATAGAATATGTTGGGAAACAAAATATAATTTAAGTGTTTCTTAAGTCTGGACGTTTAAATGTTAGGATGTATGTTAAATGTATATGTTTTGTATATGTATATGTATTGTTTGTCCTGCTCAGTGGTCAGCAATGGCCTACAATGGGTTGCAGTACCTATTTTATGACATGAAAGGCGTCATGCTCAACTGAAAACAGCCTCACTGCACAGACGCAGTCCTTGCTGTTCTGACTCGTCCGCCGACCCGTCCGTCACCTGACTACCCCTTGAACAAACTGTTTGGATTCATGAAGACCCATAAGTGGGAAGAACTAACATTAGCAAGCAAGCTAGCAGGTTCGCTAGCTAACTTATTAACTATTGCTGATCCCCGTAGGACCAACTGAGAACTTGCCTCTTGGTAATAATTTGACATTTTAACGGAACTACTGTGCTTTCAACCAACTTGATTCAATCAAACTTTTTATGAATAACTAGTTAACATATAGTTATCTACCTTTGAGGAATTGGAATTTGTTTATTTTTGCCGCCTGAAGTAATAGTATAGCTAGGTCACCTGTTTTGTTAACGGGCTAGCTAAACCTTAGCTGTCTAGCTAAATGTTAGCCATCAATGGTCGCAGATATGACTTCTTTTTTTTTACAGATAGTAGCAGGCCTTAGGCCAACATATAACTCTTGTAGTGGCCATCTAGCATAACATTATGTTCTTTGCAAGTAGCTGAATAGTAGCTTGGTTTTTATATCTTAACTTTTTCGATTATAATGGATAGCCAGCCGGCCTCATGAAAAATTTAACAGTAGTACTGCCCAGAAGAGCAAGCTAGCGAGGCTAGTTAGCTGACGTTTATATTAAAAAATGAGTCCAGTGAGACTAGTTGAATTTAGCATGATTGACTAGCTATCACTTGCTATCCAACTTTGTTTGCTAAAAAAAATGCTTTCCGCCACTTTTTAGTAGAAAGCCAGTCTAGTGTTTACTAGTTATTAGCTAGCTGGTTACATACTAGCTAACGATATATTTCCTGACATGCTGTGCTCTGTGTACCACACTACTAGCTTGCTATTCAATGGCAAACGGTAGCCAGGTATCAGTTATTGAGAGACCGTCAGTTTAGTGTAATAGGATTGTAAACATTGACACGGTTAATCGTTTTTCAGGTGGTACTAAACCGTGCAGTGCACGTGGGACGTGTTGTGTTGAATAAAGCGCGCCGCTATCTGACTGGAACATTGTTTTCCCGTTTGCTCCCTGTTCGTGTTCTAACGGCTGAGAAGAACGGAGATGGCTCTTGTGGACAAGCATAAGGTCAAGAGACAGAGGTTGGATCGCATTTGTGAAGGTCAGTAGCATACATTTAAAATATCTTTTTTTTTTTCATTCCGCGTACTTGTAATTCTTGTTCCTAATAGCAACATACCCGTTCAGCAACCTACTCGGCATCCCCACTCTCTAGTCTCTCGTGTTCTAGAGGCTTGTGTGAAAATACCCACCCATTTAAATAGGTAGTCTTATTTAGATTCGTGGGGATAAGTATCCTCAGCTACTAGTCTAGTAAATCTGAGTCAGTACTCTGGTCAGAGTAAGTTCACATATCTACCAGCCCCAGGTTTGTTTTTACAGTTTCAACTGCTGTTGCTATTGATGTAACCTGTAATGGTCGCAACGCACCGAACAGAACACCCCAGAGCGCTCACTTTCCTGTAGCCTTGTGCCTTATTACACTAAGCAATGCAGAGGACTCATCCTGGGTACCTGGTGGTCATCATAGATTATCTATTCAATACTTTAAAAAATACATTTTCCTCATACACAAGACGCATTTTCTTAGAAATCAGATGGATTGGTGGTTTTGTGATTGTTTTTTTTTTTTACAAGAAACTAGCTCATACTAAGACAGCTCATCGACTTTCCACATCCCGCGGTTGTCTCTTTAAAAAACAACAACATGGAAACCACCTCCTCTGCACAGAACACTCACTACCAAGCCCACTGCCTTTATGCTAATCAGCTTAGATCTGGTTGGCCAAGGCTGCATTTTGGCAGCTTCTGATTGGAGCAGAGGGTAGGTAGAGGGAGGGTAGTGTGGGACGGCTGGGGTTGTGCCAAGAGAGAGCATTCAACCAGCAGCTGGAAGAGAAGGAGGACAGGAAGAAAGGCTGGTCAGCGTCAGCATGCAAGGTTAGCAAGATCAATGTCTTTCTCTGGGGGGTTTCTACAAGAATACACATGGAGCTTGAAGAGGGTGGTTAAGGGGGGAGTCCAGGCTCAGGGAAGGTAGCCATTTATGGTTTAATACTGCATGACATGGAGGGAGTTCTCCATCCCGTAGCATCTTTGTCCTTGAAGGATATGATAGTGGCGAGTGTGTGTGTGTGTGTGTGTGTGTGAGAGAGAGAGAGAGAGAGAGAGTGTGAATGCTCTCTGCAGCGTGTGTGGCAGGGGCAGGGTGGGGTACTGCAGCACTGTCGTCCCCCCCCTCCTCCCCTCTGTTCCCTCCCTCTGTTAGAGCGTACGCCCTCAGAGCAGCGAGCAGAGAGAGGGGGGGGGGAATGAATGAGCGCTGAATGAATGGTATTGTGTGTTTGGCCCTGCTGCCACTTAGACCAGGCTTCCCACACACATCCACGCTGCCAGGCGTCTTACCATATGGCGCGTGTGGATTGCCAGCTCCGCGCCCCTTTCCAGTCGGGTTTTTCCCCCTCTTCTATCGCCTGTTATTTTGTATTCATGCTTTTCGGTTTTGTCGCTGTAGAAATGGGTCGTTAAAGCAGGTTTGGAGGGAGGCTGCAGCCGATCTAGTTGTGTTTAAATCTGTGGGAATATATGGACTCCTTCTGCTTCGCTTGGAATGCATATGACCAGGAACTGCATTTAGTATATGCCTTTGTCTGTGAAAGATCTTTTTAACTGCTTAACATCCATTGATACCTTGCCATTTTGTGGTGCCTTAGTTGCCTGTCATGAGTCATGGAGTCTGCTGGACATTATGTGGAGGAGGAGGAGGGGGGGTGTATTGTTATAAAAGGGCAGGGGTCTCTCCCTCCAGACAGAGAAATTTAGGTCATGGCTACTCAAAACAAGCCCGTGCCCCCCGACCCCACCCCCCACCCCAAGCTCATCTGCTGGAGGAGTCCCCGATGAGAGAAGGGGGGGGGGGGGGGGGGGGCTTGTTCATATTTGCTATAGAGACAGGCCAGGAAGAGGCCCTTTTCCAATACATCTACTCCCTAATGGCCATACAATCCACGTCATGTGCTGTGGATTGGTAATGGACTCTACAGTCTGAGGCACTAGACTGTTACTATGCTGAAGTGTTGTTATATATACTTTGTGTATTGTGCTGTGGCAATATTTAGTCTCTGGGTGACTATAGGGAGGAATAGACTAACCTGAGTTTGTCATTGTCATTCATGGTGGTCTATTTGAGACAGTCTCCATATCAACATGCTGTGGATTCAAGGATCGTGCTTTAGCTGTGCCAAGGAGGCGGGCTCTGGCCCTTATTATTTACCGATTGGTCGTTGCATACGGTGCCTTCATATTTGGAGTTTTGACTTTGACCTTGTTGTGCTGAAGGCATCCGCCCCCCAATCCTGAACGGGCCCATGCACCCCCGGCCCCTGGTGGCCCTGCTGGATGGGCGGGACTGCACCGTGGAGATGCCCGTCCTCAAGGACGTGGCCACAGTGGCCTTCTGTGATGCCCAGTCCACCCAGGAGATCCACGAGAAGGTAACTAGACGTACAATGAAGCATGCAGGTGTAGCGTACACACACACCACCCCGGATGTTAACATCCCTTCCTCGTGTGTGTGTGTGTGTGTGTTTACCCAGGTGTTGAATGAGGCTGTGGGGGCTCTGATGTACCACACTATCACACTGTCCCGTGACGACCTGGACAAGTTCAAGGGCCTGCGCATCATTGTCAGGATTGGAAGCGGCTACGACAACGTGGACATCAAGGCTGCAGCTGAGCTGGGTTGGTACCTTCTGCATTCATCACGCCTCACCATGGAGATCAAAACACTGCAGGTTTTACCTCAGCATACACAAAGATGGTGGGAAAAAATCACCCAGTTACACATTGAATGCCACCTGGAAGATTGGAAAAATAAACACTTTCGAAAAGGCTTAGTAACCTTGATTCGGATCTGAAACCTACCTTCTTCCCTCCTGTCCCTCCAGGCATAGCGGTGTGTAACGTGCCAGCCACGTCTGTGGAGGAGACGGCCGACACGTCTCTGTGTCTCATCCTCAACCTGTACCGGAGAGTCACCTGGATGCACCAGGCCCTGCGGGAGGGCACGCGTGCCTCCAGCGTGGAGCAGATCAGGGAGGTGGCCGGGGGCGCTGCCCGCATCAGAGGAGAGACGCTGGGCATCATCGGGCTGGGTAAGGAGGGTGGAGGGTGGAGGGTTGGGGATGGACGGATCAGAAGTCCAACATGAAGAAGTGAAGGGGGGGAATTGAGGTTGCTGTTAGAGGAAGGTTGTGTAGAATGTCCGTGCGCTGGTTAACCGTGTGCTTTGTTGCGGTAGGCCGCGTGGGTCAGGCTGTAGCCTTACGTGCAAAGGCTTTTGGATTCAACGTGATCTTCTATGACCCGTACCTGCCTGATGGAGTGGAGCGCTCGCTGGGCCTGCAGCGCATGGCCACCCTGCAGGACCTGCTCATCCACTCTGACTGCGTCTCCCTGCACTGCAGCCTCAACGAGCACAACCACCATCTCATCAACGACTTCACCATCAAGCAGGTACACACAGCCAACCAATCAGCTACACGGGCCAGGAATCACAACAGTCTGAAGAGCTTTAACTACTACATGAATAAAATATCCAGTGCAGTGGGTGTATATAAAGAACAGTGTAGAGGCATTGGAAGTGGACACCGTGTGTGCACGTGTGTGTAGATGCGTCAGGGGGCGTTCCTGGTGAACACAGCCAGGGGGGGCCTGGTGGATGAGAAGGCCCTGGCCCAGGCCCTGAAGGAGGGCCGGATACGAGGAGCAGGACTGGACGTACACGAGGCAGAACCCTTCAGGTCAGCACACACACTCGCCTGCTCACACACCATCTCGCATCCTTTCTAGATTTGCATGTATTTATTTGATCACCTACACTTGTATTTCTATCAGGCCTGACTAATAAGCCTGTATGTCTATGTTTGTCCTCCAGCTTCTCCCAGGGCCCTCTAAAAGATGCCCCCAACTTGATCTGCAACCCCCACACCTCCTGGTACAGTGAGCAGGCCTCCTTGGAGGCACGAGAAGAGGCTGCCCGGGAGGTCCGCCGAGCAATAACAGGTACACACACACCCTGTAGGGGTAGCATTTAGATCAGTGTGTTCATCAGTTCGTTATTGGTCAAGAACTCATAAGAAACCTCAACGATGAAGAGATTCCCCTGGATATTGATGAGGGATTTGATTGGCTGCCATGTCTCTCCAGGGCGTATTCCTGACAGCTTAAAGAACTGCGTCAACAAGGAGTACCTGATGGCCACGCCCCAGTGGCCTGGCCTGGACGCAGGTGCCGTTCACTCAGAACACAATGGAGCCTCTGCTTACAGGTAACAGGCAGAGTCCCCCATCTCTCAGCCACACACGGTAGCACACATGGTACCACACAACCACACATCACGCACAGGTTTGTAACTGTGCGTTGTTCCTTTGGCCCCAGGTTTCCAGCGGGGCTGGTGGGAGTGACTGCTGGAGGGCTGGCTGGTGCTGGAGCAGCAGTGGAAGGGATGGCAGCAGGCACCCTGCCCATGGCCCACGGCATCGCCCCCGTCTCCAGACCGCCACACACCCCCTCACCAGGGCAGCCTTCCAAAGCAGAAACGGACAGAGACATGCCATCGGACCAGTAGCCCCCCTACACTTGCGTACCCTGATCCTTATCCTACGTAGGAACTTGTCACCCCGGCCCCTCAGCTGCCCTCTCATCCACAACATTCCTTCGGTGCCCCTCAGTGATGCAGATAGACTTTGGTGTGACCCGCCTATGGTCCCGTCCCACTAAACAGAACTCTTCAGGAGAGACCAGTCTGCCTCATCCCTCCTCCCGCTCTCTAGTGTCTCTCTATCTTTCTCACCCAGGAAGCAATAAGTGGATTACTCAAGGATTTTTCTCCAGTTTGCTTTTTAACTCTGTGTGTCTCTGATTATCCTGTGGCTCTGTGTTTTTGTACATCTTTTTGTAAACCTGTTTTTTTTTTTTTTTCTTTTATTGTTTTCTCATAGCTGTTTGATATGTTAAGAAGTAAGGCCAATCTGAAATGGAATTGCCAATATGAATTTCATTTTCCACAACTATTTGTTCAAAAACAGTACAGTGGATTTTATAATGTAGGGCTCAATGCATTTATAGTATCAAAATAAAAGTGTGGCTCTAGGTTGTTGAGCTTTTGGAAAAGGGTGGGAAATATCACTATTGTCTACGCAACACGCCACAATATCTGGCTAGATAAATTCTTCATATAAATGTGATACTCATAAAAAAAACATATCTGGTTCCTAGTAAGTTTTTGTATGTGTAGATCGTCTATTCTTCACACTATCTACTCTGCCGATTTCAGAAATTGAAACTATTTCATACAACAACAATTCCACAACTTGTGCAAATAAACTAGCTCCAGCTGGATAGGTATTTAGGGGTCGCGGATTTCAAACCTCTTCAGCGTGTAGCTCCCAGAAGCCAACGAACTATGGGATCCCATATAGAGCTCACTTATTTGTCAAGCTGCTCCATTGTATGGTCTAATTCAAATCCTGAACAGCCCGGTGCTTTGTGAAGAGGTAAACATGTCTTTAGCAAGTCGGAAATGCTTTTCAACACAAAAGAGGTGCTTATTCAGAGCCTTAGTCTACTTAGTTAGCAGCTAACATCATCATTTTAGGTCATCATCAAGGTTCACTGTAGTCATAGAAGAGTTAAACGTATAGGTGTTTTTTGAAACGTCTAATTCATTACTGGTACAACAGTTCAGCATTGCTAACTGTTAGTGTTGTTCCTGTTGGGCATCAGTACTGTGGTCTACCCAGCTCAGACGTGTCTGCCCACAGAATCCACTGGTGTGATGAAAACAGGGACGTATGAGTTACTCACCGAAGGGAAATGTCAGCGCCATTTCCAAGAAGCGGGTGTCCGTTATTTCTCCTAAGAAGAATCATTGCACAATTTCTTTTTATTGCCATTTCATGATTGGTGACGGTTCCGAGAACTTGTATTAGCCAGGTAACTTCATTAGCTAGATAGCTAGGCTACCTGGCTTCTACGGAATAGAAAACGTAGTTTACACTTAGCTAAAAACAGATGAGTGTGCAGTCCTGTAATGTAAGGCAGCATTTAACTGGCATCGTTAGTAACGCCAGTATTCATGAGTCTCTTTACATAAAAATGACTGAGGACTAAACCATAAACGCTACGTTTTTCATCACAGTCACCGATATCTTGTACCAGGTTGTAAACTGCTACCTAATGTTTGAGATCAACACGATGGCTGAACATCGACACTTTATCGGCTTTGGGTGTAGTAGTAGATTAGATCTGTTTTAGTAGTGTAATAAGGGTGTTCAAAAAAACAAAAGTGCGACACAGACAGTAATTTATAATATAACAGTCTCAACTATCCTTAAACGAATATGCTGCTTGCAGAGAAGCAAAAGATCCAATGCTATAGATTATCATTTCTGTTTCTTGATGCACCGTTGTTCGACAGTTTGTTTACTGAACTTCATATTCAGTTAGAAAACCTATTGGGTCTAATAACTAGTAATGCATTTGTAATTCACCAGCCATTTCTTTAAATGAGTTGTATTTCTCTTTCACAACAGCAGAGGGAGCTGTTGAGTTAGGTAAGCGCTTTGAAAGGTTTCGTTTTCTTGATTGTTGAGCTCATGAGGGTCTGAGCACTTTTACCTGTTAAGGCTTGCACAACAGTACCGATTAAGGACAGTAACCAGATGGGTGTGATAATGGCTGGGAATGCAGACAGTCTGCAATGTGGTCGGACCTACTACACGCCTGCCATCATGTGTAGTATGGTGGCCAGCCAGTAAGGTGACATTTCTATACACTTTCACTGGTCATAACATATAGACTGATGCATACATGTTGTATGAAGTAAAAGAAGCATGCTGCTTACTCTCAGTATGACATTGTTAGGGTTCAGTCATATAGTGTCACTAAGCGCCAGCCATACAGGCCTGCTGATGTGTGGAGACTTGCCTTCATTCAAGTTCAAGTCTTTAATTGTACTTGAATGAAGGCAAGTCTACACAAATGAACCAGTTACATTCATGTGGTTAGTTTTGGTTCATGAACCAGTTTCCAGGCTCTGAACTATGAACTCGGCTACTCTTTTAATCTGTTATCAGTGGTGATATTGAACAATTCTGAATCTGATCTGGCATCCTTCGAAAACTGTGCCAATGGTGACCATGGAAAAAGCGTGCTGCGTTGTTATCCTACATCAGGCACACCAGACCATCTACCACTGTCTCCATCCCCCTGGTCCAGGCTAGTGTTGACCCGTCTTCTTCAAGGACAGGAGCCAACAGCATCAGATGAGAAGAGGCGGTGCAGTCAGCAGGAGCTAAAGATGGCCGCTGTCTTCCGAGTCTCATCCTCCCAGTCCTCCTCTGTCCTCTCTCATCACTGTCACGCTACAAGTAGAGCTCCTGACAATCGCCCACACCGTCGCTGCAGGACCCTGGTCCCTACGCCCTCCAAACACTCCCCCTCCAGCTCACACTGGCCAGCCGGGCTTCAGCAGTGACACCCTGCCTCTAGAGGGACCCCTGGAACTCAGAATGGCACCTTCCAGCCCTTCTAACCCCAGCCTTCCACCCCCATCCCCCTAACCCCTCAAGGAGTTGACTTCCAGCTGTCATCCTCTCTAACTTAGCTCTCTGTGGCTGGTTGAAGATTTTCTTTGTATGTGTCACATAATCCCCCTCTAGAGTTACCCCTTAGCTTTTAGTGTTGCATCCTTTACACATTCACACACACACAGCAGCTGCACTGGGCTTGAGTTGAGTAACTTTTGCCATGTTTCCATGGAAACTGCCTGAAACATGACCGTAAATATTTCCAGCAGGAAGTTTGTTCACAGCAGTGCACCCTGAACATCTAATATATGTAGCCTAATATCATTAAGCAGTGCAAGTGTGGGGAAGTGTGGGAAAGGCAGATAGTCATATATCTGCTGCTTTCTGGAAAAGGAATGATGCACCATCCTAACCTGCCAATAGGTTCATTAACCTTCCATATCGTCAGATAGGTAGATCTGACACATTTAGCAGCCAAGCAGACGGGCATTGATATACAGCCACACATGCAAACCAGCTAGGTAGAAAATCTGACAAAAGCTCCAATCAGATCAGATCACTGTCTGCCTCTCTCTCTCTCTCCATCTCTCTCTCTCTCTCTCTCTCTCTTTTGACTCTTACTCACCCACTTCAGAAAAATGGTTTTGGATGAGGCCACAAGTGTTGACAAAGAGAATGCCGAGGGCCTGTTAAGTGTTTGTATTTTTGCGTTGATGGAAATAAGTGTCACATTGCAGGTTAAGTTTGGGTGGGTTGCTTTGCCTTTGGGGGGGGATGTTGGTGAGTCACACACACCACTGTACTGTTCCAATGCAGGTGGGATGCTCGTAACTGGGTTGTGCGGTCCACCATCATCTTGTACCAGAACACTAGGCAGTAGGTTTCTGTTTACTGTAGCCTACCAAAATCCGGGACCACCACTATCTGTGGGAGGAAAGTTCACCGTTGTCATTGTGAGCTGAACCAAAGATAGAAGTACAGGTCTGTTATCTGGGTGTCTGTGGGCTGAACTGTATGTGGTCCTAGTCATGGAAACAGTAAACAGATGTCAACAGGGGCATCAGCAGAGATCAGTAGTGGATTGTTGAATACATGCCAGTAACCACACAGCCCTGAGATCATGCCTCAAATGTTGATCTGAATTTCAGAATGGCAATCAGAAATCTGTCTTGTATCAGGTAACAGGATGGATCCAATCTTGATGTCAGCAGCATCCAATCTTTTTATCTAGGTGAACAGATACATATGTTCCAAACAGCCATTTATGTAAGTCATTATGGGTTACATCATACAACATCCAATCAACAACACCATGTACATTGGGTGTGTCATATCTGAGAAATCATGACAGCTTTTATTTCACTCCACAATTTATGAACCTCCATTAATTACACAGATCACGAGACCACTCAGAGTATAGAGGAGGATTTAGTAGAACCCCAGTTATTAAACACAACAATGAAGACTCAGTGAACAGTATGACACCTATTGAAGCCCCTATTTAGGCCTGTTGTGGATGTAATGTGGAAAAACTTGTTATTTACAGTTTGGCTATTTTTAACATGACATGAAAATGTATTCAAATGTGAGACCACAGTTTCCCTTGCACTGTGCTGTGCTGGATGACTAGCCTTGTGTGATCTTCAGCACAGTGGTAAATACACACAGGAAGTAGTGTCACAGTTTCCACCCTCCTCTTGCTCTCTCGCTCTCGCTCGCTCTCTCTCTCCCTCTCTCTCTCTCTCTCTCTCTCTCGCTGAACCCCAGGGGTCTGGTCCTGTCAGCCACCCACACAAACAACAGGATGACAGCAGTCCTCAGAATAGAACATTCACCAAAAACAGATATTATTCAACTCTCTTTGAGCTATGTTTAGAACACTTTCATAGTGGACTTGGTAACCCTTCGGGGTGTGCCTCTCTCCTTCTCTGGCGTGTGAGCTTTTGGTGTTTGTCAAGTTTAGACTTTGTTTAAACACTTGTGTAAGAGAGATGGACGCCAGGTAGAAAACTTACACTCACACAAACATGCAGAGGCAAAGGAGAAACCAAGAAGTGATGGAAAAAAACAAGGAATGGAGGTGAAGAAGAATGCAGAACTAGACGGACAAGCCTTGGAGTTGTAATGTCTTCATGCCAAAAATGATTGCGTTCTAGAGAAGGCAAGAATTCATACAAACACACTCATGTAGAAGCATGAGTTTCTACTCACACACTGTTCTAATCATTCTCACGGTCCTTTATTTAACCTTTTCTTTGTTCAGCCAGTTGATGTCATGGTTCAGAGAAGGTTCTCTGAAGAAAGAAGCTCAGTATTTCTCAATTCAGAGAGAGACGAAAAGACAGGGAGAAGAGATCAAAGAGAGAGTGTGTGTTGCGGGGGCAAAGAGAGATTGAACAGGGAGCAACTTGTACTCTAAGGTGTTGCCTCAGTGCAAATGTGATAGCACAAAACAAGTCTGAGAAGTTCTTGTTGGAACGTCTTGATTTGTTAGCCTAAGCATTAGCTCAATGTATCGCGGATTGAAAACAAGGAATGCGTTATTCAAGCCATATCATGTTAACATGTTGACCTATATCAAAGGAGCAGAGAACCTTGAAGTGTCCCCATGCTGGCGCTGAGTCCCCATGCTGGCTCTGAGTCCCCGGCTTCAAGGGAGGATTCTGCTCAGTGTCAATCAATGGTGTTCGTGTTTGCGTTTGCTGCTCTCTAATAATTCACAAGCTTTCTTCCAGTGTCACAGCACACAATGTACAATGAAAAAGGGAGCTGTTGAAGGGGATATTCCTATCAAATATCTCCTTACTGGTAAGAGACAATGTCAGGTCTTAGCCACAATAGCCTAAATTGTTTCATCTTTATGGAAAATTTGTGAAAGGATTCCCAACATCACAAGCTTCTTAACATCAGTAGAGGTTTTGCAACCCTGGTCACAGATGAAAAATGAATATCAATCCTAACTTACTATGAACAACACAGATATATTCGGTTGTATAATGATTTGAAACCGACACAGGCATCCGCAGCCGTGGAAACAGAGATGGGAGAGAGCACTGCCTGGCTCTCTTTGGCCTTTCCCTCTCTCCATCTTTCACTCTCTCCCTCTGTTTATCTGTTTTTCTCACACCGAGGGACCACGGTTTAATTAGATATCAACTGCTGAGCAAGGAAGAAGGGAGAAGAAGCGGGGAGGTGGTGGGGGGTTATGCGTTGGCGGGCGGTGGAGGCGCAGCAAGGAAGAAGCGGGGAGGTGGTGGGGGTTATGCGCTGGCGGGCGGAGGAGGCGCAGGGGACTTGCAGCAAGGAGAAGCCCTTCTCAAGACAACAAACCTGCTCCGCCTGTTTCTCTCCCCCTCGCTCGCCCTCCCAGGACTCTGGCTTTGCCACTGGAACTGGCTGATGTTGCAGAGCAAAAGAGGGAGGGAGAGAGAGGGAGGGAGGGAGGTAGGGATTATCACCTCCAGTACACACATGAGTGCAAACCCTCCATCAACACAGTGCCCTGGCATACTGACACGCCATCCAAAATGTAAGATGAAAGCTTATTTGGGATGAGACTTTGCCTTTCTTTGATTCTATTTATTTGATACTAAAATTAATGTTGTTATTGACTCGTTTGCTTGTTCAAGAACCCTCAACGTTCTTTATTTTCTTTATGCAGCATTCTGAATTGATCTGATTACAAACATGAGTTGTTCTGAGACATCCTCAAGCTAATTATAAACTGCCTTTATTCTTTCTAGGATTTTAACACTTCAGATTTATGACCAAAAAATGGGTTTGGAGGTTTCTGAAGTGCTACAATTGCGATGATAGTGAAGATAGGAGGATTAGAAAGAGAGCGAGAGAGACTGTAGAGACTCCCCTGGCTGCGCTATGTTCGAAAGTAGGACAGATGATATAACAGGCTGTGATCTGACTGATCAAAGAGCGACGGACCAGCCTGTGTAGCCTGGAGAGTCTGCCCAGAAGAGGCACTCTGACCCAGGGACACCAGGCAGCTCATCTCAGCTCTCCTCCTTCAGGCTTGGTTCCTACTGTCATGACACATGATGGTATTATACACCATATTATATGGAGCAGCTGTAACACTCTGTCCCTACTGCTTGACCAAAAGGCTGGCGGTCTGTGAGGCACCTTTGACCCACATAGGCAGACTGGCACTGAGCATGCTCCCAAGCAGCTCTCCCTGGCTTATGCTGTGCTTTTGAATCAAGCTCTGCTTATGAAAATAGCGCTGTATACTCTTCAATCTATCGTTATTAGATAACAGAAATATATCTATGACTTTTATGTCAGTAAAAAAACTATACTTTGGTTTGAATGGGCATATTTGATCATTTCTCTGATTTTCTACATTACTATTAATATATTCAACGTTTCTCAACCTGCCAACTGCTTAACCAGGATCTGGAAAAACAACAAATACATTTTACATCAATGCTTTGGTCATTGGCAGATGCAGTTGCTCGTGAAACGTTGGCTCTCGCAGGTTAGCAGCATATTGCAGTGGTTTAAAAATAGCTCAGGTGCAACAGTGTCCAGTATGAGACCAGAGAATCCCCCTTGAAAGATGCTGAGTGAGCACCTGTGCTCCCAGTCATCTGGGCCAGACAGGAGGCTCCCTGCTTGGGCAGAGAGGGAGGTAGTGGAGGACATGCTGATGCTGCTAATGATACATGAATGCCTAGTTCACCAATTACCAATTTGTATTTCCAAAACAATCGCACACGACCACGTTTGCTGTGATTTGTGTTTGTGTGAGTGAGTACGCGTTTTTGTGTAAATGTTGAGTAAGTTTGTAAAGAGAAATTGAACGCAGATATATGTTTTGTGTGTGTGTATGTAGAGGTTATATTTTTACATGGTTGATCAAATGTAGGCTATTTTATGTGGAGCCATGAATTACAGCTTGAGCGTGTCCAACAGATTTACAGTTTTTTATCTGCCATGCGCTGCTCAGCATTACACCAGGAAACTCCTAATAAGGCCAAGGAAGTACCAACCCACCGGAACAGCTCCATTTGAAGCTACGACCTTATAAGGCATGACGTGTAACCGGGATTTCCGGTAATGGCAGCCATCTGCAGAGACTGAAAATCTGACTTTAAAGTCGGAAACTTCCATTTCAAGCATGTAAAAACGGTTTAAAACTATTAAACCATACAATGCATCGAGAAAAATCTATAGATATTACAGAATCTTTTATTTTTGGTCTCCCTGTTGTCTCTATTCTCTCCATACGCTATGTATACCAGACTGCGCTGCCTAAATATGGTCTTCCTCCGTTCCATATTTGGACATCTACGTCACGACAAGAGGCTTTATAAAGCGGTGGGAATCCTCTTCAGAAAGAAAAGAGCTTCATTGCCACATAGGTGTCACATCAGAGTAGAATGCCCCAAATAACAGTAGTCTTAACAATTCTGACAAACCTGCACGTGAAAACAAAATTTTGGGAGAACAAATAATTTAGGCCTGGACCTACATTTCCCAATTTGCACACTTTTGAGTGCAGATAGAAAGGATATTTTCAGTCCTTTCTTAGGAATGAAAAAGGCAAAGCATCGTTTCTGAAGTCTGTCAGGGGATTGTTTTGAAGAAATAGCCTACCAATTCTGGACATCAGTGTGTCCGTATTGGCATCCTCAGAAAAACGGCAGCAGCAATCAAACACCTGTGCTCCAAGACTGGCTGGCGATTTCGCTCTCTAACTCGAGAGAATTAGCTTCTCCCCAGGGCCTGTCTATCCAGATCCCCGGACCGCCGGCATCACCCAGGAGAACAGGGAAATGGCTGCTACGAAAGCCGAACTTCTCCTTTCTGCTCTGCAGATCTCAGACCCAATGGGATTCCCACATTCACCTTTGGACAGTTACCCCAAGTTAGAGGAGCTGATGCTGCTCCACTCCGCCGCAACTGGTTCATCCTTCCTTGCCGCCTCCGCTGCGGAGGTCGCCGGGCTTGGGACCGGGGAGTCCGGGGACGCCTATGAGCATCTGACTGGAGGTAAGTTTCTTCTCTAAAACGCTTCAGCTGTCAGCACATTTAAAACTCATAGAATGCATATCATGCATTTACAAACTTTGCTGCTGCGGATAACGTGTGTGCCGATGTTAGACCAAAAGTTGTCAATTGTACGAATACATCACTGGACTATTTTTTTTAAAGCATGAATAAGATCATTTTGTAATTCCATGAGTAAGACTCTATGTCAATTGTGAGATTCATATTTTGGGAAAAAAAAAGTTCCCTGAAATTAGGGCTCAGTCTTAGTACTGCTACAAAATAAGAACAGAGTAAGGGAGGATGGACATGTGCAAGAAGCAATTCCAAGACACTTTTCATTTGGATTTAAATCAATATATTTGTCTCGTGTCTACACACAGACATGCACGTGCACAAACATGCAAACGTCTAATGACGTTGCAACGTTTTATGACAGTTTAATTAATGTTCTCCATTGTTGTTGTTTCAGACACTCTCCCTGACCTGAGCTCTCTCAGCTGCGACAAGCCTCTGTCAGAGCAGCCCTTCCCTACAGCCCGCCTGCCTTCCCTCTCCTACACTGGGCGTTTCACCCTGGAGCCCACCTCCAACGCCTGCAGCAACAGCCTGTGGGCAGAGCCTCTTTTCAGCCTGGTCAGTGGCCTGGTGAACATGGCCTCAACCCCAACCTCGGCTGTCGCCTCATGCTCCTCCACCTCCTCGGTCAACTCCTCCACCTCCTATTCCCTCCCTAGTCTGAGCTGCTCCATCCACGTCAGTGAGCCCAGTCCCATCTACTCCGCAGCCCCTACGTCATACTCTACCACAAACCCTGACCTTTTCCTCGACTCCACCCAGTCCTTCGCCACCTCCAGCCAGTACCCGCCACCTGCCTACCCCTCCTCCTCCAAGCCTTGCACCACCGGCACCACCCTGCCCATGATCCCAGACTACTTGTTCCCCTCCCATCAGCAGGGGGATCTTAATCTGCTGGCCCCTGATCAGAAGCCCCTGCAGACACACAGCCTCCAGCAGCAGCACCAGCAGCTGTCCCTCACCCCCCTGTCCACCATCAAGGCCTTTGCCTCCCAGACAGGAACAGTGACTGCCCAGGATCTGAAGGGCCCCACCTTTCAGTCCCAGCTGGTCAAGTCCAGCCGCGCGAGGAAGTATCCCAGCCGCCAGTGCAAGACTCCCCCCCACGAGCGCCCTTATGCCTGCCCTGTGGAGAGCTGCGATCGACGCTTCTCACGCTCTGATGAGCTGACCCGTCATGTGCGCATCCACACTGGACAGAAGCCCTTCCAATGTCGCATCTGCATGCGTAATTTCAGCAGGAGCGATCACCTGACCACGCACATCCGCACGCACACCGGCGAGAAGCCGTTTGCCTGTGACGTCTGCGGGCGCAAGTTCGCTCGCAGTGACGAGCGGAAGAGGCACGCCAAGATTCACCTGAGGCAGAAAGACAAGAAACCCGAGAAAAGCTCTGCTCCCATCACCATCCCATCCCCAGCAGTCTCGGGGTATTCCTCCCCCTCCGCCTCCTATCACTCCCCCACTTCCTCCTACCCTTCACCTGGGTCCTCCTATTCCCCAGTGCCGTCCTGCTACTCCTCCCCTGGTCACGCCTCCTATCCCTCTCCCTGCACCTCCTCCTACCCCTCCACCTTCCCCACCCAAGTGAGCTCCTTCAGCACCTCCTCTTTCACCTCATCCTCCCCATCCCTCTACTCTTCCCCTGTGGGTACGCCCCAGTCTGACCTGCAGTCTAGTCTCTCCCCTCAAGACATCGACCTCTGCTGAGACTGACAAGCTCTTTGACAACTCTGCAAGGGAAGAACAAACAAATAAACTGACATGTCTGAAATGCACTTTGTCTGGCTTGTTGTCAGACGAACTCAGTAGATAATGGACCAGACAAGTTGATGTGTGCAGGCGGAGGAGAATTCACTCCTCTGCTTCACCTCAGAGACTCAGAAGCCGCTCTCGGAGCACGGAGGGACATCACAGGGACATCACAGAGCTTCAGTGTCACCCTCTGCTGCTGGCTGAAGATCTGCTGGTCCACCACCACAGACAGTGGCTCAACCAGAAGTTACATCCAGGCCAGAGTTTATGTAAAGCACCAGAGCTGTGTTTTGGCTCTCTGTCCACCCTCTTCCTGGAGCTTCAGCTTGTTTACATAGTTATGCTGGAACCCCTCTGTACATATAAATGGTATTGATTGTCTCTCTCCCAGGTCTGTTGACTGGCATCCATCTGTAGCTACCAACCACAGTCTGCCATCCATGCTTTGGTGCCTTTAGTTTCAACAAATCTAGAATTCAATCATACTATACGGTGTTTTTTTCACCTTGTGTAAAATGAGAGAGTTTAAAGGACAGATATCACGGTCATTTCTTACAGAGAGAATGTACGCAAAAAGTCTATTTTTGTAACTGAAATGTTGATATGTATATAATACAGTCAAAATGTTTTTTACCTACTAAGTAGGCATGGGATTTTTGCTTTTATGTAGTTTGTTACTTTTTGGTTATTTCTATTTTGTTGTTTGGTTATTGGTCCATCCCAGTGACTGTTTATGGCTTCTAAAGACATTGAATGCGCTTAACTGCCAAGGATATTATGTGCTGTTCATAATATCCTTTCAAAAAGGGATACGAATAAAATATCAATATGTATCAATACAGTTACACTATTGACTGATTTTTTTATGAGTGCACAGAGGTCTATACATGAGGGTTAAGGGTATTTGGCATGAATTAATCAAATAGATATACAGTTAAAACATTTATGAAGATAGATACAACAAAGTTTGCAAGTCTATATTGCACTCATATGATCAAAATACCATGATATGCCACTATCAGACATGATTAATCACATTTCCATGTTGGAACCTGTTTCACAAAACACAATACAAATTTCTTATTATATATATAACACTATGTATGCAATATTCCTGAGGTGGCTTAAAAAGAGAAGTGAGGAGATTTATATAGCTGCAGTCCCCTTGACAACCATATTCTTCCTTAAGAACTGTGTTTCCATGTCAACCAAGCTGAAGAGCTTGTGGAATGGCAGTGAGTGGGTGTAAGAAGGTCTTCTTTCTCTGAGGACATTTGTGGTTGAGATCCTCTGCAGTCGTTCCCCAACCCAACCATGGAAAGATATCTGGAGTGCAGTTCTAGAGCCCAGGCCTTGACCACTATGTGTCAGGTGCATTCATCTCCCCATCCTTGCCCTCTAACCTCCTCTCTAATTCCCTGTCTCTCCCTCTCTTCCTCCCTTTCTCCCTCTCTCTCAGGCCTCTTCAACTCCTCCAGTCCATGTGATAATGACATTAGAGAAAAGAGGTGGGTAATAGAGGTAATTTGTGTGATGTGGGTTGACTAACTCTGTACGGTTAAATGTGATTCATTTTACCTTGCCTCTTTCACAGCCTAACCTCATAATCTTTCATCATGCATAATTAGCCAATCATCTCCTTTCTGTTTGAGGAGATCAAATATAAATAGAAGGTTCCAGGTGAGCTGTGGCAGGTCCTTTCTCCTCTCCCCTACTTAACCTTCTCCTCTCCCCTCCCCTTTTTGCTTCTTCTCCTTACTGCCCTATAAATCTATTCCTCTGTTACACATTACTCCTGAAAAGTAGATTTTCTGCCGGTAGTTTAAAGTTTCAGTGTGTGGACAAAAACAGCAGGAAAAAGAGACACGCACAATTTTCTTATGACAGAGCTCCAATTTTATTTCTATTGCAGTGAGAGGCAACAGCTGAAAGGTATTTAATCCTTACAACCATAAGCTAGACCACTCTTGTCATTCCTACATAGATGAACCTCCCCCTACCCACCCACACATTATTTCACATACTCTTGTACTGTAAAACCACTGCTACTGCCTTTATTGTCATTTTTGCACACACAAGAACATTGTATAACCTATACACACACAGTAGACTTTAACCTAGCTGTTCCTAGAGATTCTTTTATCAGCTACACACAGAGTATAACTCTGTTTATATTCAACCTAGGTCCTATCTTAGTTCATTAGCCTTCCCTCGTACACAAGCGCGCGCACAAACACACACACTCCTGTCTGTGGCCTGCCTGCAGTTCCATAGAAAGGGGAGTGGCTGTGGTAAGATGTGTCCCTGTCTGCCTCCAGCCACAGCTGCCACAAGCCAAGCCCAGCCCAGCCACAAGAGCCAATCACCAGGGGTCGTGTCACCGCCTGTCCTGCATAGCCTGGAAATCTCTCAGCCCATAGAAGGGGTTTCCTGTCCCGGTACCGGACTTCCTGACGTCCTTTTAGGGTGTTTCCTGAGCTGTGTTGGCTGACTGCCCAGACAAACTGGTGCAGGGATTTTATTTCCCAGCTTTTTTCCTACTCTGTCTGTGACTGGGGAGAAAAACAAGATTGGGCTGTGTGCTAGATTGATGATGATGGCTGGTGTGTGTGTTTGTATGTGTGTGTGTGTGTGTGTGTGTGTGTGGGTGTTTGTGTGTGTGTGTGTGTGTGTGTGTGTGTGTGTGTGTGTGTGTGTGTGTGTGTGTGTGTGTGTGTGAAAGGTGAGATCAGTTTGTCTGTGCGTGACAGACTTCTTTAAACAGTAAACGGTATAGTGTAGTCTAGTATTATATATAATATTTAACACTCATTAGAAATGTAGAAATACGACACTGTGAAATGAATTTAATCTCAGCTGGATAGTTAGAGGTCAGTCTGCCTACACAGTCCAGCGTGTCTATCTGATCCATCTATGTCACTACCACACAGACAGACAGACAGACAGACAGACAGACAGACAGACAGACAGGCTTACAAACACAGTTACACACATATACTAATATACATACATATTTCAAGAAGGATAACAGTTTTTTGTTAGTGGTGAGGGTTCCATGACAGCTTGAATAGCGAAGCAGTAAGTCGAACATTTACACGTTTATACAGTGTCACATTACTGCTTCAGGGGCTGCAGATGATCAGCACATGTCTTTTCTGAACAGTTAGCGCTCACTACCTAGGCTAAGAATGTACTTCACAGGGAATTCCAGTTTTCAATTATTTGATGAAACTCATTCATACATGTAATGATGTAATGAAGTTTGTGTAATGGGCTGTCCTATTAGAATATTAATACATGAAAAGTACAGTTATGTAACACCATAATTCTGCTATTATTCAAGTACATGGCGCCAATGTGATCAACATGGAGAGTAATGATGATTGGCGCTGAAGGGGACAATACAACAAAAGGGCATTGCTTTTCAGAAGTGCACTTCTACCCTTCAATATCTCTGATTCCCCTGCAGTTTTTTTTTGCTACAAAGAAAATCTGAGAAAATTACCACCTTCAGAAGTTACCTTTGGAATAGATGCATGTGATTAAAATCTGGAGAACTGAGTTTAAGGCCAGGACGAAGCCAAGTGAGAATTGTGGCATGACCAACAAGCGAAAAAATAAGATGACATGGCACTTCTGCAGGAGTCATAACGTCGTCTGGCTCGGGCTGAACCATGATCAAAGAAGTCCTGAGCGGATAGTGGAACCATAGAGTTGGATCTGCGTCAACAACTTGCTGGGAAAACGTCCCTCTGTTGCCCCCTGGTGTTCTCACAAGCATACAACTACTTCTGCTGTACTTTACAAAATCAAATTGGCTGGGAGCAAGGAGATGTAAAAGTTATGGCAAGCAAGTAATGTGACATTTAATGGAATACATCAATATTATTTTATGGGATCACTCTGGAGACCACCTCTCCCTTACTTTCCCTAACCACTTGTAATCTCAGACACCTGATTAATTACAGCAACTGGTTGCAGGTGTGTGACATTTTGGGGCCTATGATAAGGTTTGTGTGGTGCTGACAATATGTGATGGGCCCCAGCTACCTTGAGATAAGGTTGTAACCTTTATCATCTACCATTTTTTAAAGGCTGGGGGCATAGTGATTGATTAGGCTGTTCCTTAGGAGTAAAAGAGCAAATTAGTTTACTAGGTTGATTCGTTGGGTATTCATAGCGTAGACGTTTGTCAGAAGAATTTAATTTATCCTGTTAAATCTTATTTTGTTTGTGAGTCTGGTTACGGACCAGTGTGTGGCTAGTCGTTATGAAGGAGGAAATAGCTGCAGCTGTGTTCTTTGTAACACGGCTGGCCAAAAGGCATGGCTGCCTGGACAACGAGGGCAGAGACCGCTTTGCTGCTGCTCTGACCTCAGCTCTGTTCGACAGCTACAAGAACCATTGGTACCCCCAGACCCCCAGCAAAGGCCAGGCGTACAGGTCAGTACACAGACACACAAAGATCAGGTCTAGACGTCAGCGCATGTGCACATCCAGTGGGCGTATGTCCTGATTGTCTAATGTTTAACACTTCCCAAACGTGTGCAGGTGTTTGCGTATGAATCGTTTCCGGTTGAGGGACCCGGTGTTGGAGAGGGCATGTATAAAAGGTGCCATTCTGTATGAAGATCTGGGGTTGCCAAGGGAACTTACTGTCTGGGTGGACCCAGGAGAAGTTTCCTGCAGGTGAGACACTTGTATAGAATTTTGTCTAGAACATTTAAGAAGAGAGAATCATTTGGAGCATTCTAGAGCTGATTCTGAGAATCTGTTCATGATCTAAACAAGCTTTTGAATAGGCTAGGTCAATATTCTACTGGAACAAGTGACAGTGTCTTTGTGTTGGCGATTCCCTTTGAAGGTATGGGGAGCGCTGTGAACCCTTCTGTGTGATTCAGCTGGGAGACTTCCATGGTGGTGGGGAATTTTCTCGTCGTATTCAAAATGCTGTGGAGCGTGCTGCCTTGGATGTCCAATCAAGGGCCTTGTCGGATGAGGAGGGTGGGGACACCAGTATGAGTAGCAGTTGCAGCAGCCTATCAACTTCATGTCCTGCTTCAGGCCCAACCCCCAACCCAGAGCCCAAAACAATTCCAACAGTGAGCAATCCCAACAGTGTCTACCAGGTGCACATACTTCCCACATTGTTTATTGACATTTTTAGATGTTTAATTTTGTATGTCAAGCAAAATTCTCAGAATCCATATGTTGCTCTCCTTCAGCTCAATGAATTTGCTCCATCTGGCCCACAGCCGTGGGCAGTGTACCCCAAAAGGAAGCCTTTCTCTGGGGAGGGACATCCATCTCATGCCCCTCCAGGAACCCCGTTCTCCCAGCACAGCTCACAGTTCCCTCCCCAGAAGGGCTACAAACCCTACCGGCCATCCCTCTGCTTTACTGGACCCCGAGTTGACAAGTACCACTGGGTCAGCAAGTCCAGGTCCTAGGGAACTGGAACTGCGGGGAAACCAAGGCCCTGGAATGGAACTAGAGAACTTCAAGGTTCAAATTTACATTTATTTATGAAATTATCAAAAATTATGCTGATAAAGCATTTTTAATTGAGAAGCATTTTAATAAAAAAAGGTTTTATGCTGTCTTAACTACAATTGCTATTTCTAAGTGTAAAAGATTGTCTGAATAAAAATGATCAATTGTTTTTAAGAAATTGGTCTTTGAACGTTTATGCAGCTGGTTAGGGAGGGTGCTCCACTGTCTCAGAATTGAAGTTTGGGAGTTGATGTGCTGGCAATCTGGTTAGTGATTGGTGAACTTTTGAAACAATCAGCTAACTACACTGCCTACACATCAACCCCAGCATGAAGGATCCCATCCACACACGTCAACTGAAAGTAATCTTAAGAGCATTGCAGTTGAAAAGGCCTAAACAGTGGACAAAGCGTAACCATTTTCTCTTGCTCATTATAGTTTTAGCTGGTAAAGTAGAGCCAATGGCAAGGTACCTACCTGCTGAAAGTCTGATGGCTTTCTGTAAAATGTCTGTGTAGTCTGGTTGAACATTTCAGCATCCTGCTGTTATCACTACCTCAGAAGTTCTGATTGCTGTGTTGATGGTCCACCTCAATTCTACAACACTGGTTTCCAAGGAGACTATGTATGCACAAGACTTTTTCCTTGCTTTGGGTCGTGCCTAGACTTGTCATAGTATCAATCAGGCAATGTTACCACAGTGATAATTCCAACAGCACTACCCAAAGGCCTGCTGCCCTCAGAAGGTGCTCTTCCCAGACTCTATAAATCTGAGTGAAAACTGTGCTGTAGGAAAATGTCAAATGACACGAGTATAAATTGGGTTGTGGATTGGTGTAAAAGGAGGTAAAATATGTGTAATATTTCTGTTTTTTTAAAGAATGGTCCATTAAGTTTTTGCTGAATTTTTCTGAACAATAAATGTTGAAAATATTGGTAGATTTTTTTATGATCCTGTGTTCAAATAGTTTTACGGCGATTCTCCAACTTTTATATTTGTTTCTTTAATGACTTTGTCTTCGAAATTGTTTTAAACTGTTGCTACAGTGTTTCAAATGAGAGGAAAGGGGGAGGGTGATGGCAGCGTATACTGTTCCAGTAACCAATGGGGTAATAGCTTTAAAACTATGCCAGCTCTCAATATCGTATCACGGACTTTGTTGTTAGAACGGTCCTATCGACCAGTGAACTTCCGGTGGTATAAAAATTGCCACGAGTTAGCAGCGGAATCGGAGAGTATCCATCTTGATAAGCAGCCTCCGTAACATATATTTTTACAGTAAGCGCCTATTTTGTAACTCAATTTCTTTCAACACAAATCTGTTAAGTATTGCTTGCTGCACGACAATTTTTTTAAGGCACTACTTTATCCAGTTAGTTATCGTTATTCAGCTGAAAAACCCGGTGTTTAGCCAATTTGCTAGGAAGGCGCTTTTTCAAGGCAGGCCGCAAATACGAATAGATAGAATGGCTAGTGTATAGCTGGATAGCTAGATGGTATGGGCTGTTGAACAAAGCGCAATTTTTACCTTTTGACATAAAAGCAATCGCCTGCTTTTCTAGATTGTATTGTGCCCTACCAGTAAACAAGCAATTCATCATTTAATGTAGATTACAACCCCGTTGCTTTTAACGCGTCTCTAGCCGGCTAGCTAGCTGCTAACTGGCTAGCTGAATTGACTAGCAGGCTCGAGTTAGCTGGGGGGTGCGGACCTGCATAATGAATTGACTGCGCAGTGTGCGCGGTCGACTTCAAATTTGAAAACGTAAGTCAACGTTTGTTGAGAAATCTTTTGACGCAGTTATGTAAACTCGAGTCGTTTTGTTTATATTTTCTTTAGGCGATCAACATGGCTGACGCTGAGCATCAGTTCATGGAGACCTCCGAAAATGGTAACGAAGGCGAGGAGGACTTGAACGGAACGGAGCAACCAGAGCCCGATACAGAGGAACCGGAGGCAGAGGCAGACGATAGCTGCACGGCAGAGGGAGATGAAGTAGCATTAGCAGCAGATGAGGATGAAGAAGAAGAGGAGGAAGCGGCCACGGTGGAGGCAGAGGAAGAGGGCGAGGGAGAAGAAGGCGAGGGCGAAGGAGAAGGCGAGGGAGAAGGCGATGGAGGAGAAGGAGAGGGAGAGGGAGACTCACAAAATGGAGCGGGCGAGGGGGGACAGATAAATGCAAGCAAGGGCGAGGACGACGCTGGGTAAGGCTTATGCCATTCTTTCAATTTAAGGATTTTAACAGATTTGACTAAATAAAAAGACTTTATTGAATAAAACCATCAAATGTTACATATGCCAAATTGTCCAATTTGAAAAACATTTAACCAATTTGTTTTATGTTGTCTATAATGTGTCTGTTTCTATCTGCAGGAAAATGTTTGTTGGTGGGCTGAGCTGGGACACTAGTAAAAAAGACCTGAAAGACTACTTCTCTAAGTTTGGGGAGGTGGCAGACTGCACGATCAAGATGGACTCCAACACGGGGCGGTCACGGGGATTTGGCTTCATCCTCTTCAAAGAAGCTGCAAGTGTAGATAAGGTGCGTGTGTGTCTGTGCGCATGCGCCCCGCTTAAAAAGTCAACACTTGCGAATGGGTCCTGGGGATTCAGGGTCCTTAGATATACGACCGCAATCCTTTGATTGTGATGCTAACTTCGTTTTGACATTGTCGCCATCAGGTGCTAGAACAGAAAGAACATAGACTAGATGGTCGGCAGATAGACCCAAAGAAGGCCATGGCCATGAAGAAGGAGCCAGCTAAGAAGATCTTTGTAGGAGGTCTGAACCCAGAGGCCTCAGAGGATACCATCAGAGAATACTTTGGAGCCTTCGGAGAGGTTTGGCATCTTCACTGTTGTATGTCTTAGGGCCCCTGACTTTTAAATTTACTGAAGACACGTTCAAATGACAGATGTAAGCATCCCTATGTGTAGAATTACTGGTTGTTCCAAATTTGGCCTATGGCTCTCATGCCACCCGTGTCTTATGACCGTTACCATCCCTGCTTTGGAAGCTCATAGTAAAGCTTGGTTAAAAGGAGTCTTACTACATGTGCAGGACATCTCAACCACCAGGCGGTTCTTCAGTGTTCTAATGCATGTATCCATCTCTGCGTCTAGATCGAGACCATAGAACTTCCTGTTGACCCCAAGTTCAAAAAGAGGAGGGGTTTCATCTTCATCACCTACAAAGACGAGACCTCTGTCAAGAAGTGCCTGGAGAAGAAGTTCCACACCGTGGAGGGTAGCAAGGTAACGCAAGAAATCAGGGCGTCTGCCATGTCTAGAGGTTTGATCGAAGGCTAATTCTGTGAAGTGACTTAGATTTAAAGATAAATATGGTAGTGGCAGGGAAGGCTGAGGGACTTGGTGGATGACTAAAGGTGTCGCTGAAAGAAGTCATGCCATCTTGTGCTTTCCTCGGTCTATCATGTCTGAAAGATGCACTTATGACCATCGCAGACACAACATTGGAGACAATGTATCATAGTAATTGATGATTTCATGTTTTGTACTTGTATTTCCTTCCCAGTGTGAGCTGAAGATCGCCCAGCCTAAGGAGGTGTACCAGCAGCAACAGTATGGAGGCCGGGGCGGCAGGGGGGGACGTGGGCGTGGGGGTGAGTTGACCTGCTGGAGCAGACCATTACTTTGGCTGTTTTAAGTGCACACTTTCTCATATGTAATATTAATGCAAAGAAAAGTGTGTATATGGCATTAATTCACCTAGGTTTTAAAAATTTCATTTAAAGCTTTTGAACCATTTTTGTTGAAACGGCCCATAAAACATGGCCCTCCTCTGTGATGTAAGACTTGCGGATGTTTAAAGATTGCAACATCTCCATCCTTAACCTGCATGTTGCCCTCCTCCAGGCCAGACTCAGAATTGGAACCAAGGCTACAGTAACTACTGGAACCAGGGCTACGGTAACCAAGGTTACGGCTACGGTAGCCAGCAGGGCTACGGAAACTACGGAGGCTACGGCAACGACTACTACTCTTCCGGTTACTATGGCTACGGGGGTGGATACGACTACAGTGAGTATAAACAGACATGGCTGGCTGGCGGGCTGGCTGACTGTTTGACTTGTCTCTGCACAGAAGCACTCAGTCCTCTCTCTCTTCCCGCAGACCAGGGAAATACAAGCTATGGGAAAACTCCAAGACGTGGAGGCCACCAGAGTAGCTACAAGCCATACTGATCACATGTAGTGCAGGTATGCGTTTCTAGTGCCTTGTAACACTGTGGTGCCTTTTTGTAGCTGTTTAGAAACCTGTGGCAGTGATGCTAACTCGATCCATGCCAAGATGTAGCCTCCATTCTGGCTGAGGGAGGGGAAGCCCATTGTGGTGGATTTGAACCAAATTACCCTACTCAATTCCGACCAATTCGTTTTTATTACCGTTAGCTCATAGTGCTGTGTTGGAGTTTTTACACACAACTTCCAAATCCTATTGATTATGATTAGCACGGACTAGGCATCATAGATGCACCCTAACCACTACACTACAGATCACTAAGGGTTGCTGTTGCGGTGGACCATGTTCAAACCAGTGGGTTTTTCTACAGTGGGAGATGGGAGACTATCTGCTTTGAGGCTGCACAGCGACTTCAACAAATATCTGCCCTTTACTCCTATAATGCTATGCTCTATCTACATATCAATCTAACCAGCAGTATTGGCTTCCTAATCCAACCAGCCGCCTTTCCTCTTCTTGCATGCTTGATCTCCTCCTAGCTGTCTGCTTCATGTTGGGTGTTGGTGATGGTGATGGTGGTGTTGGTGGTGGGATTGTGTGGATATGATTGTGTGCTACAACATGTCTTTTTTTGTTTTGTTCTCTCTCTCTCCATCCTCTCTCCAGGACTCAAGTAACTGAGTGAGAGACTGTGATGACAACAGCAACTAAGACAACTATGATGATGCAGGACTTGACACTCGACTTAGTGACAACAGACCATTTGTACAGACCATCTGAGGAACTGGGGAAGCAACGTCACTTTTCCACGTTTTTATTTTAGTCCTTTTTTTTTCCCCTTTTTGTTTTTTGTTTTTGTTTCGTTTTTTTTTTCCGGTCCACATTTCCAGGAATGGAAGTGTAATTTTTACTGTACTTTTTGGTACCTTTTTTGAATCTAATGTATTGTAATGGTTGTATTTTACATGTCTACTGGATTTACATGAGAATCTGAAGCCGACTGAGCTTTTGAAATAAAACAATTTTGAGTAATTTGGTCCCAGTCTTTCTAGATGATCCTGATGACAGATTTGCAGCGAGACTTTGCAACCACAGTTTGGAAGGAGGGGGGGGGTCTATGGAGATGGGGTATGATGTAAAGGGATTGTGTGATTTCATTTAAGATTGTTTAAGGACTGTCTGCGTCTTGGCTTGTAGACAAGAACAACCATTTATCTCCTTTTGCTTATCTTAATTTCTGTTAAGTGCCATTGATAGAAATTACATTTTAAGTTTAATGTCTGCTATATTACAGATGGGAGTTCCAGTTCTCCCCTGGAAACTCCGTATTCAGTGTCTTTGGCGACTTGCTAGAAATAAACATTTTGGTTAATAGCTAATGTGTCAATCTCTAATGCTTACTGTAAAAGATATTTGTTAATCTTAATGGCTCCCTATGGATTGTATGATTTGAAACTGATACTTTCTCATTGAGATTATCTTTTCAAGTTCCTTGTGAATTTTTGGTGTCATAGTGCCGATCCCTATTTTTTTTTTAACGTTATATTTTTTCAGGGCTGAACTCTAAAGAAGGGGGGAGGGAAAGGAAATGGGTCTTCACAAGTCAACAGCTAACCAATCAGATCAGTGTAGGATGTTAAAGACGCATCGTGGACCTAAATATCACCTAATTAGGCTTTACCAAGAAACTAGAATGATTCATGTGTACTAACATTAGTAGAGATATGCATTCTTAAACATAATAGGAAAAGGAGCAGTTTATATCCAGAAAATCATCTAATATACTAAAGTTTTCAAAGTAGCACTCTAGTGTGAAAGCTTCTGTCCAGATGGTTGAATCCTGTCCCTTCAAGAGTACTAGAATGGTTGAAGTTGCCTCCTAAGGACCCAAGACAACTGCCCAATCATCAGGTAGGACATGTTTGACTAATCTGGAGGATCCCAAGGTAATCAATCTGCCAATGCACACGCTTGACAGCTTCAGTCTCCTATTGGTCGGCTGTGTGTTTCAGCACACCTGCCTCCCGTTACCTTGGTGATGCATTGACACGTGTTTCCCTATGATTGATTGATGGAAAACAAATCAATTGAATATCTTGAGTATAGAGCTTCTTTTAATGAAAACGTGACTTGAACATTCCTTTAACACGTTATTGCCATTTGTGACAATATCACGGAAGAGGAGACCTAGGAAAAACATGTATACCGGATATATTTATTAATACAACCATTAATATTCATCAGCATTTAAGCTTTGTGAGAGAGTGGATCAGGATGACTTAACGTGACAGACAGGCAGTGATAAAGGACCCAAATGCAAGAGAACCACATCATTTCCCTTCGCTTGACGTCCTGTCTCAAATATCTTCCTACGAGTATTTATTTTTCCAGCAGATTTCAAAGCTCTGTGTTCCTTTTAGGTATGGGTATGTCTATATTAAGCAATATTAAGGAATGATGCTTACTAACTATAGGCCATTTGAGATAATATGGCCTTGTGTGCCTGGGCAGTGATGTAGATGAAGCCTACCATGACCATACAAGATCATGCTTAACTGACAATGGAAAAGACATGCTTTGTTGAAGAGCCAATGCTTCTCGAAGATGATTTGTTTTGGCACAGTAAATGTGGGGACATAACGTGTTATATCGATCTAAGGGAGCACAGGTGTGTCCTAATAACTGCCAATGCTGATAAAAGTGCAACGTGATTAGATTTCCCCTTCTTAGTCACTACATTCTCTGTAGGTTTAATCGCTGCTTCGTCAGACTCGTGTCTGAAGCCTTTCAGAGCTTGAGGTCATGAGCGGTGTGTCTCCAGCTGTTGGATTGACCACAGATCGATTGTGTACCAGACTGAAAAGAAACAGTATGGCAAAAGACACAGGCTGTACCAATATTTGACCAACAAAATAATACTAGTTACTTTCATCAAAGTATGCCACATTGTTTTACAACTGCTTTTTTAAAAGAACGTAACGTTTCATTGCCGGCTTGTTTTCTTCGCCGCATGGAAAGAACATAAATTCGTTTAATGTGATTTTACAGGGTGGCAGTTGCTTCTTTTAACTGGTTTGTGATACTAATCACTAGCATAAAAAACAATGTATAACATTCTATAAAATGAGTAAGGTATGAATGATATAGGGTTGGCATTGAGATACTGAAAAGGTGTACAGTATTGAAATCATGCAACACTATGCAGACATGCTTTTTCAAAGCATAAATGAAGAGTGAAAAGACACATTTTAGAATCAAAATACAACACAAGACACAGGATCCAAGTGGCGCGTTTGGTTTGTCGTAAAAAGTCCACTTTGACCTGTGAAAATACCTTCAAAGAAAAGTCAAATGAGTGTGACAGTGGTCATGGAAACAAACGTGGTTCTTTTTCCTTAGGTCTGCTCTCCAATCAAGTTTGAACTCACCACAAAGGAAAAATCGTTTGACTAAATAAATGACCCACAAGCGGTGGAGGAGGAGGCTAAGAGTGCAACAAGGAGTTTAGAGACAATCTGTTTGGCATTCTCTCTCAAATATAATGACATCAATAAATACAAATCCATACCTCTAAGGAATGAAATAACAAAGTTAGCCGCCAAAATACAAACACAATTTCAGATTGAAGAATAGAAAGAAAAACCTCCCTAATCCCTTTATATCACTAAACTGGCCATGAAAAAATACAATTCCCTCATTTCCAGTCGCTTCTGTTTTCTTGTCCACTAGGAGGCGCTTTCAAGGAAACCTCTCCTGCTCAACTGCCTGCAGTTCTTGGTTATCGGTAACTGATTGTTGTGAGTAGGAGTATTATACTGTGGGTGTATTTCATCTATCAATCAGTTGTAAACAGTTATATGAATAACCAGATACCCATCTCAAGTCCCCTGTCAGATTTCAAATATTGAGAAATGGTGAGATAAGGGGATCCAGTGTTTGGAGCACAACACAAGCACAATCTACCCAATTGGCTGTATTCAGGGTGTCTGACCAGGGAAAGGAGGCTGATAATAAGTGGTCTATCCTATACAGCAAATGTTATTCTAGTCTACTTGTACTGGAGTCAAACACCCGGACTAATGATTCTCATTGTAGACCAAAAGTACCTTTTCTCAAAGGATATCAAAGTTAATAATTGTCTTCTCTTTGATCTTCCCTGGTCTAGAGAGGGTATGTGTGCACGTGCATGTCCAGGCAGGCATGCAGAGACATTCTTCATAAGAGTGTGGCTGTCCCTGGTCTCTGCCCGCCTCAGACACAGGGGGCAGGGTCAGAGAGAGAGAGAGAGAGAGAGAGAGGGAGAGAAAGAGAGAGGGAGAGAGAGGGAGAGAGACAGAGAGAGACAGAGAGAGACAGAGAGGGAGAGGGAGAGAGACAGCAGCACCTCACTATGTAGAGACCATCTACATGTTTACACTATGTACATACATAGAAGCCTGCGGAACAACAAAGCATGGTGTGTGTGCGTGTGTGTCCTTTGTGGGTTTCAAAACGAACACAAGAAAGTTGTGCACGTTTTGAAAACGTAAAAGATGCGTTTTTTTCTTCTTCACGTCTTTCACTGTGGCATGCTTGTTCCAAGGAGGTATGTGTATCTGCGATTGCGTTTGAAGACAGGATGTTAACTCCACATGCGGTTCTTGGTGGATATCTGTGTGTGTCTTTGTGGAAGTATGTGTCTGTGTGTTGGGATGTCGGGTAGCTGCCTATTTAAGTCAATACATTATTACTTCCAGCTGCTTGGGTACAGTTGAGGGTTCTGAAGCCCGGTAATGTGACCCTGCCGTGGGTGTAAATGTCCTGGTTGAGGCCCTGGTTCATCCTCTTGACGAGGTTCTTCTCATAGAGCAGGGGGTGGTAGGCTCCCAGCGTGCAGGCAGCGTCGTAGAAACGCTGGTAGTAATGACACAGTTCTGTCTTCCTCCTGGACGGCAGGAACTCGTACACGTGCACGACGTCGCATAATGACATCATCACAACTGTGCCTGAGGGGAATGAAGGCAGGGACCGAAGAGAACGTTCAAATGAATCGGTAAATGTCAAGAGTTATTCATTCACACATTCGCTCGTCACCTTTTTCTGCCTCTAACCTTGTACATGGGGTTACTAAGGTACTAATGCACTATTAAGAGTCACGCTCAAGAAAAAAAAATCATTGCTAACACTAAGCTAAGACTTGGTTCTCTGTTATACTGAATAATCCCATGGATCAGGTTCTTTGTAGAGGACATCAGGATGAACTAGGGTCAACAATATCAAAAGTAATCTAGATGGCATTATTGCTTTACCTAGAAGGCCAGACGAGGGCGGATTTTTCTGTATGGGTTCTGCCATGTTATCCTGGATTCGTTGCCAGAGCTGCCACTCAAAGCGAGGATGCAGGATGTAGAAAGGCTGGAGTGGGTGGAGCCTCCTGTAGCGTTGGTACTGATCAAAGATGGGGTAGTCTGTCTTGTTGTACCACTGAGACAGAGAGAGATACAGGGTCTTCTGCTTATCATATTCAATCCCAGGTCATTTTGTATGTGTGTGTATACGTTTTGACTGCGCGTTAGATGAGAGACGGATGACGCTGTGTCCGATGTCCAACTGTGTCTCACCTTGCTGAGGTTAGCAGAGAAAGGGGCGGGATCCCAGGCCACCAGAACACCACTGCTGTACAGAGAACTAGACAGGAAACGATGGTCTTCTGAAGCCATCACCTAGGATCCAGTGAAAACAGCCATCCCACCACAGGTTACCACAGATGAGCCTGCTCACATGACTTCCTGTTAAACAGCACATTTGATCAAATGTCCATGGCAAAAAGGGGACCTTAATGAAATGATAACACTCATCAACGATGAGTTATTAACCTCGATGTAGATGGAATACATTAGGGGGAATTTACAGACATTCAAATCATTCGTTTCTGCAAACCACTTTTGCTGGAGGCAATGTTCACAGTGTGGAGAGAACTGCTGAATACTTTGTGACACTCATATAGCACAACACAGCAGTTTAAAAAGATTCAAATCGGTGGTGTTTGTGTGGAAACACAGAGGCTCTGGGAAAGCGGGAGAACGTTTGTGACAGTCAGCAACAAATCGATAGTCAAGTGTCGTGTTACCTGTGAGTTGATGAGGCGGATAGTGGTCATGGAGCCAACGTCTTTCTCATAGCCCACAGTGGGGGCAGCGTTGAACCTGAGTACGGCATCATGAGAGTCTGCAGATCGGAGACAAGGAGAGAAATTCCATCTCAGACATAACGAATAACAGCATCTTTTTACTTCTCTTTCTTTTAGATGGGCTACTTCAGATGTTCTTCTCATTCAAAAGGTGTTTATCTGGCTTCTTTGGGTCTCACCAATCTCTTTCCCCAGGCCTGAGTAACGTAGCGATCCAGCTGATGACACCACGGCGCAGGTCTTGAAGGGGCCCAGGTCAGAGGTGAGAGGTTTAGGGGGCAGCTGGGATGCCCAAGACAGTGAGGAGAAGGGCTGAAGATCAGGGGTCAGAGTGGCGACTTCCACCTTCTCCTTCAACTGGCATAGCAGATCAGGACCGCTCACCTTGGGGCGGCCGACCACACCCCCAGGACCAGAAAACTCCACCCCATACTTGTTCATCGCCTACGCAAGACCGCAGGGAGGGGTGACAGGGGGATGAGAAGAACAATTTTACTGCGTTTTCAAAGGAATGGAAACCATAACCACGATGACAATGAAAGGAATACAGTCGTACTGCTGACTTCACCATGCCGCCTCTCTCTCACCTGATAGTTCTGCACCACCTTTCTCAACCTCTGTCCCAACATGCTGCTTGACATCTCATCGTCCCACACCTCCCCCAGCGCTCCGTTGGGCCCAAAGAACGCAGCATCCCCTGCGCCGCTCAGCTCCCCCCTCCGACGCCCACCGAACAGGGTCTCCATGGCGTGCCTGAATGGGCGGGGCAGAAGCCAAGCCAGAAACCCTGTGGGCTCCCGCTCTTTCTGCTTCCGCTTGGAATGTGTTTCCTTAACCTCCTGGGTGTGGTTTGGTGATGAAAGCACAGGGATTGGACGGTGGGGGTTGCCAGGGACGACGCCTGGAAGCTTCTGAGGGTTGATGTACATTGGCTTGGCTCCGCCCCGAAGAACCTGTCAGACAGACCACAGTACTTATTGTTTGTTGTTTGGTATTAAGAATTTCAGACACACCGATGGCTTTTGAAACATGATGAAATGTGTGGTCCTGCTGCCAGTGACAACTGTTAGACATGTAGGGGGGCACACCTTGATGACAGAGTGTGCACGGGGTTGGGCTCGGGTGCGTGCCCGCACGCCGAAAATTGCGTCTGTGACAGGAACGCTGTTCTCAGCACAGAGGGCGTAGAGCATTGCCATGGAGATGCAGAAGAAGCCCATGCATAGTGCCCCTCTGCGAGCCCGCCGGCGCAGACGCCACAGCAAGCTGACCCGGTCCATCGCTGCCCCGGGGATCTGGAACAGAGGGAGAGAGGATCAGAGGATGAAGAGAAAGATTTCGTAAGAGCAGGGATCAGGACAAGCATGAGTATTTAAGAGAGTGGATGGATGTTGGATTGAGAGATATGGAGTGGAGGAAATGGCATTGAGCCATAAGAGGATTAGATTTGATAGTTCAGAGTACACTACTGTCTGTGGCATGCCATCAAGTACCAATCCCGGCTGGATAAATAGAACTGCAGATTAAAATAATAATACATTAAAAACCTTGAAATCAACCTTTACATTTAAGGACCCCAACAAAGACACAAACTGAATGACATCAGCGAAAGAATAACTCAAGGAAGAGAAGGGAGAGATAAGAGCTCTCATTGCCGCGGGCCAACTAGGCTCAGAAAGCGAGGGTGGTGTGGTAGAAGGAGAGGAAGGAAGAGACTGATCTACAGTAGCAGTGGAATAGAAAAGATAGAGAATGAAAGGATGATTCAGACCGACCAATGGAGGACATCAGTTCCACTAAAACTCCTCCTCCTACTACTACTACTACAGTAACTAAGACAGAAGTCAGGACACAACAGAGACATGGCAAATCTGATTTGGTCTTTAAATAGGAAAACTTTCCCAGAGGAAGGAGACGACACTTCACAAATCCCCCAAAATCCATATAATCTGTCAAGCACCAAAGAAAACAGGGAGTTTAGTTTCTACATCGAGCAGATATATATTGCCAGTCCGTGGATTTATAGCATTTAGACAACAGCCTCAATGTAATACTTTTAGTAGAGAAGATAATAAAAGACCTACATTCAATCCAACAACAGGGGGGTGTTAGAATCATTAGACATTATTTTAATTTACTTCATCAGAATACTTTCCCCAGTGTCTAAAGACACTGATTAGACCATTCTAAAGAGAGCTGATGTTTTCAGTTTCAGTAGCTGTTTCAAGCCTCTTCTAGTACAAAGCTATTCTTTCATTCAAATGTTGGAGTGATAACTGTGAAAACGGATGTTGGTTACTGGGGCATAGCTTGGGGCAGTTAATGAAAGACAAGCGTGCGCGCGCACGCACACACACACACACACACACACACACACACACACACACACACATACATACATACATACACATACACACACACACACACACACACACACACAACCTCAATAGCATATGCGGCTGGCTCATGAAACACCCAGCTTGCATACTAACCGTATCTGTGTGGGCTTGTGTTGCAGGCTTGTGTTGTGTTGCAGGACAATTGTATAGATAACCCAAAGGGAAATGCAAAATGGGAGTAGGTCAAAATGTATTGATTTGATGTGCTTTTAAATGCATGATTGCGTTTGAGAACAAGTGTTTACCCACATTTGGCAGAAAACGTGTCGCATAAACACAGCGGTTGGTATGTAGCTGCACAGAGCAGCAGGGAACCTTTAAAATCAATATGTTCATGCTAAATTTTTTATTTGCTGTGGCCAGCCAATGCCCTAGCCCAGAGCCACAGGCATTGCTTACAATGACTTGCCTCAGCCTTTCTCACACCCAGGATTCACCATTTAAACATGATTCATTTGGACCCATAGTGTGCTGAGCCAGCAAGGAGTCTAGAACTTGAAAGACTAAAGGGAAAACAGGCCTGAGCAGCCCGTGACTCTGTTCTGAGTGATCTGAACAGCTGAATCCTCCCTCCCTCCCTTCCTTCCTCCCTCCTCCCTCCCTCCCTCCCCCATTCGTCCCCCCCCCTCCCTCAAAGTCTCACTCGTAACTATTCTGTATCCCCCCTAAAGTGTCCATTCCAGAAACTAAGAAAGAAGAATGTGGAATGAGATTGAGGGGAATATAATACTTGGGCAAATAGAGTGGTTAGTGTTAGGGAAACGAGGGCACAGTGATGAAATGCCATGGTGACACAGCCTAAACCAGATGGGTCTGCCTTGTGATTTTACACACTAAAGCACCAAACTGAACAAAGGCACAGGCATATCGGTGACATAACTGGAGGATCTGCAGTTTGGAAGCGCAATGTTGTTGGATGATAGCAAGTTAGTGAGGCAGATGGGAAGTGAGTGCCTATCTACTTAAACTGACACACCAGTCAATCCTCTTCACCCTCCTCACACACACACACCTTGCTGACAGCAGCTTATGATTGTGTGTGTGTGTGTGTGTGTGTGTGTGTACATTTTAATCTCCTGTTTAAGTCCACTGAGACCAAATGAACAGGGAGCTGTGGTAGGGGAAATAGGATGTAGTGAACATCATCTTTGTTGGCTTCAAAGAACAATTTGATTAATTATATGAAAACACACATATATAGGTCAAGATTCTATTCCAATTAAATTTACTTGCTAATTCTACTGACTTTGGGATTCCCAAGATATAAGAATTTATTAAGATGCACACATGGTTACCACTTGCAGGGAACAATTCAGGTAGCACGTTAGCTGGTGCCACTCACACACGTTTATACATCATGTAGGCATCCTCATATATCATGTTTTGCTATATTACTGAACCGTGCATGGATGATGGATAACATTTGGTGACAGGTGAAGCTAGCAAGCTGTCTTGCTCGGTTAATGGCTAGAGGTAAGCAAGTTAGCTTGTCAGTTGGGTAGCTATGAGGGAATCGAGGGAGATCGTGAGCTCAAAGTAAACGTGGAATACATTGTACACACTTTATCTTCATGATAACGAACATGATAACGAATTGAAATGCACAATTTAAATCGTTGAATGCCCTATATGTTACTTAGCCAAATATATATTTAAATTTTCTGGCACTATAATTTATTACTTTTATACATTTCTTTGTGGGCTATTTTGAAGGCTATAATGTAACAATATGTATTTTGACGTAAACCATCTTTGCCCATGTGTATGGACCCCATAGTGTGATACTAGTCTTACCTTGTACCCCATTGTCCCGCGGCAGCACTGTGTTTCAGGTGTTGTTGCTTAGATACTTGTCTCCATCTGCACTCCCATCATCTCTCCTTGGGTCAGTGAGCGGCCTACGGCTGGACGCGCAGTGTTTACGTTAACGACCATCGCTAATCCGAGGCATGCTGACAGACTGATCGAATGATACGCAATAAATAAATATATGGCACACACAGACACACAGCACCCTGTGAGAAACTAACCTGACGAAATGCTGCGCTCTTCCGCTCCCCTTTAGGCTGACACTGCTCAATGTATAGAGCCAACAACGTCCATGATTCACAACTATTATCCCTCCATTTCTCTATGTCATTTTCTTCCAAAATCCCCTTGGACGTCGGTCTTTGTTGGGCGCACCAGCGAACTGTGATCTCATTGAACCAACCACCGTGGTTGTGATGCTGCGGCAAACGCCAGACTCCACTTGCATCTGCGCCGCCGAAGGGTCTACTGCAGCTGCGCAGTGTAAAACCGTAAAATGTAATGATTTCCGCAGATAAAAATAAATTAAACAACGCAACACTTTATGGGTTGAAGAAACTATGTCGACTGTACCCTAACAAGACGTTGCCTTCACGCGCATTAAAACTTATGTCGTGCCGTATTCTTGCAGTCAGTATTCACAAAAATGTTTAAGTAAATTATTGTGCCTTCCTCTAAGCGTTTACATTGAGCCTAATGTAAACGCTTGGAGGTTGTCCGTCGGTTGTGCACGGTTTTATCGCTGGTGAGTTTAGACAGGTCTTGAGGGCTTTTTATTATACTAAAAGCACAAAAGTTACACAATGTCTTTCGTATTATTTTGAGTAACTGGTTCATGGTTTTCAATTTTAAGAAGTATAAGAATGCGGAAAGTCATCCAGGTAAATTGGTTGCAGAAATGTGAAAAGAAACTGTATGTTCTCAAAAATGTGTTCCCTGACCGGGAATCGAACCCGGGCCGCGGCGGTGAGAGCGCCGAATCCTAACCACTAGACCACCAGGGAGACCTGTGGTGCAAATATACACATAAGTTTATAAAGCATAATACGGCAGACATCAGTTACTGGTTTACTATTCCAAGTAAATTAAATCAATTGTGGATCTACGTGTGCCTCTCTACTGAAATAAAAACTTCACCCAAAAATGCCAGTATATAAAATTCAATATTACCTTTTGATAACATTTTGTTTCATAGACCTCGTGGCGCAACGGTAGCGCGTCTGACTCCAGATCAGAAGGTTGCGTGTTCAAATCACGTCGGGGTCATAGATTTTTGACGCTGAAGATCAAGTCTTACCCACCTCAATAAGACAAAACAAACTAATTGTGGTGAACTTTTCTTTAGCGCCAGTTTCGTTTCATTGCTTTGTTGTGTAAAACATAATATTGTCATATAAAATATAGTAAAAAAGTCAATGTATACAATTGAAGAAAATATGCAGGTCATTACATTTACTTGAACTCCTCCAGAGGAGGACCCGGACCGTTGTGGTGAAGAAGGACCTGAGGCGTAAGGCATAGCTCTCGATTTACTTTTCAATCTATGTTCCTACTCTCACCTATGGTCATGAACTTTGGGTAATGACCGAAAGGACAAGATCGCGGATCAAAATGAGTTTCACCTGCAGGGTGGCTGGGCGCTCCCTTAGAGATATGGTGAGGAGCTTGGTCACACGGGAGAAGCTCGGAGTAGAGCCGCTGCTCCTCCACGTCGAGAGGAGCCAGCTGAGGTGGCTCGGGCATCTGTTTTGGATGCCTCCTGGATGCCTCCCCTGGGAGGTGTTCCTGGCATGTCCTACCGGGAGGCGGCCCTGGGGGAGACCCAGGACACGCTGGAGAGACTATGTCTCTCGGCTGGCCTGGGATCACCTCGGGATCCCCCCGGAGGAGCTGGAGGGGAGGTGTGTGTTGAGAAGGAAGTCTGGGCCTCCCTGCTCAGACTGCGGCCCCCGCAACCAGGCCCCGGATAAGCGGAAGAAAATGGATGGATTGGTTATTACATTTCAGTTACGTATAAAATAGGTTATAGAGAACAATTGTTCCATACCCCTTTGTCATGGCATATTATAAAAGCATATGTTCAGTGCTGTTCATGGTGCCTTGGGCAATATTTCCAGCCGGCACAGGAGCATAAATAATGGGTACTGACGTTAAACAGCACCCACAGCGTTTCCCTCTACTCAGAAGTCAGAATGCTCAGTTAAGCCCTAGCCAGGCCTATAAATAGCGCCACAGAAACTCTATTACAGGACACCTCTGTTGATTCAAAGAAGCATTTTCTTTGCTACATATTCATGCTATAACAAAGTTGTTCTTGCAAGGAGGGATCAAAGTTTAGATCTTCACATTTATCCTACTGGATATGAAATGTGTACAAAATGTGCGCTAACCTCAATCAACTGACATCTCTTCTTGGTATGTCTTTAACTCTTTTATGGTGCAATTATGTGTTGGACATTGAGTTCTAGTCGATAGCATACACCCTTGTGGATGATAAAACCAGCTCACTGTCCCCTCCTTTGTTAGAAAAGCAGATATATCTGTGAACAGGAAAAACTCTCTTCGCACTTGTCTTCAATATGATCAGTATGGCTGAGAATGCTTCTATTCAAGAACGCCTTAGTTGTTTCGTACTTCACAGGAACTCAGCCGTTCCAAATACTACAGATTCTGTGACTCTGAGCTGCGACCACACGTTCTGCAGAGACTGCCTCGAGAACAGCCTAAACAAGCTCCAAGACTGCCCAATATGCAGATCCAGTCTGTTCAGAGACATAACTTTCAACATCAAACCCAAGGCACAGGAGATTAACGGCACAGAGGGAGTGGAGGGAAGGAAAACTTCATTGGAAAGAAGGAAAAAGCCTATTGTACCAAAACGAGCGATTTGTCCTGAACACAGAGAGATACTGAAGCTGTACTGCGAGACAGACAGAGAGCTGATCTGCGTGATCTGTCGGGATGGGAAAAACCACAAAGGACACGAATTCAAACCCCTGAAAGAGGCTCAGGACGAGATCAAAACTGAAATAGTCAGGGCGCTGTTCGATTTGCAGGAGGACGTCAGTGCGGTCAAGACGTTCCGGGAGGGTGAGCAGGACATGGCTTCCAGAACAAAGGTTAGAAACGATAGCCTCAAGATTGAGATCTGCCGGCAATTTGAAGAGATACATCAACAGTTGAAATTAAAAGAGCAGCAAGCCCTTAAAGAACTGGAGGAGCTGAATACAGACTGTGAGAGCAAAGTGGAGAGCATAGACAATGTTTTAAAAGAGGGGATCGAGAGGAAAGCCCTTCTAGAAGTTGGCTGCAACATGGTTCAACCCTTGGACTTCCTTCGCTGGTGGATAGAGACAGGCATGCATGAGGTGAGGGCTGTGTGGGAGGAAAGCAACTACTCTGTTGTGAAAGACCTGCACAACGGTCCTCTGATGAACAAGTGTCCTTTGCCAAGCCCAAGGAAGCCCTGGACTCAGGATCCTGACTTCATGCCCCCTGACCAAGAACACAACAAGACAGAGAATCTCCTGGAATACCTCAATCTGGACGGTCTTGGGATGAGTCTATCCAGGACTATCAATCCTTCCCTACCGAGTCAACAAAGGAAAACGTTTTTGTCAACATATGAAACGGCTTCATCCACATTCGAATATACACTCCCATCAACTATCCCCAGGTCCACCTCTATGTCATCTCTGCCATCATCTCAGATACACAAAAAATCCCTTTTTTCATTCTTCACGAATAAAAAGAAGTCTGGTGCAAAATTCTATGCAGAAAACTTTTGAAGTACCGACATGAGGTATCTAATGTGATTTTGATGTATTATTGAGGAATGACAACTGTTTACCGGCAGAAAATATTGTCACGTGATGCCTGTGTGGAAGTCAGCTCACATGACACCCTGTTATTGAATAATGAGGAGTACATTGGGAATGTGCTGTGTTAATTCAAACAGAGAAACATATGTGGTACATGTCAAATGTATTTTAGAACAAATCTTTTACAGTTGTCACTTTACTGAATGACCAACAACAAAATAATTTATTAAGAAAATAAACTCACATCTTTAGAAATATACAGTTAGGCTTCCATCATCATTTACTCCATGGACCTTTTAAAACGCTTTCCCAAGTTGATGATCAGCTGATGAGAATTTACAGAAATATTCATCGAAACATCTGAAAAACTATGGTACAAATTCACATGTTCACTATAATACACAATAATACTGATTTGGTGAAATGAGGTGTTTGTCATAACAGACTTAGCCAGGAGACTGAGAACTATAGGGCAGTCCTTACCGCCTCTTATCCCCAACATTCAGGGAAATTTAAAAAAATGTGTCGTTTATGAATGTAGCAAAGTAACACATTCCTCATTACAATGATTTCATGCAGTTGAACGCTGACATCCATTTCAATACAAAATATCAAAATGCATGGTTGAGGTGATCTTTCTTCAGGGCAGTCTGCTAAAGCTGCACGCAGAACATGGAACCTCACATGGTGACGCACTCTGTACAAAGAAGGGAACTTTGCCCCGTCCACCTAACTAGGGTGTGGCATTTCTGTTCTCGAAAGCTGAGGATAGAAATAGCATCAACTTTATCACAAAGGTTGATCACTTGTTATATATTTACAGGCAAGCTACAACATTGAGCAAATACGTGTTGTTACATTTTGCGCGGTGGATAAAATCTCACCTGTGTATAGTTGAAAGACTGGAGGAGAGGGCCTGGCTGCGTGTAATCTGGGGGGTTCGCTTGGGGATCGTAGCCAAGTCGAGCTAGCATGGGGGCGATGTCGGCCATCTCGTTGATGACGTCAGAGGGGATGTGTCTGACCCACTTTGAAAGAGCGTCTGTATTCACAGGGTTCATCACCTGGTCTGTCGAACGCTCAACCCTGCAGACAATCAAGTGATTTAGACTGGCTTTCAATCTACATAACATTGTATTTAAGTTAGCAGGGATACATATTTAAAACATCATACAGAAATGAATGGTGATGAACTTTCATTTTAAAATGTATTACACAAGTTACGCTTGCCTGCCTTAGTTTTACATAGCGTGGCACAGAAGTTGCTAGATTCCTCTCAAATACTAAATTCAGCTCGGTCGCTACCCAGAATGCCATGCTCTGGAGGGGCTGATTCATATCACGTGATTCCAATCAGACTTCCCATTCACCCTGATGCCACACCACACTCACACAGCACTCACTTGGACAAAGACACTCCTCCTGCTTTGCCGATCATGTCCTCGTGGTGGAGCACTGCTGGGTCCCATGGCAACCCCAGGAAGTGCAGCAGCTTCCTCATCTCTTTCTCTGGGTGCAGAACAAGCTGCTCGTAGCGCACGGGTAGACAGCTGCCCTCTGGCGCCCCCTGGCACTGGCTGTACATGCCCTCCACAGCACGACTCCACTTAGTCAGGCAGTCCCTGTAACTGGTAAGGTCAAAACCAGAGATGGTGACCTGCAGAGCGACGACAGGGTTGACAAAAACAGAGAGAGATATTTAGTGGGGAGAAAGGTTTAGAGGTTAGGACAGGACTCAGATGTCTTCCAGTTAATGTTATAGGAGATATTCTGGGATGTCTTTCACTGACAATCTAGAACAGGGGTTTCTGCAACTCTGTTCTCAGTTAGCTGCTTAGTGGGTTTTGCTCTAACCACATGTGTTTGACCTGATTCAACAGCAGTTGCCTGATCAACTAACGATTACAGTCAGTTATGCTACATTAGTATTGGAGCAAAAACCACCACGCAGGTAGCTCTCCAAGAACAGGGTTGGAGACCCCTGGTCAAGAAAAATAGTCAATACATTTTTACAGTCAATTTGCTATCAGAGCAACATAGTTCTACAGACACCCAATCTCTACCTTGCGTGAGATCATGGAGTGGACAGTTGCCCGTCCATCTCGTAGCATCAGTACAAATTTGGCCTTGGGGAAGATGCTGGCCAGATAGGAGAGAGACTTCAGGGCAAAAGGATCTTTGTTGCACAGACGGAGAGCAGGCTCTCCATGACCGACTATCACCTGCAGTAGGAGAAACGTCAGCCAAATACCTGTCATTACATTGGTGTTACATTGATGTCTGTACATACTGGAACAGGTGATGGTTTCCTCAACTTCAGGTAGCAACAGTAATCATTCATCCAAGATGATCTTATACTGGATGATGAGCGAGTTTCCAAGCTCTTAGGAAACCCATCCAGACACTGTCTAACTCAGCTTACCTCCAAGAGGAACGCTCGCACGGCAGAGTCCAGCACCTGATCGGTGACTCCAGCTTCATCTAGTCGCACCCTCTCCCTGGCCGAGCGACTCCAGGTGGCACGCATGGCTAGTAGCCGGGGGATGACGCGCGTCTCCTCCCCGCACCGCACAGCATTGTGGGCATCCAGCATGGCCCTCATGAGTGTGGTGCCGCTACGAGGGAATCCGCCAATGAAAATGAGGGGCGTGTCCTCTCCGTAGTAGATTGGAAAAGCTTGGCTCTGATTGGTGTGTCCCAAGTGGGGGTCGACCCAACTGTATCGATGGCCGCCGTTCTTGGGTGGGCATTCAATGCCGCTCAGGCCCAGGTACAGGAGGGACACCGAGCAGAGGATTACGCCTCCCAAAAACATATTGAGCCTGGGATTCCTCATGTTTATGCTGAAAGGGAGTCCACTAAAACAACCACCAGGTGTTAGGTGAAGGTGAGAGGTCAGGGGACTGAGAGAGATCAAGTCAAAACAGGAGAGAGAATTGGGTGGAGGGGGTTAGAGGGGAGGTTGTCTGTTTAAGCCTTCAGGGAACAGGTGAGGACAGGCTGAAGATTTCAGAGGAAGGATTTGGCCAGGGGAGGCAGTACTGATCGCCTCCAACTCTAGAGCCCCTCCTGGTGGCTGAGAGCAAGACTGCAGCCAACCTGATTCCAGGCTTGTCCATGAGTCTGAACCAACATCATACCTGTCCAAAACAAGGCATGCATCCACGATTGAGTAAATAACATTCAGAAAATAACAACAGTCGCATGCTAGTAAGATTTGCTGTAATCATACTGCAGACAAAAGCAGCATATCAGGGCCACATGGAGAACTATAATTTTGGGAACCACTAACAGCTACCTCAGCCCTGTGTCCCCTTCATGTAGTCTGTGTCATCTCTCTCTCTCGACACCTTCACTCACATGTGCAAACCACAAACTGCTACACTGAAACGTTTCATTGTCAGCATCTAACCACACTAGAACCCAAAGCAATTTGTCTATGGTATAGAGACCTCCTATGGTACAGCTTTTGTGGACCTTCTCAGTGAGCTATAAAAGTTCCTTGTTGCAACTAAAAACGGCTCGCTTTCTCTTCAGAGACATACTGGTGGCATCTGAAAGGCATGTGTAAAGGACAGAGGAAACACACCGTTACCATGACGAGTGCTTGCCCTCCCAAGGTCTGCATGAACCAAGGGGCTGTACGGTTAAAAAGTGTTTGCCTCTAAATATGCGCATTGGTGATATCGTTTTTAAACCTACTTGTGATCAAACCCATATAATAACAGGTGTATTCGGGTGTATCGCTGTGTTGTTCAGGTGTATTCGAAGGACTATTCCAACGTGCTTCCGCTGTAGCCACATATCCTAATAAGACACGTTGACGAACAAAAATAGTGACATAACAGCAAGAGGAAGTGAAGCCTTGATTGAGACAGAATCATTTGACTGTTGTTGTGACGCAACGGTTGTGTTGTACAGGTTGATTGAATTACAGCTTTAAGCTACTGGTATCAGCAAATCCACAGGTTTTGAACGTTAGCTACTGGAACACCTCCAGCTGGTCGTCTTTGTCCGTGTTGGCCAGGTGAATGTAATGAGCTAAGGCCGGGTGAATGACCTATCTTTCAAATGAGACGTTAGCTAGCACTGATCTTATCGTTAACCGTCATTGGTTAGCTCTGTATATTTGTACATAGTGTAATGTTAGTTCCAACATTACGATAGTATTAGGACTAGCTTGTTGCTATCTATCTTATAACTGCCTCTTCTGCGTTTGCGTGATAGAAATATTTTAGAACACAAAAGGAGAGCGCTTTCCTTCCCTCCGAGAGATATTGCGAACGTGTTCCAGACCAGCCAAGATAACCTTGGGTAGCGAGCCATCTTCATGCGTTAATGGTGGCTAACTACAGGCTGTATGCAAAAATCTGAATATTCATTTAGAATCATCATAACTCACAAAGTGCTGAAGAACCAGAGCGTCTTTGCCTTTGAGTGCGACGAGCGAAGGTTGAATTTGAACTGTTGCACTGTAATCTCAATCTTAGCTACAAAAACAAAAACATTCTATAGGAAATGGAAAATGAGCTAACAGGTTATTGATTCACGTAGTCGCGGTATCTAACATCTGAACACATCTTGTTACCACTGAAGTTTGCCTAAAATGTTTGCTCCAACCGTCTGGCCTGTTGTATTGCAACGGTGAAAGCTATTTTCTGATTGGCCGAGTGACAGGCCAGCATATTGTGCATTGAAGCCTTCATTGGCGGATACTTAACTACAACATACAGGTACAACCACCATAACACATTTTCTACATAATTTTTGAATTAACACATGAATAAACCCTCATCCAAATGAAAATATGGAATGTGGATATGACTTTTGTGTTTACAATCGATAGTGTGGCTATATATTTTGTGTTCAGTAATCCCAGAATACGACTATTCAGACTGCCGAGCAAATTAAACTGCTTAACTACTATGACTGACAAAAACTAACTACACGCCACCCCACCTGCCGATTATCATTAATAATGGGGGAAGAAAACAAGATAAAGAATATACGGTCCGACTCGTTACTGATAATCATGATAGGTTTTGTAAAATTGCAACAGCGAGATTTCTATGGATATGTGATCATATGAGTAGAATTACGACAGAAGTGAACAGGAAGTCAGGTTTGCACAACACAAACTTCTCCAGAGAAATACTAGCAGACAAATTGAAGATGGGAACCTTTTCAGATCCTTTTTATTAGGCAGCTTGTAATGCACTTTACCATCTGCATACCTTCATAAGACACTGCAGGACCATGTAAGTACAGTACATGCACAGTCTTATGTAACTTTGTCAACATGTTCTGCGCATCCTGGTATCCATGTTTTCAGAGAAAACATGGCTCCTACAATTAGTCAACTTAACAGGACCTGTTATTTCCAGCTCATCACATCTTGAAAACAAAAATGCTGTTCCAATTTGTATTGTTGCCCTATTGGTTCAGATGACTGCAGCACCAAACTGCTCCTGTTTTATCTCCAACTACTTACCTTATACCCTCCATTTAAAAATATACGAACGGCACAGAAGGAGGAGTGTGAGTTTAGGACTTGAACGGATCCAACAAATAATCACTAATTACTGTAGTCTTGTTCAGTAAACCCTTTTCTCCTGCCTCTCCCAGCATAGTATCTGAAGTGAACAGTTGTGATGACTGCAAGGCTTCCTGTGTTCATCAGGACTGTGGTGAGACACCGTATCCTCCATTTTCCCCCATCACTGGCTGGTGCCCACGTCCATTTCTTGCGCGTCTGCAGGGGCAGTGCCTTCCTGCTCCGGGTCCCCAGGGAGGACTTCAGTCACTTTCTGAATAAGCTCCTCTATCTGCTGCTCTGACAAACGTTCCTCACTCTCCTCAACCATCTAAAATACAAACACAATACACGTAAATAAACACATCCTCACAATATTATTAAAACTTTAATAAAAATGTAAATATGAAACACTCCCCACAGAGAACAAGTTTTAGACACCTTCGTGGAGAAATGGAGGAAAATACGAGTATCGATCAAGTAAGTGTCTCCTTACCAGCTGGATCTCTACTGCAGTTTGTGGTCTATGGTTCAGCAGCTGCAGCTTCTCAGCCCTGGCGTCAAACAGAGAAATGGTCATCATTACCATGGCAACGCAATGCAAGCCATGTCACAGAGGGCTTCACATATGCCCATAGAACCGCCCCTCAAGCAGACTAAACTGCTCACACATACAAACATTTGCTTTTGTGCTACTCAAATGCGCTTATCGGCCGATCTCATTTACTTGGTAAGTTTATGGGGAATCATGGTGGTGAGGAAGTCCTTCATGATCTTTGGGCTCTGTCTGCTGCATGGTGTCTTGGATAAGTACTTCAACGTCTGAGAGGAGACACATGAGGCAGCAATGTATGGGTATGGGCACCAATCTGAATTCAAATGTTTGTGGGTTGTCTGATGAGATGAGTTACTAACCTCATACATGATTGTGTTGAGGTTCTGTTGCCCAGTGCTGTGTTTGTTTTTACCACTGTCTTTTCTTTGCTCCTTTAAATCCGTCAGTAGTTGAAACACCTTAGAGAGAGAGAGAGAGAGAGACAGAGAGAGACAGAGAGAGAGAGACAGACAGACAGACAGACAGACAGACAGACAGACAGAGCAAGAGGTCAATCATGTATAACACAATAATATTCCTTGTAACACAAACACAAGGGATAGAAATACTTACTTCATAGTTGCTTAACATAGCAGCGTTGGCATCCTTCCTATTACAAGGCAAACAGAGATTATTTCATGCGAAATCGACAACAAATTCGTTACTAGCACTGGCTAATTACACCCACAATGCTAGCAGTACTAGCGTGTTGTAAGCTAACGTCGGCTAGTGTCAGAAAATGTGATCTGTGACTGCTGCTCATATATTTACAAACAATAAAACTAATGGCTCTCACTGAGATTAAGTGTTTACATTTATTATTGACGTAAAATTAACTTGTTGATTTTAAGAAATAATAAAACAAGTAGAGACATATGATTCTTACACTTCCATTTTGCCAGAAACTGTTTGTAAATCCAGTACAAAGTAAGTCCGGGTAGAAAATTGTTATTCACGCGATTTGGTTCCTAGCTAACCGACCATAACCATTGCCAGAAGTTGTTCAGGCTTCACTTGACGGGTTAACGATATTTTTATCAGTACAGCTGTGTCTTTATCTACTTGTTAGGCTTTTACCGCAATCAGGGGTGTGATGGCAAATGCTGAGGTAAGATGAAGAAGTCTCAACACTTTTTGTTTTGTTTTCCACGTGTTTTTGTGTATGTCTGTGTTTTGTTTGTACAGCGTGTCAGCTGGCCAGTAATAAGTCAGCTGGAGTCAGTTCAGCGTTCAAGCTAGATGGTATCTGAAAACCAATGCCGTATTTACAGCATTTTCTACATTTCCCAGGGAAACAAACTATGGGGTGGTCGGTTCGTGGGAGACATTGACCCGATAATGGAGAAGTTCAACGCGTCTATCGCATATGACCAGCGAATGTGGGACGCAGACATCCGCGGCAGTAAGGCGTATGTGAGAGCACTTGAGAGAGCCAAACTGGTCAGCATTGAAGAAATGAATCACATCATTCAGGGCATGGACAAGGTGAACAGAATCGGCAATGAAAGCCAACTATGTAACATAAAGCATTGATAATGATTTAAACCGGTTGCTGGGTAGACTAAGGCGTTTTTGAAACCTAAGTGTCTTTGCGACAGGTCTTCAGGACGTTAAATTCAGACGTTTTCCTGCGCTGACACCCAAGGGCGTGGGAGAAGACTATAAATACACGTGTAATATTCCACGCGGAATGTGACTAGGTTAATAGGCGACAACAAAACAATCTGCTTCGGTGCCGAATTCCATTTGACTTCTGTGTTATGTGACTGACAATAGAGTCATGTGATAGTTCAGATGCCAAATAACAAAATGAAATTTTCAGTCGCAAAGCTTCACACTTTAAACTGCTAAATCACTGGATTGAAACACAAGCATTTCTATCTAGTACAACAGAGGAATGGTTTCCCTAGATTTCAGTTTCGGATATTTGAGTTATATTTTCTAACACTGTGTAAAGGTATTGATTCTGGACGGCTTTAACATATTTACTGTGTGTGTGTTTCAGATTCACGAGGAATGGTCTAAAGGGATCTTTCAGGTCAAACCAGGTGATGAAGACATCCACACGGCAAATGAGCGCCGGTTGAAAGTAGGCGAGCATTAACTTCTGTCAACAAAAAACTGTTGACTCAGTTAGACGCACATGATCTGTGTGTGTGTGCGTAATGTGCATGATTGGGTTTCCTTAGGAGCTGATTGGTGAGCCAGCTGGAAAGCTTCACACTGGAAGAAGCAGAAATGATCAGGTGCGTCTCACGGTTATTTCGTAGATCAAATTATTTCTTATACTGCATAAGATTTGAGTTTGAAGTGAGGTAGTTGTACAATGTTAGTGCCTGCTGGAAGGACTTACCTGGCTTGATTGAGTTTGAGTTTATTGTGTGTTGCTTTTCTTGGTTGAGCAGGTGGTGACAGACATGAGACTGTGGCTTAGAGATGCTATCTTCACTCTGAAGGCCAACGTTCTCCAGCTGATCACCACCATGGTGGAGAGATCAGCAGTGTAAATGTGTACACACCACACACTCATTTATAGATGCAGAGATACACACCACACACACACTCACTTATGCATGCACAGATACACATCACACACACTCATTTGTACATGCACATATACAATCATACACGCCACACACATTCACTTATACATGCACAAATACAGACCTCACACACTTATACATGCACAAATACAGACCACTCACACACTTTCTCTTTATCTCAGGGAGATCGAGGTGCTGTTTCCTGGATACACCCACATGCAGAGGGCTCAGCCAATCAGATGGAGCCACTGGATTCTTAGGTAGCCTCTACCATCATCCATACCTCTTAGTATGGCATTGCATTCACAAGAGTCGTTTATGGCTGTTTTAGATTATGTTTTATATAGTATTTTATTCTCTCTAGTCATGCAGTGGCTTTAAGCAGAGATGTTGAGCAGCTGCAGGAGATCCGGAGACGAGTCAATGTGCTGCCTCTGGGAAGGTATTCAAAAGTATGCTGTCATGGTATGTAGTGATATTCACTCACGCACACACTAATCAAACTCCTCCTCTGTCATCACTTCTTGTTTCCCAGTGGGGCCATAGCTGGGACGCCATTCAACATCGATCGGGAGCTGCTTCGCAAAGGTTAGGCACGAGAGCATGACACTTGAGCTCTGAAGTCTCTTGCTGATCAGGAATTTCTTAATCTGTAATTGATCTTGGCACTTATCTCTGCCTCCCCTTATGTGTCTATTAGAGCTGGCCTTTGATGACATCAGCATTAATAGCTTGGACGCTATTGGGCAGAGGGATTTTGTTGGTATGGTAATCTCTTCACCGTATACCAATATATGCAGTGTGGTTGCCTTGTCTTAACACGTCTGTCTATTTTCTCCAGCTGAGTTCCTGTTCTGGGCATCTCTGTGTCTCACACACCTCAGTAGGATGGCAGAGGACCTGATTCTGTACAGCACCAAGGAGTTCTCCTTCATCACCCTCTCTGATGCCTACAGGTGTGTATGTAGGGGGGGGGCAGATTCTAAGGTTATTTAACTGTCTTTACGTTTTATATTTAAATTATGTAATTGTGTGTGTGTGTAGTACAGGCAGCAGTTTGATGCCACAGAAGAAGAATGCAGATAGTCTGGAGCTGATTCGAAGTAAAGCTGGCCGTGTCTTTGGCAGAGTAAGATCCCTGCTGAATTGCAACTTGGCAGATTCATAAAACTGAACACAATGGTGCTTTCTTTGCTGACCTTTCATTTGACTATCTGTATTTCTGCAGTGTGCTGGATTTATGATGACACTGAAGGGCCTTCCAAGCACATACAACAAAGACCTACAGGTTCAAACCTTTAGACAACTAAAGGCGTGTCCCTTTGCTTATGCATGCAAAGGGTATTGTTGTTTGATCTCTCTCTCTCTCTTTCTTCCTCTGTCTCTCAGGAGGATAAGGAAGCCATGTTTGACTGCTATGACACAGTTCATGCTGTGTTACAGGTGGCCACAGGTGTCATGTCCACCCTCAAGGTAAGACACTGACAATCTGCTCTACACGCTGAGAGAGATTGGAAGTGGAATGAAGTCGTGTTTATGACCACTTCCTATTTCAGATACACCAGGTGGCGATGGAATCTGCCCTCCGCCCTGACATGTTGGCTACAGATCTAGCCTACTACCTCGTCAGAAAGGGAGTGAGTGTGTGTGTGTGTGTGTGTGCTTAGAGTGGAGTAAGTAATTTTGCTGTCATGGTTTAGCAGTTCTCTGTGTACCAATTGAGTTGTATCTGTTTGTCAGATGCCATTCAGAGAGGCTCATGGTGTTTCTGGTAAAGTTGTGTTGCTGGCTGAATCCAAAAACGTCCCCCTGTCCCAACTTTCTCTGGACGACCTGCACACTGCCAGGTGACTAACACACACACATTAAAAGATATTGACTATGAATTTTGAAGCTCTCACCCAATTTCACATTTGGTCTCCCCCCCCCCCCCATCTCTTCTGTGTGACATTGTTTGCTTTCTTCAGTCCTCTCTTTGACAGTGACGTCTCCTCAGTGTGGGACTATATCAGCAGTGTGGAGCAGTACAGTGCCCCCGGTGGTACAGCCAAGAGTAGCGTCAGTGCCCAGATAGAACACATGAGGGCCTGGCTGAAGAGCCAATCGCAGTGATCGTTCATCACCTACCTTCGCACAAACTGAATCACTACCACTGAACATTTGGAAAATGTATTGAAACTGTTACAGGCAACAATCAAAGGGTGAGATTTGTAAAAATCGAATGTTACTGAGTTTACCTCCTGGAATGCTTGTTGAATTGATCTAAAAACAAATGGGTCCATTTTTTGCCTTGACATTATCGATAAAAGAAACGATTTCAAATAGTTGGTTTGTCTTACAATCATAAATCTTGGAAAACAATTGCTGTCGATTTTAATATACTGGATAAATATTGTTTACAAAAGCCTTTGATTTGCCCTTCATGCAGCAAATTGAAAATATGAAATAAGAAAGAACAAATTGTCTTATAGACAATCATCTCATTATCCTATAGTCACACTTCGAAGTGAAGTTTTAAGGTTGAGGACTAGAGTACTTTTTAGCAGGTTAGCGTCTATCTCAGTAGAAAACCCCCAGTGTCCCCAGTACACACAGAACACAGAGGCCCGGACTGCCCATACGAGGCACAGCAAGGCTGCCACTGGACCTGTACACAGTCCGGCCGTTCAGCCGCTGGACGGGCCGGAAGATTCCATGCATAGACTGGCCGGTCCAGAATTGACACTGCTGGGCCACAGACACCAACTGGAGAATGAAATGGAAGGTAGTTAGAGAGGATTGGGAGTGAAAGGTTGGGTGGGGGTGGCGGGGTCATAGTGGGTTAGTTGTACTGTAAACTCATACCTGGTTGTGGCTAATGAGCAGGGTCTGGTGGAACAGAGTCCAGACCACTGCCTGATCACAGCCTGGTGTCGTCATGGAGCCCACGTAGCGATAGTAACTGTGGAGTTTTTTAGCGCAAGGTATGATGTCACTGAGTCGGAATCCTGTGACAAGGCTTCTGGTTCCTGAAACAGAAGAAGGGACAGAAGGAGTTGTCAACGCTGTATCATCCTACAAACAGAAGAGGAAATAAAAGACTAAAGCATGTCCTGTACAGCCTGTCAGACTATTGAGCAGGTACCATTGTGCTTGACTTTCCCCAGTGCGTCTATCAGAGTGTTGATGTGAGGCTGATCATTACTGGACTCCTGGAGGGAAGACCAGATACAGATACAACAGAAATGAAACCTAACAGAAGGGTCAAAAGAAGGACTTTATACATGTAATGTTACAGGTCGAAAGGATAACAGCAAAGCAAGGAGTCTACTGGAGACCATCAAGCTCACTAGCGGACCTCGAATAAGAAGGCGAGCACCACCACGCCCGAGGGATCGTGCGCTGCCTCTTCCAGAGAAGCGTAGATCTCTTTAGCGTGGACAATGTGCATCTACAGAGAAACAGACATTACACAACGCCTTGGAAATAACTTAGGGACTCTATAAAAAGAGACTGAGACTTCTGGGTGCAGGCCCTCGTACCTCCATGGGATACCTCTCTCCATCGATGGTGTGTTCCGATCCAGGTCCTCCTTCCATGCCCCAATGAAAATGGAACTGGACAGCCCAGTATCGATCTGGCAGGCCTCCTCCACTCACCTGCACCTTCTCTGGCAGGGTGAAGTGAACTAGGAGAGCAGAAAGAAAAGCTTCATTCTATAAGGCTTGTATTCATGTTCCCCAGCCAAGTTAATGCGAACATAATTCTGTTCTTGTCTCTGGTTTTCTATGCATTCTCACCAGAGTGTCCTTTGTTCTCTGCAGAGATGTTAAAGGTGCCATTGTACGCATGGAAATGGAAGGGTGTGAGGGTGTTATTGGGCCGAACACGGCTGGTCACGATGTTAATCGGTGACTGCCGATTCCCTCCGCAGCTTGGGAACTGCTCTGACCAGCGACTGGGGTCTGAAACAACACGTTCACCTCTGAACCCATTTGCTGACATCAACTTTTTATTGGAATGAAACCCTGGTGTGAGCCAGGTTCCGAATGACAGTGTAGATTCTAGAGGGTTACATGTACACGCGAAGGTATCCGAGTGAGCTCCATTGTGTAGGAGAGCTCTTTTGTCTTTAAGTAGGATCCTCAGCGTGTACAGGTTTGAGTTACACTTCTCTGTGGAACTTCATTGTTTACCTTTGCATCTGTCATCACAGGAGTACTGGGTCTGGTAACACCATTGAGCTAGAACAGAAGTACACCGTATTCTTTCAGTTGAACTTACACACAGTCTATTAACAGGTGTTTAAAAAGTGGGGATTCCTGTCACATGTCCACCTTGGCAGAACAACCTCATGTTTCTACAGTTATTAACTGACACTATTACTTATTTATAGAATTTGTCCATTGCTATTTGTCCATGCTCTGATAACCACAGCTCATTCTCCTAGTCAGCAAGCATTATTCTTGACCTACACACACACACGCACGTGATGACCTTTAAGGGTACATGGCAGTACCACACAAAAACACAAAGACAAACACAAAAAGAAACGACACATTATTGACTGAATATATATATATGTATTATCTGTGGACTTAAATGACCAGCCTGATTTAGGCTGGGGTTCAATATCACCAATCCAAATGATATCTTTCATGTTCCAAGTGACCTTAAAAGACTCACTCAGTGACTAACTGGAAATGAGATGCTGCATCATGTTCCGTCTTACATTCCAGTCACAGCAGACAAAGATGATGGAACAGGTTACCCAGTTACAAAATAATGACTGTTTATTTAAGCCTTAATGTGATCTGATTGGGTTCTGCATGAGTCAACACTTCAACTGACACACACACACACACACGGTCACAAACTCTTGATCATCAACATGTTCAGTGACCTCCCGAAACTTCTGCTCTGTACCACAAGTTCTAAGACTACCGAGCCAGGCACATATTTACAAACCCACAACTAACCAGAGGGCACACAAACACTTAAAAGGGGACAAGATACTGGACGGTTCAGTAAACACTGAAGAGGAAAGAGAGAGAAATTGCAGAAGGGGTCATCGATGAACATTTTTTGATGTAAATCCCTTATCTAATGGGTAGTAGGCCTCCTCGAAAATAGCTGTGACACTGCCTTACGCCTGTCCTTCTGAATTGCCACGTATTGGCTAACATTTAAGTGTTTTTTTTTTTGTCTCTCGGATGTTGTTGTGGCAGACTGTACTGTCTGTTCTAGGCCCTAAGGGCACTATAAAGATTACATATGTGAACTCCAACACTGAGGGATTCGAACAAAGGCACCCATTTGGAGGAAGCAGACTTTCCCATCAGGAGAACAATGCACAGGTGCAGCTGGTCAGTTACTTGCTTCTGTAGGGGGGTTTAATATTGGCCAAACAACCAAAGCGAATTCCCCTATGGTTTAAAGGAAAATGGGGAAACTGAGCAGTTTATTGACATGAACCACATACTGCCAATACCAATGGAATTATACCTTCCTATATTCCCCATTAAGGACTCTTAAGACGCTGTCTTGGTAATGCATCAATCCTGCATTACCAAGTACAAATTCTCAGGCTCCAATCTAAAGAAAGGGTGTCAAGATGCAGAATGGTTGTGGTTTCGAGAATTACTATATTCCAAAAGTAGCAACAAATTGAGGAAATACCATTTTCATCTAAAATAAGACTTTCAATTTATGCCCAAAACACAAATAGGTATTAGGATGACAAAACCTTTACACTACAGGCCTCAAGAAACAGAGTGTCTTCCTTCAATTTCATTTCACTCTCCCTGTAATCAAATAGATTAAATAAACTAAGATGAACTGTCTTCTACATTGCTCAGATGAAATAAGTAATATTGATCTGATTCAGATGGTAAATCAGCATGTCACTAGTTCATCACAGATGTTGGCGTAGCCAGGGGGTCCAGGTGGGGCCAACGTCCAGCCAAACACCTGGCCACCCCACTGCCACCACCCGCCTCTCATCCCCTCGACATTTATTGACAAACATTGCGATTTTTCTAAATACCCCTATTCAACATTTGAACACCCTTTTCACTGTAAAAAAAAAGAGCAACAGCTAATGTCCCACTCCAAACGGACTTCACACATCTGTTCACCCCATGACTAGAGTTCAGTATTAACGATATTTCTATGAGTCTTACCTGAGCCGTGGGAGATAATGGAGAGCAGTGCGAAGAGAAGCCGAGACATGGCTTTTACTTACACACACAGGACATCAATCCAAGAAGACACAATCATTTACCAATCATGCACACCGGCGAGGAGGTAGACAGTGAGGCGGGGAGAAATAACGCACACGAGTGAGAAACAGAGAGACGGAGTGAGAGACAGAGAGAGGGAGAGACTGAGAGAGACCGAGAGAGACTGAGAAACAGAGACCAAGAGAGACTGAGCGATACAGTGAGACTGAGAGAAAAAGATTGAGAGAGACAGAGAGAGAATGCACTGTAGGACACCTTTCCACTTGTTGCTTAGATAACTGTAGCAGGAGTAACATTGACATCTTGTGGTCAGATCACCAGGTCAACAATGGTTGCAATGGTTACTGTGTAGACCAGACCATAATATAACTCCATCACGGTGCAATTAGACATGTGTACAAAGACCAAAATCAAAATGTAAAGGGAAATTCTTTTAATTTGAATTACAACTTGAGTCGATCAATGACTCACCATGTTTTTGAAACAATTGAAATTCAATGGGAAAAGCCTGGTTCCTTCCCGTCACAGTGGTAAATTTAAAAAAGAAGAAAAATCACAGACTTTACCTGAAAGAGTACAATCGGTTAGTTGGTCAAGTTGGCTAAAGCCATGGGAATGTTGAAGAGCAGTAATCAACCCTTTCACTGGTCCCTACTCTCTTCCACCCCAGCGCAGGCCTGTGGCTTGACAGGAAGTTAATAGCATTGCAAATGACTGCTCAACCAATCAACCACCAGATTTAGATTAACTGTTTGGAGCTGAGCGATGATGATGATGATGTGGTGTTTGACGCTGAGCATAGTAAGGCTTTAGAGGATTAACAGTGTCAATATAGTCAGTATTGTTAAAACTAAGAAGCAACACACATTCACGCATGGAGAATATACGATTGCAATAAAACAAAGCAAATCCAATCTATCCTGCTGACTCACTCGTGTTATTAACGGTTAAGAAAACATGTTGTGCTTCTCTGGCATTCACCAAAGCAGTAAGTGACACAGTAGAGATATAGCTTCATGATCATACATCTATAAATGTAAAACGATTGGCAAAAACCCTTAGAAACTCTCTGACAAATCATTTTTTAAATGAATACTATGGAATGTCTGACACCAGTTTGACTTCAGAGTGTGAGGCAGGTAAACAACATTGTCAAGGCATTTCAGCACAGTTACTTCATTAACAAGAGTGAAAGCAGCATTGTAGTCAAACGGTTTTTAAATGAACATTTAAGGCTTTTTTCCTTCTTTTTTTAACATGCAACCTGCACAAACAGGATAACATTAAACGTTGATTAAAGTGCCAACATGTTAAAAGATCGCATTTAAATAAATCTTTAGTTTTCTAATATGACTCCTTCTGAAATGATAGATCTAGCTGTGAGGGTGTATATAAAAGGCTCTGTGTCCCCTAATCTCTCCGTCACTGTCAGGCAGATGATGAAGGGGACAGCATCATCGGTGCACATCTGGGATTGAGTTCATCAAGTGCGCCACGTCCATGGGTCAGTCCATAGAGGTTTCCGTTTCGGTGGAAACAAGAGCATATCATTGTGACCTCACAGCAGCAATCTCTGGAAAAAAAAAGAAAACAAAATCCCCCAATCAATGTCTTTCACCCTCACTTCTGCAACAGTAATAGATCAGCACACTGTTTTCAAGCCTCCATCTGTGTACCCACCTCTCCTCCTCCTCTAACCTTACACCCTTCTCATCCTGAGAGTAATTCTGCTTTCCTTCCTCTGCCTCTCTCCTTCCCTCTTCCTCTCTTCTCCCACCTACCTGTAGCACCACTGCTGCCACCACAGCCAGTACAGCCAGCAGAGCCATGCGGCCCATCCAGCCCAGGTCTGGGTTCTTGAGGATGAAGAAGCGGGCCCAGCCCAGCTTCTTGTGTGTGTGGGGTGGGTAGCGCATGTCGTTGACCCCCTCCATCTTGAGCTGCTTGATCAAACAGCCCCGCAGGTGACTCAGCTGGTCAAAGCCAAACTTGCCGTGGTAGGAGCCCATGCCACTGTTACCTGCGTGGGACCACAGAGAGCACATGGGTCAGGGTGGGTGTGTGTGTCTGTATATGGTGTCTGGGTTGCTTGTGTTACAGAGACACTCACCCACTCCACCAAAAGGAAGCGCGCTCACTGAAAAGTGCACCAGACAGTCATTAGCCAGCACTCCTCCACTAGAGGTCTCTGCGATCACTTTCTTGATCACCTTTACAGAGGTAGTGGGAAAAAAGCACAAGATGTCACTATCTGACACAGCAGCACATTTACCATAGTGGTGTGCACTAAGTGTGTGTGTAGTGTGTGTGTGTGTGTGGCACCTTATCATTTGGTGAGAAGACATAGAGAGCGAGGGGTTTCTCTCTCTGGTTGATGAAGCTGATGGCCTCATCTAGTCCACTGACAGTCACGATAGGAAGCAGAGGACCGAAGATCTCCTCCTGCATGACCTTTGACTGTGGATGCACATCCCGCAGCACTGTGGGGGCTGGGTGGGGAGCACAGACACACATCAACATTCAGTACATCTAACACCTGCTAGGTGTGATTAAGTCAAAATAAGTTTAAATGGTAGAAATTTTTTTTTTTTTAAATCAAAATCACAATCGATTAATAACTTTCTTTCGATGTAAATAATGTTACCAGCGAAGGCCTTTGAAACCATAAGGTACCTACGTACCTATGTAACAATCCGACTCATCGTTGTCGCCTCCATGTGCAATGTTACTGTCGTCTACCATTGCCATGATCCTCTTGAAGTGTCGCTGGTTGATGATGCGTCCATAGTCAGGACAGGTCTTGGGGTCTTCAGTGTAGAAAGCCTGTCAGAATGAAATACACAAGGCAGTTCTGATTGGCCCTGTGGAGACTGGCTAGTGACCCTGTAGAGACTGGCTAGTGGCCCTGAGGAGATTGGCTTGTGGTCCTGAGGAGACTGGCTAGTGTACCTTGATGGACTTCTTGACCTCCTCCACCACCCGATCCTGGATGGTGGGATCACACAGGATGTAGTCTGGGGCTATGCAGGTCTGCCCACAGTTAGTATACTTCCCCCAGGTCACACGTCTGAGGGACAGAGAGAGACAAAGGCAAGAGAGGGAGGATGACACAGACAGGGTTAGGGTTAGGATGACTAAGAGCACAAGAAAGAGCTGTTAAAGAATTCATATGAAAGAATATGAACATTCATATTTATTAAATATATGTTGCTCATCTTTCCCTCTGCACCATTTTGGATCAATGCATCTGGTACGTTAACATTATTACTACATAATACAATGATAATACTGTACATACAACAATGTAGTGTCTGTCAACCCCAAAACAAACAGATAATTTAGTGTACGGTATTTCTGTATTAAAAAAAGCTTGCTTCTATTCAGTCACATCAGAATGGCTTGATCTAGCCACACTATGGACAACCAACCATCACTGACATACATCAACATCGTTGTAACTCTCAGCCAATCGGAAAAGAGGAGAGAGCTGCGCGGATGGGCTCTCACCGGCAGGCCATGCTGATGTCACAGTTCTTGTCAATGTAACAAGGGCTCTTTCCCCCCAGCTCCAGGGTGACGGGGGTCAGGTGTTTGGCTGCAGCCTCCATGATCAGCCGGCCCACCATGCTGTTGCCCGTGTAGAAGATGTGATCGAACCTCTGACGCAGGAGCTCCTGGGTCTCTGCCACCCCTCCTGTCACCACCGGGTAGAGCTCCTTAAACACACACACCCCACGCACACAGGAATACACACACACACACACAGGAATACACACACACACAGGAATACACACACACAGGAATACACACACACACCAGTTAAGATGCTGCTCTCTGTGCGTGTGTGTTCATGCTCTCCAATCCAACGGCCGGGTATGATAGCTTTACACACGATGGCATGTATTAAGGCGTCACAGAGACTGTCAGACAGTTTCCTATGCGTCACCTTGTCGATGTAGATGGGCAGCAGGTCTTCCATGAGCTTGGCAGTGTGGACACACACCTCAGAGGGCTTCACCACGGCAGCATTGCCTGTGAGAAGCACAACAGGAGCATGAGAATAACCACGATGGATCCTATTTCTGAGCATGCTAATGCAGAGAACGCTAACAAAGACAGCTGAGAATGACTGACTGAAAGAAAGTCATGATAGGATATTATTATGATCATAATTATGATACAAAATAGGAATTGTTTATTAATTATGATCCAGTTGCTTAAGGATTATATTCTGGGATAATATCATCGTAGGAATGACAATATCTGAAGTATTCTGGGATATTATCTGGGTGGTACAGTCTGACTGGCAGGGAAGTTTGCTCAACACTGCCGTCTATAGGCCGGCACCTCTCACCTACTTGACACGCAAACTCCCTCTTGCAGCTGACAACAAGCAGGAGAGTCAAAGGGTAAAGTCCAATCCAACACAAACACACATCTTCACATCATAAGAACCATTCCAGCATTGAAGTTATGACTTAACAAGTTAACAGCTGAATGAATGAAGTTCACAGCTATGTAATGAAGGCTACATATAGATGAAATACATTCCAAAGGTATTCGCTAACAAAGTCATCTTAATGGTTTGACTTTTAAGGGTTTCATGTCGTTGCCATCGCCTCGCAAATGTAGGCTAAACTATTCAGTGCTAATCTAGAAAGATTGTAGGCATGTTGCTAAAGTGCATGGAATCTAAACCATGTGAGCGATACCGAACCCTGGCAGCTAAATGCTGGGATGTGTTCAAAGCAACTCTGGAGGGAGCAGGGTTACAGAGACTGAAGCACTTGCATCTCGACGCTCCAAGACAACCGAGTAGTCTGCTAAGAACACTTTCTAATTAAGGATGAATAATTCATCAACTGCAGTCTATGTCCGTCCGAGGGTTATCTGACAGGGGTTGTCTGCGGTTCGTTCATGGCCAGCTCGTTTCGACATTTTTAGATCTTTTAGTGCAGTCACTGATAGAAATGGCGGTCAGAGTTCAAACACACACACACACAGAACCTCCAATGACCATGATTTGAGGAATGAAGTCCAGGGTTCACAGATTTGTCGCACACACAGTATTCTGAAGGTTGATATTATGCAATACAGAGATTGAAAGACATTCAAAAGAGATAGGACTGAGCAGGAGAAATTGATCAAAGATCAAAGAATAACTGATATTTACAAAAAAAACTCAAGGATACCTCACCTCTCCCTCTTTGCAACTGAGTTAAAAAAAACAAACAATATTTGTGATTCCCTGTTCTATCTCTTGTGGTCTCCTACCAGCAGCGATGGCTCCAATGAGGGGCTGTATGGTGACGGCCCAGGGGTAGTTCCACGCCCCGATGACGAGCACCACCCCCAGGGGCTCCGGCTGGATGTAGACCGTGTCTGAGAGGGTCAGCAGGTTCTTCTCCACGGGTCTCGGGGCGGCCCATTCTGCCAGCTTCTTCACCGCCAGAGAGATCTCCCCCTCCAGCCCCAGGGTCTCGTAGATCTGCGTTCCCACCTCGCTCTGGGGTATCGAGATAACACACCAGAAATGTACACAATATCCAGCACTTGAGGGTTCATCTAAATGGGGACAACATATAATGATTCTCTGAGGGTAGATATTTTCCAGGTAAATGTCTGGATGGTGAAGGCAGTATTGTTTTAGAGAGGAGATGAGGATTGTCATAGTTTAAATGCAAATGACCTGGCTCACCACAACACATACACACATACACTAGTCTCAAACATATCTACGATTAGACTCACTTTATTGAGATCTTTCTTAACGGCATCGGCAATGTCTTTCTGTCTCTCCACAAACAACCTCTGGAGATTTTTGAGCTGTCGTATCCGGTTTTCCAGAGGCTTGGACCTGCCTGTTTGAAAGGCTCTCCTTGCGCGCTCCACGGCAACCTGCTCCCGGGACATTCTAAACACAAAAGTAAACCTTCGTAAACGACAGTTGACGATTTGAGGCTTTCTCAATTGTTACCTGCCTATTGAACGTTTGATGATGCCAACTACAGCAGTCTCTTTTTGACATGTCCATTGTTTAGCCAAAACTATAGCATGGCTTTAGGCGGTTCTAACCAACATATTTTGTCGATATCATTTTGCACAAACTTACATAACTCATTGTTGACCACCCCCTGCTGGACCCTCATTAAAGTGACATTATTTGATGTACGCAACTTTTGTTGCATTATTACAGTAACTTTTGTTGAAGTTTATTGTTTTTGACAAGTTGGCAGCTATTGTAGCCTGAGGCTACGACATGTAACTGCGCCTTAATAGTCCTGATTGCAACTAACTTCTAGTTGCCTTCGCTTCGTCCTTGTTTATTTTGTTTTTTTGCTGTACTAGAAAGAAACCGGTGATCACGCAAGAGGCAGCCAACATGACCTTCCTTTCATTTTCGCCACCCTTACATTCTGACCGTTTTGTTAACTCCTTAAAAATAACAGTTATAACAATACAGTTATATCAATACTACAACTCAGTAATCGTGTACAACAATAGCATCTTACCTGACAAGCTGTTGTTCCGAGTCACACCAGGATATTATCGATGTTTTGCTGAAGGAAGAAAGCGGAACACGCTGTAGCTCAAGGGATCTGTGACCGACTGCGCATAATAACGATCTCCCGTTACAACCCTAGTTAGGGCGTGGCCTCACTGTTAATAGGAGGTCCTGGTTGGAGAAATGTCGTCTTTACGAGTTAGTTTCATTAGTAAGACAACATCCTTTTTGTACATGAATGAATGCCAACGCATCAGACCCAAATTATAACAGCCAGATTCTCAATCCAAAATAGATTTGAAAAATGACAGCCTGAATAAAATAGCTACTGAAATTGTTGCGAGAAATGTGTCTAGTTATTGTAAAGGTCCGCTGTATTGCTTGTAAATGGGAAGTATGATTTGATTTAACTGAATTCTGCATTGAATAAATAAGATACAGTTTGTCACTTACATACATATTCATTGTGTGGCATAAGAGGAGAGGACAAGTCATTACATCATTATGTCTCTGATACAGACACAGCCACAGACACAGCCACAGGCACAGACACAGACACAGACACAGACACAGCCTCAGAGAGACATGACCTTTCCACACCTCTGGTGTGTCAACTATTACTCTATTACTGTGAAATACTCGGTGTTGTAAATAGTCTTCAGTGTTGCACTGCCTTCCACAAAATCAGTCGATAAAGGGACATGATGTTACCAATATTGCCACAGATGTTTCAAGCACTGTGTCCAAACATGGTAATTGAATCGGACCAAACTGGATAACTGGTAGTCTAAGAGAATCTTTTTTTTTTAAAGTGTCTTCAAGTGCTGTGTTGTCTAATTCACGTCACTCTTCTTCATTTCTAGTTTTGGCAGAACTTCAGTATGCAGGTCTCTATCCATCTGTCTCATGTGAAAACGAGACTGAATCTGACTAAGGCTCAGAGGCCTTCTGTGTCCTGGGCTGTGGGGCAGCACTGTGCCTCCACATGGCTCACAGAACAGACCTAGAAACCTCTATGGGTGACAGGAAATGTGCATATAGCTTCAACATCAAATGCTGGCTTGTGTTTGTGTATTGAGGTGGGGTCGTGCTGAAGGAGTGAAGGATCATTCACACAAGGGCGTCAAGCTTGACTCCTGGGAGCGGTAGACAAACAGGATGGACACACAGACACAAACACACGCCTGCACACACTAACAAGTAACAAACAACAAACATGCGTTGTGATATCGGCTGTGTATTGGAAATGCTTGTATATCACATTAATATTGAATTTGTCCAGAACCATTTGTCATGCAGTCAACCAAAAACACTCCAAACCACTCTTTACCGCTCTTAAGATTACCAAAAGTTTGTTTGGCCAACAGTTCAGACAATATCAATGGATTAAATTCAATAGATTAAACTGATTAAATTCAACAGATTAAACTGATTACATTTCCTCACCAAACACATAACAAGGCTAAACGTTTTCAAGAGAGAACATGGCATCATTGATGGGATAAAACTGAAAGGACTTTTCATCCTTAATCATCCATCACCTCATGTCCACGTCTTAGTAACAGTCTCCAGGCTGTTACGCCAATGTCCAGGATCCTCTCTGTAAATCTAAGTTTTGTGTTAAACCTCCATCTAATTCAGTCACATATGCACTATAAACTCTTCTCTACTGTGTTTCCATGTTGCTGTTGTTATAAATATGATGTCTGTTGGCATAACATTGTGTTCTTTCTCTGAGAGGGAAATTCTATTGTTTGTATTATTGGTGTTTAACATGGTTGGAAAAAGTACCAGCCCCGAGATAAAGCACAAATCATTCCTGTCCGGCCATGTTGGCAAACTAGCTATTAGGTGATTTGACTACACATACTGAGGTGTTTGTGTCGAAGGTCAAATGGCCACATTGGCATGTTTTTTACTGCCATCTACTGGTCAGATAAACACTCTACAATGATCGGTTGATAATACTGGATCACGCCATTTATGACTTCCTCAAACTACAATAAGTTAGGCTAGGGATAAGTCTATATGATTAGGGGCGCAGACTAGAATGTTGGGCCCAATTTAGAGATAGTACGTCTAGAAAAAACTAAGATGATGATTTCTTCTATTTAATTCTTGTACGATTTACTTTAAAGTAACTGACATCGTGTTTTAAACAGCTACTCATTTAAGATTGACCTTCAGGGACATGATAGCACATGTGCGGTTTCGAGTATTTTGCAAATGTTTTCGGTTTCGATGTATCCTCTCTGATGTGTCTCATTGTTCATGGTTGATGGCCAGTTTTAACCTACGTCTCCTTTGCTCATCGGATTAAAAGACAATGACCATAAAATAGTTGCCATTTGGCGCATATAGCTAGGCCTATGATCTTCCATAGGTCATACGAGGATTAATCATGCTGACGTAAGGCGGGGATGATCGCCATCGTTTCTCAAATGCAGGCACCTATCATTTCAGTTTTGCATATCTTTAATAGTATTTTCCATGGCATTGACCCATGCAGATTTGTAGCCTATGGCTGGCTGTTATTATTACTTAACTCCATCATTTAATGGAGGTAAGTTGTCAAACTTGTTGTGTCATTTAGTTGTCTCCCATAAGGATGCAGGGGAGCATATTACAATCCAAATTAACAGGCCAGTAATGGGGGAAAGCAAAATACATTTCGTTTAGAAAAACGGTTCAGATCTTAATCGTCAGTCGGGGGCTTCTGTCTACCACCGGGCAGACTTGTGTCCTTATTTAAGTCTGCTTCATCCTGTGATGTTATGTGTCAACTGTTTCCAAAAGAAGTAGACTAGGAAGTGAAGTTAGCAGCCTGATCTGTCACCTCCACGCATTACTTGCGACTGCACCTCACACTTACAGTGCATCCCTCAATATACACGTTATCCCTGATGTTAAACCTCCCAGGTTTATTTCTCAGCGGGTGGTGAACTTGCAGGAAAGGATGTGGGGCAGACAGACCATGCTTCCTTCTACCATCCCAACCAGCCCACCTCTCTCGCGCTCTGATGTATCACGAGGACGTCATTAGGCTACCTGGCAGTGTGAAAATAATGACGGCAGTCTGGCCTAAACGGGGCCATTACCACCTTGTTCGGGATCAAAGGGTGTCTTCACCTGGTCAGCTGTTAACGACATTGTTGCACTTGAAAGGCACGAGTTGGCGGCTCATAACTACAACTATAGGGTGAAAGGGGAGGGACAAGGTCAACCCCTAACTCCGACTACAAAACCTGCAGTCTGCCGGGATAAGCAAGTGTGAGCTTAACGGGCCTTGATACGCGTAAATTGTGGTGAACGCTGGTTACAGAAGACACAACGGAGATATGGCATTTGGGTTGGATTGTGCGAGATTCGCAGGAGAAATGAGTACGCTGTTCCCAGGACAAGGCTGGTCAACTTCGTTCATGGATGCCAACAACAACAACGATTACGCACATGGTAAGGCATTTTGTTCGTAAAGAGTTTACTACGTAATACTGTATAGTGACAACAAATTCGTACTGCGAACATTTTAAGGTCATATCGTTGGTGATATTAATCATGTGGCTTGACTGTTCTATAACCTTTGTCTTTCCACAGTACGCCAGGATCCTCTCCGAGGAGTTCTTGCAGACTCCCGGCGTCGCAGGAAGCGCACGACATTCAGCAAAGGCCAACTGTGTGAACTGGAGAGGGCCTTTTCCTTAACGCGGTACCCCGACGTCAAAATGAAAGAGTCGCTCGCTGCGCTCACGGGACTCCCAGAGTCCAAGATTCAGGTTTGTTGGATAAACATTTCCCATTAGGCCTACGATACACTGTTTAGAGGAACGGTTCTTAAAATGCATTTAAAACAGCACTGCATTGTTTGTATCAAGAAAATGACCTCTAACCTAAGCATAACCATTTTTCGCTTTCCGTAGGTATGGTTCCAGAACCGCCGTGCGCGTTATTTCAAGAGCAAGAAGCCCACAGAAGAAGCAAAACCATCGCCAGACTTCTCAGCTCCACATATCTCTTACACACCAACCGTGTTCACTAACATGCCCCTGTCCTACCCCTCTCCTACCAGCTACCCCACACAAACACCCTGTTATAGCTTCCCACCTCCCCGCTACCCCCTACCATCTTCCCGCCAGCCTTCACCACCTCCTCGCTATCCTTCACCACTACACCGATATCCCGAGCCAAGTCTACCCCAGTCTTCCAAGCTTTCTTCTGTCTGCTTGCCAGGAGCCCAGGCAGTGGGCCTATGCAGATTTACCTCTCGAACCACCGAAGACCCATGTGGTCTCCCCGTGGACAACAACCAGCGGCCAGACTCTGAATATTCATCGACTACATGCAGTACATGGGACATTCTAGAAGGTATTATTGGGTGCGATGCTTCAGAAACGGTTCGGGAACAGTACGGAAGCAGCTGTGGCCCAGCAGAGCAGATAGTGCCAGAATGTCCTGGAGCGCAGTATCAGCAGGCAACAAGAGGAGGAAGTCAACGGGGGGAATCTCCCGAAGACCTTGATTTGTATTTTCAAGACGTCCATGACAACCTAAACTTCTCAGACATTGAAGTTGCCACTGACTTGATTGATTACCTTCTTGGCTAAACGTTTTGGGGTCAATGTTATTTTCAAGACGGAATGTACAAACATACACAGAATCCTTTATTAGTTTATGTAAAATCCAACGGCAATAGTTCATCGAGTTATTTAGTTCATCTTATTTATATTGAATAAAGTTGTTTAAAAATACTGATGTTGTGCTTTGTTGTTTTTCGATAATTTGTTGGTTTAAATTGTTGCCTACGTACTGTAATATAAAAAACAATAAATTGTAAACCTTAGTTCTAAATTGTAAACTTATGATTGATTAAAGTAAACTTGACTAGATAGCGTCACGGCGCCGTGGCTTAGATGGTTAAAGCGCCTGTCTAGTAAACAGGAGATCCTGAGTTCGAATCTCAGCGGTGCCTCATTGCCTTCGGGCGGCCTTCGGGTCATTGTGATTCCCTTTTCGTATTACAACGGTGGGTCACAGCGACCCAATTCTTGTTCTTGTAATTTATTCAGAACCTGTACAGCACTATTTAAATCACACTCTCGTGTTTAATGACACATTTTAAGAGAGTAGAATTATATGTTCTGACCAAATACTTTTTCGTACGTTCTCCAATTTCATCTGCAATGTTTCGAAGGGGTGGCAGAATTTCTGTCAGAAGGAATTTAAATACTGTTCTATGACACTATGATGTCACAGAGGAGTTCAAATTCATGGAAAGTAGACAGCAGTAAAAAGAGGTACTGCTGTGTGAATGAGTTTCTCGTCTGACCTGGTTCGGGTGTGTAGGGCTCATGAGTGACAGGAGAAGACCTCCAGGCACCAAATGCACTCAGTCAAACCACATTTTTTGTTATCCAAATGGAGCAAACCAGTAAGAACCAGCTTGGAATAGACTAAGTACGGTCTTGTCTGGCTCTCTCACCCCCTGTAGTTCAGGACTCATCACACATATTTGTACAACAAAAACATAAACACATGCTTTTAAATACCTCTAAAAAGCCATATTAAATGTTCTGTGTGAGAACATTCGATGAACAAATACCAGGAAAGATGCACAAACCATCATGTTTCTTGCTCAGCCTTTGTTTTCTTCAGGCAGCTTCCAGAGGAAGAGGAGGAGTGGGCAGAGATGCAGGAAGAGTCAAATGTTGTGGTGGCTGTCAGGTAGCTAACACATGTCAGGATCTGATCACACTTAGTTATGTTCCAAACATACACCCATCACTAAGAATACTCTGTTCTCAAGATGAACAATTAAATACATGTACTGTGAATGAGCAGTGTTGTGTGTGTGTGTGTGTGTGTGTGTGTGTGTGTGTGTGTGTGTGTGTGTGTGTGAACAGGGTAAGGCCTTTGAATGAGAATGAATATAACCAAGGAGAAGAGACCATTGTGCACTGGCCAGACCAACACACTTTACTGGTGAGCCCAAAACTCACACACTTACTCTGGCTCATGTAAACTGTCATATGGTCCGTCCCTCCCTCCCTTGTGCAACTCCTTTTTCTCCACCCTGCCTCAACACCTCTCCATCCCATCCCTTCACCAAAATTTCTCTACTCTCCTCCTCCGAGGTGGGAGTGTTGGGACAGGAGCGGGTATTTGCTGTGGATGTGGTTCTGGGTCCAGACAGTTCCCAGGAAGACGTGTTTGCGGAGTGTGAGATGACCAGACTCATTGACATTGCTATCAAGGGGTGAGAGGCAGGACTGAAGAGTAGTGTGGGAGAATTAGATATATTGGAACGAGAATTAGACACATTTACAATTGCATGTATTTTGTCTCATAAGCCAGTGCTGTGATAGAAAAACAACTTGCATACGACCATTCCAATGGTCTTGTGTTCTAACTCTAACACTATGGACACTGTTTTATAGTGAGATTGTGCTGTCTTTTTTCATTGGCAGGTTTTCCTGCACAGTGTTTGCTTTTGGACAGACAGGCTCAGGAAAAACATACACCATCACCGGACCCCACTCTTTGGTCAGTATGAACCATGAGCTCTAGATTCACGTGTTCTCAGTCTTCTTTGACATCTTTGATCTTCTGAGCTGTCTTGACCTCTGACCCTCTGGCCCCGCCCCTAGTTCCAGGAGGGTTTCGATCATGTCTCTCTTGCTGGCCTCATGCAGAGGTCTCTATTGTACCTGCTTGAGCAGGTGAACTGCTCAGGGGAAGAGTTTCATCTCTGTGTCTCCTACCTGGAAATCTACAATGAACAGGTAAACACGTACACACAGACACACACACACACACACACACACACACACACACACACACACACACACACACACACAAGAAGAACCTCTGTGATTTTGTCCCTTCTTTTGCATATATGGGGGTCAGGTACGTGACCTGTTGAACCCGTGGTTGCCTTATACATTGGCTGTCCGTGGAAGCAGACTGCATGGGTTCTATGTGGAGAACCTGTCAATGGTGGAGTTCCAAAACCTGGAAGGCTTCATGAGACTACTAGACAGAGGTACAGATGAATTCGCCTAAAAAATGTTAAATACAGGTCTGTGTGGGGATCTGTTCACTGTCAGTTTGTCAGGCAACAACAGCTTTCTATGGAATTATTATTGATTGTTCTGATTCTTTCTATCTCTCTTTCTCTTTCTCTCTCTCTCTCTCTCTCTCTCTCTCTCTCTCTCTCTCTCTCCTTCTCCCTTTCTGTCTCTCTCTGTCTCTATGTCTCTCTGTCTCTCTGTGTCTCTCTGTATTCTGTTTGACAGGGATGCAGAATAGGCAGAGCTCCCCTCACTCCCAGAACGAACACTCCAGCCGCAGTCACTCCATCCTGACTGTCTACATCAAGGTAACAAGAGAGGTGGACGATGTGCCACTTTTTCCACAGACCCTCCGACCTCCTTCATTTCCACTGTTCCCTCCCTCCCAGCCCCTCTCTCGTGACCATCACATCTCGTCCTTTCCGTCTCTCAGGGTGAGTCCACCAGTGGAAAGCTGTGTGTGGTTGACCTGGCCGGGAGTGAGAGGGTGAGAGATGGAGACTCCACGGAGGAGTTGCTGGAGGAGACGGGAAACATCAACCGTAGCCTGCTCACTCTGGGTATGTTCACAGTTGTCCAAACTCACTATCATGATGATGTCATACGTCATGATGTATCAGTGTGTTTGTTTCTTCTGTAGGAAAGTGTATTTCCTCATTGGTGGACCCGAAGAAGAGGGATGGGCATATTCCATACAGGGACAGCAAACTCACCAAGCTCCTCTCTGATTCGTTGGGAGGTTCTGGCATCACTCTCATGGTACTGAAACAACCAGTCAGTGAAGAGTGACTGTTTTATCTTCAGCACGTGCCATACCTTGTGCTATTTCGCTTCCCAGATTGCGTGTGTGTCTCCCACGCTGCGTAATCTTCAGGAGACCCTGAACACACTTTATTACTCCAGCAGAGCAAGGAGGATCAAAAACAGACCCATGGTCAAGAGGGTAAAAACATTATTTGCTGCCACACACACACACGCACACACGCACACAAACACACGCGGGCACACACACGCACACACACGGACAATCTCTCTTCTGTCTGTTTCCTATCTAAAGTTCCACAAAAAGGAGAATGGCTGTTGTTATGTGTCTCTGTTTGCCATTAGGCAGCAAACTATATTTCTTCACTCCATGATAAGGACCTCCGTGAGAAACTGGTGGTGAGTTTACAGAGAGAAATCCACAGGCTGCGAGAAGAGAACCTGTTACTACGACAACACCTCTCCACATCCCCTCAGAAGGTAGAGGAGTCAGCAGGTCAGGCTGCTAAGGATCCTGGGAGTTTGAGTTGTCCTCAGAAAGCTGAGGAAGAGCTCAGCGCTCGGCCAAGTTCCTCCTGCTCAGAGACCAGCCTGAGGAGCCTGTTGCAAGAACTCAGGAGACAAAACGACAAACTGCAGTGGGTCAACAGAACACGGTTCCATCATGCAGCACCACACCTGTGTAGAATCTAGAACACAGAGGGAAATGTCCGGATTATGAATACACTTGTAAAGTGACTCCACAATCACGTAGAGTCTTCATCATATTAGGACTGTACACCAAGCAGATCGTGTATGTTGTCCCTGTCTGTAGGAGAGATAAACTGGCCCTGCTGGACAGCCAGGAGTCCTTCAACCAGCAGAGGGCGCAACTCTCCCAGGAAAACAACCGTCTGCAGCGCAAACTAGAGGATCTAGAAAGGTGGAGGCCCGTTGAGGGGAGACACACAAACACACAGTGTTTCATGGATGTGTCAGACTCATGTCCCTCCCCCTCTTCTACTTGGCAGAGTGATCTCCAGCACGCCCCATTCAGACAGCAGTCCCTCTGGGCAGTCCATCCACGGACCCTGTGCCTGGGGCTACCACAACCCAGTACCCTACCCCTGTAAACACATCAACAGGCCTGTGAGTACACACTCACACCTCTGCAACGATACCAATCCTCCTCTCAGTCTACTGTCTGTCCTTCTCTACCTTGTAACCCACCAGACTCCATGTAAAGGAACACCTGTACAAATGTCTTCACGTCCAGAGAGGAAACACTGACCTCAAAGACAGAGTAGAATGTGAAACAAAAGAACCCAGACTCATATAGACAGTGCTGGACTTGTGTCAGTGTAGCCAATCACTGGGGAGAAACATGTCATGTGGCGTATTCACCCTCTTGTTGCACTTGTGTTCTTCATGTGGTTGTGTAGGATCCTTCCATGGTGTTCCCCTGGAATCCTGTCCATTACTGCTGTGGCTTCTCCCCAAACAGGAACCTGACTGTGAGTTTCATCCAACTGCTGACTCCTGATAGTTAACCAAAATGATTTAAGGAATAAAGTATAAATGCCTCATGAATTTATAATACCCATTTAAAAATGTATATTTTATATGAATGAGCTAAAAACAGTTTTTTGACACCGACAGGAAAATGTTCAGGATTGTTATTGTTGTTTGTCTTTGACACCCACTATCTCCCTGTTTACTGTGGATAGGTGATGTTGCCACCCCTCCAAGAAGGACCCCAACAGCGAGCGGTAGAGAGGCCACAAGAGAGCACTCAGACTGAGCCACACCGTCAAGGCCCCGCCCTGGCACATCCAGCACCCCATAGGAAGAAGTGAGTTAACCGAAGGCTAAACTGAGTGTCTATTGATATGTGTGTTTTAATCTGTGTGTGTGTTTCCAGGTACCAGGCAGGCTATGCAGGTCGGTATCAGGAGGTGAGGGAGGCTACAGCACAGAAATCCCAGGGGATAATAGGGGTGGCAGACGTGCGGAATGTCCACCCCGTTCATCACCCAGCAAGACGAAAGAGAGACTCATGAACACAGATAACCAGTCCAGATAGAATGGTCAGGGAACAGGAGACAAAGAAAGGAAGACATCTAGGGGGCTGGAAACAGAGTCAAACAGAAGCAGCACAGCGATTTGTGTGGTTCCAGGCTGATGATTTGACCAAAGGAACAAAATAAAAACTACTATCCATCCATCCATCCATCCGTGTGTGTGTGTCTGTGTATGTGTGTGTGTGTGTGTGTGTGTGTGTGTGTGGGAGAGAGCAAGAGAGAGCGTTGTCCTTCGGGAACATCTAAGAGGGAAAACAAGCAGCTGAGTCGCTTAACTCAAACAAGGTAAATAGTTTTATTTTGTGATCAGTCAATAACTGAAACTAGAACAAGAATATACAGGATATTTCTACATTGTATTGAAATGTATTTAAAATTAGTTAATAACAATGAGTTCGAGTTACGTTATGATTCTTCATGTCAAATGTGTCATATGACATCATGCTGTTTATCTCTTCTCTGCCAGTGATTCGCGTTTGCACCCCAGCCAGTATTTGGCGATGGATCGTGGGTAGGGCGGATTGGCAAAGTCAATACGCTTGGTCTGGAGGTCGACCCTGTAGTACTTATCTGGTGAGACAAACACAAAGGATTAGAGGTCATGAAGTCTGGTTTTTAGTACGATTACATAGAGAGATGCAAAGAGGATGACCTTTTTTAAAGAAATAGACGTTCTGTACAGGCATGCTTTTCTCCAGCATTGTGGAGTCGTAGTTGCTGTAGTCATCGTACGCATACTGATCCAATTCAACCCTGTAAAACACAACCCACACCAACCCACACATCATTTCCTATAATCTGACAACTGGCGTATGTTTCTAATTTAATTTTTGCGTGGGGTGACATGAGTTGTAAGAGCGAGCCGAACGAAAGAAGAAGTGACCTTTCATCGTACAATGAGCTGAAAATATCGTCCAGCAGAGAGCGGCTGTGTCTGCCTCTTTTGTTCTTCCTTCTCTTGGGGCCCCTCCTCTTGTGGGACCTCCGTCGTGCAGGCGGGCCGTCTGGGGAAGGCGAGGGGCCCGGCTTGGGGCTGACGTACAGACGTCCCACCATGGCAGCGTCTACAGGGGGCTTGATACCTACCCAGTCCTTACTGATGAAATGTGGCCCTTTGTGGTGACCGTCTGCTGTGTGTGTGTGGGGGGGGGGGATAGATGAGCAATGAGACACCAACATATAGGTAGTGCACCTTACTTGATATGGCGACACACACACACCAAAATGACGGGTGTGCCTTACAGCCTTGGAAGAGCTGCATGAAGAGGCTCTCCCAGGTGTCGTCGCAGTACAAGTCTGTGTAGCGAGTGAAGAGCACCGAGGGAGCAGATCTGGTCATGGTCACACACTCCTCGTGGGTTGGCTGGTGCTTGAACTCATACTGGTAATACTGGTCCCCTGGAGGAAGGAGCAGATTGTGTTACAAAGGCATATATTACACACACGCGTACCCACACATCCGCGTGGCATGGTGTTACCTTTGAAGAAGTAAACCTTCTCTTTGCCATGGTGACCAGGTGCAGGAATAGCGAAGGCTGCATCCACGTTGTCTGGAACCTTCTCAAAGCCCACTGAGATGTCACGTGGGTAGTCCTCATCCAGAACATCATCCTCAAAGCGCCAGTACTTATTGCCCTGTTAGAACCCAAACCATAGCAACATTTACGCATGATCATATTACATAATCAGACTTTAGTGTATGTGACTGCACTGACAACAACAGAGGTATGAAGCATGTTCTGTTTGGGTTTGTGAGGCACTCTCCTTAGTAGGTGTGCAGGGTGGGTGGTACCTTGAAGATATAAGCCTTGCCCTGGCAATTTACACGCGTGAAAGCGGCATCGATCGGTCCAGAGATCCCCCACACGTCTTTGATGAGTTTGGGGTAACCGGGGACTACCGCCCTCTCATCCAGTTCAAAGAAATAATCACCTAAATTACAGAGAAAATAAATGATTGACTTCATCTTCATGCAGATGTGTAACTGCATGAGCTGAAATTCTATGTCAGACTTCCTCACCTCTGAAGGCATAGATGGAGCCATTCTTCAGCTGCAGGAAGGCGTCAAAGGGGCGGCCACTGCAGGGGACAGCGTCAGGGTCTGGGGGTGGGGTGGGAGCCTGCGTGGTGGTGGTGGTGGTGGGGACAGTGGTGGTGTTGGGTGGAAGAGTGATTGGTTCAATGGTTGTAACAACCGGATCCTCTGGTTGTTCAAAGGTGTCTCCACGAGAAACTGAAAGCACAACATTAAAACAGCACCCAATATCATTGAGCTTGTTTGTGTTCCAGTCTGACTGGGTGACGTTAGGACAGCTAGGAATGCATCGTTTGAGATCACGAGATTAAATTGGAAACGTATGAATGTCTGACTTTTCTTTTGGCATACGGTGTTGTAGTCCAAGCAGCAGCTCTCATAGTACACGCACATGGAGTCACACTGGCATTTCTTCAAGGAGTTGAAAGTGTTACAGCGATCAACACAGGACTCTGTGAGAAAGTTCACAACGTATCCATTTTTAACCGCCATGAACCAACATTTTGACGCTCTCCCGTAGATGCAGCACTGACAGAGCTACTATGCATCATTAATTCACAATAGTGTATCCAAATGTGCATATAGACGCCAAGATCAAGAGGAATAAAACATCTTACCGTCTGCGGCAAAAACGGAGGCCAGTGCGAGCATAAGCACGAGGAGACCCAGAACAGACCTCATGCTGTCACACTACGTCTCCGAACCAGCACGAATAATAGTCTGACTATTCTTTTGGAGAAAGTGAGATATTCCGTTAGAGAACTGTCTATTGAAATATGCAAAGGACAGCGCACAGCTACAATGCAATGCTGTGTTGGCCACTTTGTACAACTAACCCCGTCTGACGAAGGGATTACATCGGAGTAGAGGATCAATATTTCATGGTACAATGAGTCATTGACCGCTGCTTGTTTGTTTTCACGAGCGATCAATCTTGGGCAGGAATAAATCATTAAACGCAGCCAAGTTAGTGTCCTCTCACGGGACAGTGATTATGTAGGGACGGGTTCTGTATGAGTTCTCTGTAGTCAACAGTTGCATATCTTAGCTCGACGTCCCGAGTGAAAGCTGATTCATACACGAGATAACTAACAGCACATCTGACACACTGAGTGTCCAAGGACTAGTCTAATGACCAGATACATTTTAGGAATATGCGGACTCGAACAAGAGTAGGTATTTACTTCTGTCAATCTTGTTGACCTTCCAATGTGAGCCTCGCTATTGGCCCTTATCGTGGCCCTCGTGGTACCGTCAATTAATCACTCCACTGGCTTTTTTGCGACTTTACACGTTCAGTTCAGATAACAGTTAAAGAACCTTCTGTGGCCATAAGAGGGCGCGGGAGCCCTGCTTCGTTAACTAGTTAACATCATGGCAGCTGTCCCATCAGCCAGCCCATTCTCCTTTCACAACCTCATCCTCAGCCCCCTGAAGGCTCTGACTGTCTGTGATATGAAGTACTGTGCTAACACAGGTGAAAGGAAGGGTGCTCACAAGGCCAGGATTATGTGGAAAGAACAGGAGACCTGGTATTAACTATGTCTGCGTCATTCTCCCAGTGGACGAAGGAAGGAATATTGTTTGTCACCAAGGTCAACAGCCAGGCTTTTTTGGCTTTTGGTTCCCTGAATGTCCCACAGATCCATAAAAATGATGGAAGTTAATCTTCTGAAGATGAACTCTGACTCATTGGAAAGTGTTCATCCAACAGCTCAAGCACTCCGATTTGAAGATGGTTTTGGCACACTGGTTTTTTTCATCTACACCCATTAATGATTGAAATGGCATTAAGCCTAGTTTTACCAACACAGGTCTGGTATAAACAAGTCGTTTCTCTATTAATTTCCTCTGTCCATACGGATGTGCCACTGCTCAACTGATTTACATTCCACTGAAATATGAACTTTACTGATGAAAGGCTGAAAAATGCCTTTAACTGAAGAAGGATCTACTGGGTAACAGAAACATGTATGCATTCACATTGTGCAGAACTGGAACTCTGAGAGTCATCTGATGTCTACTGTATTTTTTTTCTCCCTCTCATTAAATATGGACCTTGTAAAGTATTAGTCAATTAAACCCATCATGGGTTGTAAAATGGGGTCAGATAAAATTCAAGACATGGTGTTCTTGTGCGTCGCAATAGTTCTCATTTGTGTGTGTGTGTGTGTGTGTGTGTGTGTGTGTGTGTGTGTGTGTGTGTGTGTGTGTGAAAGAGAGAGAGAGAGTCATTACAGCGTCTGCTAACCTTAGCTTCCTGGTCTTTCATGCTATCTTTGCAGTCTAACGTTAAACATTAATAGATTCAATCTGCTTTCCACACTTTGAAAGTAATGTTGAAAATGGAAGAAAAGTTGTGCTCAAGAGGTGACAATGCTTTGCTCCCCAATCTAGCGTTGAGAGTGTAGAATATGGGATTACTATTTCAGGGATTATTTGAACAGTTGAAATGACCTCAATGGATTAACCTGCCTGTGAGGATGTTGGGGGAGGAGAGGTGGGCCCCAAACGGCGTGCTACAGGTGGACTTTTGATCAGCGTTGTGTGACAGAGCTTCTATTTAGAATTGGACGGCCTTTGGTTTAACGCTGTATTGTAGCTTTCCTTTATCGGAAAAGTCAGCCTTGGGACTCAGATCATAAACTAAGTGGGAAATGGTTATAAACCAGCATAGGACATCCTTTTGAAAGAGCTGGATCACGTGATCTTGTTAAACCTCCAGTGATCCCAAACTGAACTGAGACTGGTCTGTTGCCCAGCTGTCATCAGGCGAACACAAGGGTCCGCAACTAATTGAAATTACGTAATATATCGTCTGATAGAGAAGAGCGTAGTCCACCTGGATAATACTGTCTGATCGGAATGAATTGCAGTAGAAGAGCCAGCAGACATTTGGGGCACTGGCACTGCAATCACAAAATGCCGCTATCTGTGTCTGAGCTGTAAATCTGTTGAATGAACTTGTGTATGTGACCTTAAAGGTATAGAAAATGGATACAAAATTGATCTCATTTCCACTTTCCCTGACACGCTCAGCCTTGTGCTGCTTGGGATTTTGTGTAGGTTAAGTAACAGTCCTTAAGACTGTGTGCTGAGGATCCTTGCTTTGCTGGGACCTTGATCTTTGAGTTACAAAAGTCTTTGAGTCAGGACAGTAAACTGCTGCTTTCTTGGGAGAAACGCTCATTTATATCCTAGCAATCCACTCCAATTAACTGGGTGGGGATGGGGATGTTCTGGGATGGTTGTCCATTTGCTGAAGTCATTTGGACACTGTTTATTGTTTACCTTGCTTTGCTTTGCTGTTTATATATGTATATGTTCTATGCTTGCACTTCCCTGCCACATTAAATTGTGTGCTTGTATGTCTTGCATGGCGAATGAAAAACGATTCTGATTCTGATTCTGATCAAAATATATCAGCTTTAAATGCGGTCTCATCCAGAATCAGTTTGAAGCCAAAATGTGTCGGAAACTTCACTCATGCAGCTTCTGTCAGACGCGTGAAACATGAAACGTTTCGTTCCATCTTTCTGACTCTGATGGAGTCAGAAATCTCTGTTGGAAAGGCATGATTTGGCAGAAATGCTAGCTATGCTGTCTTGAGCACTATAAGTTCCCCACTTTGTTTTGGGACGCAGCCATGTTTAAATTGCCTTCATAAAGTGATTTAATCAGCAGGGTTTAAGATGTAACCAATAAATGAATGTTATCATTTTACAATATAATACAGTAAATATTTTATCATTTTATTACAACCATCCCATGTCCTTATCTCAGAGCTGACTTGCACAAGGAAGGAAGCCCTTCTAATGAAGATTCTTGTATCGAATCATGTAAATCATTTTGGTCTTTTAGAGACTTTTGGCATCAGGATCTGCTCTAGATTTTCAAGAGCAATCATGTCTAACTTCAGTATTTCCAAAGTAACACCAGTCATTGTCCTGTGAGTGTGTGTGTGTGTGTGTGGTTCAATAAATATGGTTTTCACATAGGGGGAACTGCTCTGTTAGAATGCTTCACATTCATTGGGTAAAAAGTCTCTCCCTCATTTCGACACTCACGCCCTCCTCCCCCAACCCCCTAGTCTTGTCTTCCTTTCCTTATCTCCGAGATCACCTCCTTCTCGGTTGAGTTAATATTTAGTCAGTTATAGTTTCCCGTTATATACACACACCAACATTCGGCCTAATTACAAACCATTACATCTCTGGATCCCTCTGCAGCTGTCAGCCTGGTCCTTATAAACCCTGTTGTCCTCCTCACCTCTGTCAGCTGAAGATCAGAAGTACAGCCATAGCTTGGAGCCTTTACAGTTTTTCCATCTCTGATTAAAGAGCTCTTTGTCTCCAGAACTTGTGTGGAGCGTTACCTGTGGGTTGTCTGGGTGCTTTTCTCTTTGCCTTGGGGGTGCTGTACTTTTGGAAAGCCATGGTTGGGTGGCTTCGCTGGTTATGGGCTCACAGGAACTACATCATCATCGTTCTCACGCCGCTCGTGATCCTGCCTCTGCCTCTGCTTATCCCTACGAGTGTGAGTACTCTGTGTGTGTGTGCTTGTGTGTGAGGGAAGGGGGTAAGGTTGGTTGGCACGTTATGTATGGATGTGGGAAGGATGTGGGGTGAAGTGTCAAGTGAGAACTAAAGATGATGTTGAATCTTAGAAAATCTGCAAAAATCTGAGAGGAACTACTTGCTGGCTTGAAAGAGGCATGAAAACTTTCAGTGACAAGACAGGAACTTTGTAAGCTGCTTTGACCACAGACAAGAACACTGCTAGAAACAAGGGGCAGCATGGAGATTAAATTAAATCTCGCTGTTACAATCAAGCAAAGATGATTCAATATTGTCGGAACACTACAAAGCAAACATAATTCAATTTTTCCCAATACAAGCATAACAAACATTGCTATACTTAGTCAAATATTATCAAGCACAATAACAACTTACTCAGAATCTACCTTGAACCATTACTGGTATCAGAGATGCACGTTGACTTGGAGGTGGTTTAAATCAGGACAGGAACAGCAGATAACACTGTGATGTTAACAGAAAAGTGAAGTCATTGCAATCAGCTTTCCACAGCAACAATCTAAAGATAAAGACTCAGGTTAAGGCTAAATCAGAACTCTTGAAACCTTGATAACCTATGACGATCCTAAGACACCAACATGTTTTTTTTGCATCCAGGGTCACTCAACCACCTAGTAAAAATGGACTTGAATCACAACTTGAGGAGAACTTTCATTTTAACATCCAAAATAATCGTTATACTTATTTTATGCACTTAGGGTTAGGGTTAGCTGCACTACCACTCGTACAATTCAGGAGTTTTGGAATTGCATTGGACGATTCCGGGAGGGCCGGGAAGATGCTCTCCAGCAGAGCGTCACACTACCCATCCCATTGATGGATTAAAAAAAAAAAGATTGAAAATATGTCTCCAGATACACTGGAATATTTGATTTGTGGCTAAATGTATCGTCCCTGTTCACATCTGGAGATGATAGACAGCCTTACGTCTTCTCAGAGTGAATCACTGCCCTCTGAAACACAAACACAACCCACCTGTTGTGCTGAATCATTGACTGACTTTCTGCAGAGTTGTGGAAATTTTTCAGCCGGAAAAACACAGACTCCATAAAGTGGCGCTGCTCTTCAAAGATAATAAAGTAGTGTCTTTGGAGACCACTCGTTTTTAGGAGCAAAGGTACCAGTTATATATGAGCCGTCTTTGTTTAGAAAATGTCAAGTTAGATAAGATGCAGATACGGTAGTAGCAATCTTATTGCCTCATACACGCATGTTGGAGCACATGCATGTGTTTTTGTGCGCATGTGTTTGAATGTGCCTGCATTAGCATGCTTCCTTTATTTCTAATGTGCGTGCGCTAGCTTGTTTGCGCGCGTTTTCATGTGTTTGCATGTGCGGATTTACAGGAGGCGCGCTGCGGCTATGCCATCATCCTCATGGCTCTGTACTGGTGTACAGAGTGCATACCCCTGGCTATGACTGCTCTCCTGCCAGTCATTCTCTTCCCCATGATGGGCATCATGCCATCTGGAGCGGTATGGAATCTTCACACAGTTCATCAGCACGTCCATGACTTCAACCTATTTAGCATCGGGAAAGTGTACACCAGAGGAATGAAATATAGTTCAGATATAGAACATTTTACTGTCGTTATTAGACTCTAAAAAAGAATGAGATAGGATGTTCCACAGTGTGCAGTCACAACCTGATGAGTGGATTTCTCCCTGTCTGTCTGTGGAACGTGCTGTTTGAAACAGGTGTGTGTTCAGTATCTGACGGACTCCAACATGTTGTTCATCGGTGGTCTACTGGTGGCGATTGCTGTCGAGCACTGGAACCTCCACAAACGCATAGCCCTCCGGGTGCTGCTCTTGGTGGGGGTACGGCCTGCACTGTGAGTGGCTATCATGCTGGAGGAGGGGCTCAAACGCCTATACAGTCAATCGCATGATCGACCGACGTCAAACATTCACAGAGCAGCCAACCGTATTGGTCAAACACAAGACTCAATCGTCCATCATCCACCCTCCTCACACTCTTGTTTTTCCTTTCTTCCTTCCTTCCTGCCTCTGAACTCCCACCCTCCCTCCCTCCCTCCCACCCTTTACCCTCCCTCCCACCTCCCTCCCTCCCAAATCTACCCAGGTTGATGATGGGCTTCATGGGAGTGACGGCCTTCCTGTCCATGTGGATCAGCAACACGGCCACCACCGCCATGATGCTACCCATCGCCCAGGCGGTGCTGGAGCAGCTGTGTGCGACCGAGGCCAGGGCTGACGAGCGGGAGCTGAGGAACACCGGGATGGACAACCAAGGCTTCGAGCTGGAGACCAAGACGTCCAAGGAGGACATCGTCAAGACTCAACTGGATGATATTAGTAAGTGGTGCTGAGAAGATGACATCTGTTGTGGTAGACACACGCGCACACTCACACACACACACAGACACCCGTACACAAACGTGCAGTTGTTCAGATCACATTTCTGGCATGGTAGCCTTTTGTTTCTTCTAGAAACTATGATTGCAATAGCTTTTTTAGGAATACTGAGGAAGACCAACCTTGTATTTACTGTAGGGTCCATAGGAACCCTTTGAACATAATCCTAAACCCTCATGTCCCCCACTCCCTTTAGACAAATTTCCTTTGAAGAGCACTACCTAAAGTACTTAACTAAATATCTTGCTCGCCCAGCTGTGTCCAGGGATGAGGAGAGGGATGGAGACACTATCCTGGAGGTGAGGAAGAAGGTCAGGGATCTTAAGTACCTCCTCCTGACCAAAGGGATGAGTCTCAGCGTGTGTTACTCAGCTAGCATAGGAGGCACGGCCACCCTGACCGGCACCACCCCCAACCTCATCCTCAAGGGACAAATGGACAAGTAAGAAACACACATATTCATAGACACACACACTCGAATACACACACGGAAGGACTCTCACAAAGATACATCCTTATATACGCACTCATGCATCCCGCCTCCCACGCACACACATAAACACACACCCATGAAAACTCCCTCACCACACACACACACACACACACACACAGAAAAAACACACGCTCCAGGTCTTACTTTGACTGTTCTACTTTTGCCTCATCCCCTTATCTCGTCTGGTTTACTGTCATCTTGCATTTATAACCTTCCCACTGCTTCGCAGGATCTTCCCTAAAAACAACGATGTGATCAACTTTGCCAGCTGGTTCGGCTTTGCTTTCCCCAACATGGTGATCATGCTGAGCCTGTCCTGGCTCTGGCTCCAGTTCATGTACATGGGCTTCAAGTAAGGGTCCATCACTCACCAACCACTGATCAAACTACCTGACAAAAAAACATGTCGCTGGTTTTGAACAGCCACTGTTCTACAGTTTTATAAACTCCCGGTGTGTACTTTGTACCCTTCCCAGCATGAAGAAGTCATTTGGCTGTGGCAATAAGGACAGCGGAGATAAGGAGGCGTACGAGGTGATGAGGGAGGAGTACAGGAAGCTGGGCAGCATATCTTTTGCCGAGGGAGGAGTTCTGACCATCTTCGTCTTGCTGGTGGTGCTGTGGTTCACCAGAGAACCAGGCTTCATGCCCGGCTGGGCCACAGATCTGTTCAACAAAGATGGACAGTGAGTCACACTCATGGCCCCCTTCACCACACCATCGCTCACACACCTGTCCACACGCCCGTCTAAACACACACACGCATGCACACGCACGCACAGACCAAGGGACATTCTTCCAACGGGTTGACGTTTGCTGCCTGTCCCCCAGGTTTGTGACAGATGGGACGGTGGCCATCTTCATGTCAACGCTCTTCTTCATCATCCCGTCACGTCTGCCGCAGTTTAGCTGCTGTGGGAGCTCCAAGAAGGAGGAGGAGGAAGAGGGAGGGGAACCAGGTGAGACAACAAAAGTAGATTCAACTCATCTTCACTTTTCAAGTTTATAGTTCAACAAAGACTTAAGGAATGTAACCCCAACCTCCCTGCCCCCCTGACCCCCACCCTCTGCCCCCTGCCCCTCTCCATGTAGCTGTTGTGACGATAGAGGCCCCCCCGATGCTGCTGAACTGGAAGGTGGTCCACGAGCGCATGCCCTGGAACATCATCCTGCTGCTTGGTGGGGGCTTTGCTCTGGCTGCTGGCAGTGAGGTCAGTCCAACAGCTGTTATCTAATACATTATTAATGTAACTATTACTACACTACCTAAACAACATCAGGAAAAAAACCTTCTCCCCCTATTGAGACATGCTGTTTGTATTTAGTTTGATAAAATATTAATGTCAACATTTTTACAATAGAGCCCTGTAGAGAGGTATTCATATGTATGTATGTATGTATGTGTGTGTGTGTGTGTGTGTGTGTGTGTGTGTGTGTGTGTGTGTGTGTGGTGTATGTGTGTGCGTGTGTGCAGGAGTCTGGTCTTTCCCGCTGGCTGGGAGACAGTTTGTCTCCTCTGCAGAGTGTCCCACCCTTTGCCATCTCTCTGCTGCTGTGCCTGCTGGTGGGGACTTTCACAGAGTGCTCCAGCAACACCGCTACTACCACGCTGTTCCTGCCCATCCTAGCCTCCATGGTAAACACACAGGACACACGCACACACACACCATGCACATACAGGATGCACACACACAGGACACACACACAGGACACATGCACATACAGGACGCCCACACACACTTACAGAACACACACACACACCACACACATATTCACACACAGGGTGCACACACACTCACACCCCCTGTTCTTCCATCCCTTCTCCCAGGCCACAGCCATCCAGCTGCACCCTCTGTATGTGATGCTCCCCTGCACTATCTCTGCTTCTCTGGCCTTCATGCTGCCTGTGGCCACTCCCCCCAACGCCATCGCCTTCTCTTACGGGAACCTCAAAGTCCTCGACATGGTGAGCAGCAAAAACACATGCCCACTAAACCTAAATACAAAAGTCATAAAAATACATGTTTTTTTCTCTTCAAATTTTTACTGTCGTTTTTTCGGCCCTCAGGTAAAGGCAGGTTTCATACTGAACATCATTGGGATTCTGTCTGTAAACCTCGGTATCAACACCTGGGGAGCGGCCATGTTTCAGCTGAACACCTTCCCTACCTGGGCAAACGTCACCCATGGAAAACCCTGAAGGATAGGGAGAGAGAGAGAGACAGACAGAGAGAGAGGTAAAAGAAAATAGAAAGGGGCAAAGCTATACATCAGGGAGAATAGATTGAGTGAGCAGTTATAGGACAGGGCCACAGCATGGTGTGAACATGAACTAACCCTAACCCTGACCATGTTCCAAACACAAACAAAATGTTAATCACACGGGCTACATCTAGCCCTAGACTTAACACCTACATATGGATCTCCTTAGGTGTAAGTATTTAGACTATAGAGGAGGTCCACATTTTAAAAATCACATGTTGTGATTTATTTAAACTAATTTATGCTTCAGTTTGAAGTTGTAAATACATGTATATGTCTCTGTTCCACTGTTCAATACAAGTGACACTAGATTCTTAATTCTGATCCAGAACATATCACTGTATTATACATATTTGTAAATGAAAGGATCAATGTTTTATCATTGTGTTTGTTTAGTTGGATTGGGACTATACAATACATTGCCTCTCAGAGTGAAGAAGACTAGGAAACTCTTAGTGTGTGTGTGTAGCTTGTCATAAGTGGTGTTATGGGACAGTCAAAATCCCAGATGACACTGCAGAAAAACAGGATCAAATGGAACCCATGTTTAGTCAGTCTCAGCTGTGGGATATTGGTAACATTTTTGTTTGTACTCTGGAAATAAAATACTTGCATGTTTCCTAAATGAATGATCCTTGTCTATTCTAAGTTTTTAAATACTCACAATAACACAAAATACATCTAGTTGTAGACCAATGGGTTGGTACACAGACACACACACACACGCGCGCGCGCGCGGAAAGACAAAACTCATTGTTATTTCAAAAATTCACATAAACCTTTATTTTTTGCTTTCCAAGACTGGCATTTGACCTGTCAAAAACTTTACATATTTAAACAGTTTTATTTCAAAATCATTTAACGTGAATCACAATCATAAATAAATCTGTTATACATGTTTGACTAACATCGTCATTCAAGTTCATCCATTTCAACCTCATGCGGCTGAATCAGGTTGGGCTCCAACAGCTGGCACTACTCTAGACCAATCAGGCCGCAGTGTCCTCTGGCCCCTCCCTCTCACCTCAGACGTCAGGGAAACCAGCCGCATCAGTCCAGTCTCCACATTGTCCAAAGTGATTAGTTACTAAACAATCTTGTCTGCCAATCTACTGGGAGACAATTAACCAGCCCTAAAGAACAAAGGTTTCCTGAGAGAGAGAGAGAGAGAGAGAGAGAGAGAGAGAGAGAGAGAGAGACGGAGAGTAAGACAAAGAACGAAACAGACAGAGAGAGAGAAAGACAGACAGAGAGACAGAGACAGAGAGACGGAGAGTAAGACAGAAAGAGAAAGACAGACAGAGAGAGAGAAAGACAGAGAGAGAGAGAACAACACAGAGAGAGAGAGAAAGACAGAGAGAGAAAAAGACAGAAAGAGAGAGGAAGAGCACCATGTGACACTGCAGCCTTGAAGGTTTGTATCACTCCACTTCCAGAGACATATCAACCTGGACACATGAAAGCAAAAGGGACGGATGCTTCCTGGAAGTTTGTGTGTCACCCATCTAACCCTTCTGTGTCAGTACAACCGCAATGAAGTCCATGAGAATAGGAAGCCACTTTAAACTGTCAGGATATGTCCAGAAAAGGACAGCGCCACCTGTCTGCTGCTAAACACACCAACACACAGGTCCTAACTCGGGAATGTTTTCCGAGCAGACAAAGAGAGGAGCAGGAGACTGAGGGTGAGAGGAAGAGAGGAAGAGAGGAAGAGGAAGGGAGGAAGAGGAAGGGAGGAAGAGAGGGTTAGGACATTTCAGGAGAGGACATGCTTAAAGCATCCTACATTCCAGACCGGGATTCATTACATTTTCCCCTCGCAAATCCAAATCCAAAACGAAGACATTGCAGTGTATCAGTAAAGCATTTTAAGGTTCCCTTTTTTGTCCTATAAAAGAGATGTACATATTCCAAATGCCAAGAGACAAACAGACATAATTAGTAGAAATCCTCACAGGATGTGGTAGGTACCTAACGTTAGTTGCATTGTAAGACTATCGCACACCTCAGGTGAAACAGGATTCTGGGAGGATCTGCTGGTAGACACAAACAGCACGATACACGCAGGGCAAAATACCCTTTTCTTTTGAACAGTTATCACTTATCTTGAGGTCCATTCAAATTCAGTGCTCTCGGCACACAGGACATGTAGATCAATAAGATGATAGGATGGCTCTAAACGAGTCTATTTGCTACCACAACTAAAATGTACTATACTCCATGTATCTCGACTGGGAGCACAACTGATCTTTGAGAAGAGTCAGATCATTACAAAGACACATTTTCAATTTGTGTAGATTGACAAATGTGATGGTCTGTGTAATCCACTTATTGTAACAGGTTGAGAGAAGATCTGGGAAAAGATTCAAGTTCAATTGACTTTGTCATGCTGGAGACTCACATTGACGGAAACACACACCAACTTTCACACACAAACATCCACAAGGTAACACACACGCGCACTTTCAGAGAATCAGAAGAAATAGCACTTGCCTTATCTCTCTCAATTGTCAACTGGTCTTAAACAGAGATTTGCTGGTCTTACATATCCTTTGAGACAACTTAGATACACCCTACCACACACTTATACGCTGGTACAGTCTCTACTGGATCAATGGCAGTGTCTGACCAAGTCTGTTTGTGTGTATGTGAGTGTGTGTGTGTGTACATGCATGTGTGCTCGTACACCCAAAACAAACAATCTAGATGCACCCGCATATACGAGTGTGCATATTCGCAAACTCACCCACACACACACACCTACACACACACACACAAACAGCTTGGTGCCTGGTTGTGTTGAGAGCTGTTGTGAGTGAGAGGGACCAGAGCTGTTCCATGGGAGGAGGGAATTAGGATGGGGGGAGTGCAGGGGAGCAGAGGGGTGTATACATGGTCCCTAGGTCTGTCCATACATCCATCTGTCCCTCTGTCAGCCTGCCAGGGCCTCTATGGCCCACCGCTGTAGGAGTAGTCTGCCTTGTTGTGCATCACCAGCTTGTTATCCACGAAGTAGAAGCTGTCTGACTGCGTCTCGTATGGATGCAGGATCATCTCTCTCACTGCAGGGGGCGACAGAGACACAGTCAGTCCGTGTTCAAACAGAGACATGGATCATTGGCTGCACAGATATGCATCTTGTACTGCTGCCTAACAGAGCTGGGATAGTGGGATCCTGTGTGCTTGTCTACTCACTGACATCCTCGGACAGAGGAGGAAACTCGTAGATGTGTTCGCAGGTGTTCTTGCTGCTGGGCATGCAGAAGCCAAACTCAAAATCAAAGCTCTTCAGCAGTTTCTCTCTAAAATAGTGCCTTTCGATCATCCTGAAGTTCTCTATGGGCATGTCACCAACTGTGAATTCCACACTGAGGGACAGACGGGGACAGAGAGAGAAAGAGAGGCAGAGAGAGAGAAACAGAGAGAGAGAGACAGAGGCAGAGAGAGAGAGCGGGAGAGACAGAGAGGCAGAGAGAGCGAGAGAGACAGAGAGGCAGAGAGAGAGACACAGGGAGAGCGAGAGACAGAGAGAGAGACAGAGACCGAGAGAGACAGAGAGAGAGACCAAGAGAGAGAGAGAGAGACAGAGACCGAGAGAGAGACATAGAGAGAGACAGAGACAGAGAGAGAGAGACAGACAGAGAGAGAGAGAGACCGAGAGAGATGTTACATCCAAAGCTCCTTAGCTCTGTAATTCCTTGATGAATGTGTTACTGACTTTTTGTCTGCGGGAGTTTGGCTAAATTCTCCTAAAGGTCTAATCTCCTCGCAACACGCATAAGCAGAGACACTTACGTGGCGCCCACTTGTCGCAGTCGGAGAAAGGCAGGGGTGAACTGGTAGCGGACGAAGCGGCCAGCATTTGGGTCAACATCCCTTTTGTCCCCCGTTTTATCTGACACAGAGAGGGAGATCAATAGAGTTACTTATAGTCAAATGAAAAGTTTAAAACAGTAAATCTCTTCAACACACATCTACACATTGACACATCTACATGTGTTAGTTAGATGTAGGTATCGGTGTGTCTTACCTGTGGAAGGGGGTTTGGTGATCTCAAACAGTACTGTGCCCGTCTCCATATCTCTGATCTTAAACCTGGTGAAGTCGATATTGAACACATTCTCATCGGGCCCACACAGGTAGTCTATGACAGAAGAAAAGAGAGAAGAAAGAAAGGAGTAAAGGGGAGAAACAAACAAACAAATGAACAAAAAGGAGTGTTAATATATAACCGAAACCTGAAAAAAACTAAACATGTCTGTACGTACAGCATGGTACCAGAAGCACACCTCTCTCCCCCACACACACAGCCAGCTATATATAGTGCTCTAATCCTTCCTGCCATCACCAGGTAGTGTCACTGCTGATTAGTGTTCCCTGGCCGAGCCGCAGGCCTGACTTCCTGCTTCCTGGGAGCCCTGAACCCCATGGCAGGTGTAGCAACAGATCCGTCATGACCATGAGATCTGTTACCTCAGCTAACTTCCCTCCACCTCTCCTCGTCACGTGACAGAGGGGTCCTGACAGCAGAGGAGCGCCCTTGGATGAGGCAGAACAGGCCAGGGTTGTTAAGAGAGCCCCAGGCTCACGTGCGGCCTACTCCAGATCTCACCTGCAGCCCTTCCTGTTAATCCGTCATTATGTGCATTCATAACCAGTTCCTGTGTGTGTGTACTTGTTTGTGTGTGTGTGTTCAGAGTAGTTGTCTCATGTGGTTGGTCTTGTGAGCTTTGTGTCAGTCTCAACGTGGTTTCCACTTTCTACGCCGGAACAAGGTAGTCCTAGTCTAGTGACAAGACACACAGTCAATACATGTCCACTTCTGACAGACTCCATGGAGCTCTCTAACACCCTCCAACACAGAAGTGTGTCTGCGTGCTGGTATCTGCCCTTCTGTGTTACATCTCAACCCTGAGCGTGTTGCAGCAAGGATATTACACTCAGCCTGTTACCTAATAGGGAACACAACTGCACGCACACACACACACACACGCACCGACACCATATCTCAACGCACACTCAATCAAGAAAAAACATCAACACCAAGACACACACACACACACATATATAGTAAACCTGATGGAGACCTAAAGATATTATTGGAGCCAAAGACTACAGTCTTTCACCATCAGTCATAGAGCATGGTGGTCACACACACATGCAGGTCTTTAGAGATTAGCCTCCAGTTAGACACACATCCCAGCATAAGCGTGCATGTGTGTGAAAGAGCAGTAGAGACGCTGCTAATTCTCTTATGTAAAGTCTGGCACGCTGCCGACATAGCAATTACTATATGACAGCAATAAAACTCTGAAATAGGTCCTCTCACGCACCAAAAACACACTTGCACAAAGATAAGGGCCGACATGGGGAGACGAGCAGGAGGAGACACGAGCAGGAGGAGAGACAAACCCCAAACCACAGTGAAGCTGAGAAGGTTTGGTGTTACATCTCCGAAAACAGCCAATGACAGGAAGTCAACAGCTCACCACAGACACGGCTTCAGACTTGCCGTCGCGCCAAGTCACACGAAACACACCACACATACACGTACAAGTTTACAGACACAGCCTTCATATTTCCTGATGCGTTACTGCACTTGATCCGTCACAATCACCTAGCAACAAGCAGTGCTAGGTTCCTGCTCCAGATTTAGAACAGGCACGACAAACAGGCCCAGCCATCCTCCTAGACACAGAGGAACCTCTACGATAACAGACATCACACACCCCTTCATTCAGTAAATCCAACTCTCCTTTTCCTCTCTCCTTGTTATGTTATTCGATACGATCAAATACATCGTTTTTTTCCCCACCCAATCCAGCTGTTATAAAGCATCTGTTCTTGCCATGAGTAACATATGATGGCGTATTTGGAGGGAGAGGCCAGATTTTCTGCTTGCATGTGATGTGTTAGATGAGGGTGGTTGATAGGGACACAGAACTGTGGGACAGTAGAAGCCATTTTTAAACACTAATCCTTCAAGATTAGCCAGCTGGGGGTATGAGTGGGTGTTTATGTGTCTCCTCTTATCTTGAAGAGGGGGTGAGAGAGAGAGATAGAGACAGACAGGGAGAGAGGGAGGGTGAGCACACTGGAGGCAAAGGACTGTTTCTAGACTAAAAACACATAAGCATGCTGGCATGGAAACTAAACCATGTCACCAGGCCTTCTACACATAACGGTTGCCTTTCAGATTATTATATGGAGTATGACGTCACTTTCAAAGTTGAGTGGCATCATTATGACCTCGTCGTTGAGCCTTTAACCAATGAGAGTCCTTGTTCCTCCAAACCAATCTTCTGTAAATACACAAGGATTACGTAAAACTGTGAACTCAATTTAAGTGAGCTCTGAATCTGGTCAGGACTAAGGCACTGAGAGTTGGGTAAAGACAGAACGCTGCAGACAGCACTGTGGATGAGAGGGTTATGTGTGGTTTTCTTGTGGACACTGCTTTGATGTGACTCACTCTCAAAGTCTTGCTTTATTAATTTAACATGAATGAATCCTCCAGGTGACCCGAGAGACTAAGAATGACCAGAAAAGTACCCCTTATGTGTTAGGGAGAGTAAAAGAGGATCAAATAATACTTTGGGAAACGTTGAGGAGCCAATCAAACTGCGAAGGGAGGCACTCTGAAGCTCAACTGGACTAATCTGGTTTAGTGATTCGCACGAACGCAAATCCACCTTCGAGGGAGGGAGGGAGGGGAGGGGCAGAAAGGGGCGGGGTGAGGTTCAGGACTGGAGGAAGGGGGCTGAGGATGAACGGTAAACAGGTGTGAGGTTTAAGATGTAGTAAGCGGTGGGGGGGATCTGAAGAAGACTGGAGATGTCGGGCTAAACCATGAAGTAGGATGTCACATAGGGTCACTGCAAATACACTGGCGTCTTTCTAAGAAACATCTGTAGCGATCCATAAAAAAACATGGCTTTTTTTGGCGTGTGTGTTTGTGTGTGTACCCTAGTTAATGGGTTACATTTGTGGCCTCTCCACCTTTACATAAGTGTCCCACTTATCAATCAGTATGATTTAAGGGATTTTAGACCCTTGAACTCCGAGCTATATAAAAGGTCACGGTGAAAAGCTCAGGTGAAGCCTATTCTTAGCGGTGAGATGGTGAAGATTTCTTCAAGCGTGGTTGCGCAAGGGACTATTGGTTGGCAAGCGGCAGTTGTTTGCTGGACTCTGGCCATGTGGTGTCGTTGAGGTTAAGCACAGACAGGTTCCAGGTTCCCCCTCGTGAGAAGCTGAGTAAAGCCACAGGGTCCTGGGAAAAAAACACATCCGAACGTGTCCTTTTCTTCTTGGGAGCAGCGCCGGTGGGAGGAACTGTCCCCATGGTGGCCAGAGAGTGGGAGAGAACACAAGGCCAGCAGCCAGACTCCCTCTCATGCTGACACACAGCTGACAAGCAAGGACTCTCCCTACTGTAGCGTGCATTTGACAGTTATCGACTCGAGTCGGATATGAAAGACTGAAAGCCCTCCTAGGTACGATGGCCGAGTGTCAATAGTTTTCTGCATAAATTAAATAGCTGCATATGCATAAAGTGAAGAAGTTAAGGTGCTTCACAACTGTGCCAACTGTTGCTCTGTCCAGGAGGACAGACTAAGAAGCTGGTCAACTTGAGTGTTAATAGTGGATAAGCAGAGATGGAAACAGGAGGCCTCTAAGGATGGAGCCAGGATCAGGAACAGAGGGTTGGATATAGATGCAGCCTCCTGGACAGTAACCATGGATACATACAAGTAGCTAGGGTGAGTCAAGTGTGCCTTTAAGTGGCAGAAGAAATCAAGCGAGTCCCAACGCCCCTAAGGATGCTGGGAGCCATAGTGTTTCTATGACGATAACAGCGCTCGGCTTGGGAGACAGACTCATTAAAATATTCCCAGACGTCTCAGCCCAGTTATGCCAGGGCAGCCTCACTTAGGTTAAACCAATAAACAAACACACATGTACCATGTTCCTACATTATCGTTCATTTAGTCTCTGCTGTCAGGACCAGAGATACTTAAAAAGAAACATTGGGCTTCCATCTTGTGGAAAATAAATTGTCTAATGCTCCCGGGTGTCAGGCCATGAAGACAGAGACAAGAGAGAGAGAGGGAGAGAGAGAGCAAGAGGGAAGATAAGCAACCAAATAGGTGAGGAAAGAGAGTTGGAGAGATAAATGAATCCTTGAAGAAGACAGAGATGGAGGTCTTGTTTTGTCTTAGCAGTTATACAGCAGTGTGTGTGTATGTGTGTGTGTGTGTGTGTGTGTGTGTGTGTGTGTGTGTGTGTGTCTGGAGGACAAACAGCAACCACCAAGCCTCTTCAATCCACAGTTTGCCACAATGAGGCTCTGAGGACTAGTCATTGGTTCCTCTACCTGTCAGCCAGGAGGTTGTGTAAGGTATTATACTCGACTTAAAATAGTCAAGGGCCCTGCTGGCCACCTGTTAGCTAACTCTGTCCTGCTCTAAGAGGTTACTAGGGTTATAGCATCAGAGATGGATAGATATAGGACCAGCTGATCCTGTGTACATAAGAGCACACACAGGTAGTCTCTCCCCTTGCTGTCAACTGTAGCAGCGACTGGTTTATTCCGTGCAACTCTGAATGTTTTTATCCCTAAAGATGTGAGGCCCTATGTCCACAATATAGTAAACATTGTAAAGAGTTATAACTCATAGATCTATCCACATGCAGAGGGAAATGCGTTATACAAATTAAACTGCCTACTGCTAGACGTGATGTTTCAAAGAGTCATGCACGGTTCCCGTTCATCTAGACAATACCTCAAACATATTCTGCAGTTCATTTCCACACCCCCATGTAGCCGGTGTGTGTGTTCAGATGAGGGACGGAGAATGAGCAGTGGTATGCAAAGAAAGACTGATAGGGCCAGTGTGTCGGTCCCAATAACTTACTCTCTGTGATCTTCTGTAAGCCCAATACATCCTCGGGGGTGATTATCGTGTTGGCAAGCAGCTCCTCCTCTGTTGTCACCGGGACCCCCACGTCCGTCGAATTGCAGCCTTTCTTCACTTTCATTGCCGCCGTTGGGTTAGGGTTTGGGCTCGCCTGGCCGCCTCCGGTAACGTTACTGGAGCTGTTATTGCTACTGCCTCCGGTATCTCCGCCACCGCAACTGCCTGGATTATTGCTGGTGGACTTAGCGCTTGACGGGTCCTGGCTGTTGCCTCTACTGGTACAAGAATAGCTCATTCTCCGTCCCTCCTCCCCTTTCTACCCCGGGCTTGCAAGATACAAAACAGTCGCCTCCCTCCCACCCTCCCTCCCTCGCCGAAGGATGCACAGCTGCTGTCTATGCCCGGTGCTTAATTCAAATCCCCTTTTCTTTCCGAGCTGGAGCCTGGCTGCACCACGGAGCTCTCGTCTTTGTCGTAGCCTTCCCTACTCACCGGCGGAGCGCCAAGGACCAAGGGTTCTCGTGTGCGGGTGATATGTTCAGCTGGCCGATTGTCGAATTCTTAAGACAATTGTTTTCCAAAACGAAACAGTTGGCTTACAAAGATGAACAGATGGTTTCACACGGTCATGGGGAGGGGGAACGTCTTACTTCGAATGATTCAGTTATGGGGGGGAAGGTTGACGTGCAAATGCTGACGAAACGGCTTTTGCCCACCCACTCATCATGATTCATATGATCAGCGAGCAGCTTGCATTAATAGTCCCCTGTGGTAGCCTCGCGCCCCTTTCCCCCCTCAACTATGGTATGGTCCATTTCTGATGTCACTCAAAAAGTGTTACAATATAGTATATTTTGACATATATGTCAATAGATGTGAGACCACCACAGGTGTCTGTGTAATTGGAGCTTAATAGACTGACTTGCAATGGTCTATCATGAGCTTACATTTTAAATGACTGTTTACAAAGATCGAATGGCCTGTCACAATGAGAAATGGGATGGGCAGCTCAACTTTGTTCTCACATATTGTAACATCTAATCATTTGTGTCATATGGAAATTCAAATGTAAATCTCTACCTGACATATCTCCATAAGCGTCTTTCTCAGACACCCACAGCTTCTCTGCATTATGACGGACCAGAAAGAGAACATGTTTCTTTAGAGAACAAAAAAGCATGGTTATTTGCATGGTTTCAATCCTACTGATGAGCAACATGTTTATTAAATAAAACATGAAAGTGTTCCTGTTTAGATTTCAAAACAGTGGGGCTCTCTAAACTGCTTTTTCTCAACCGACTACCACAGTCGCACTGGACACCATCAATTAAAATGTGATTTTCAAACCACAGTTTGGGAGACCCCTTGCAATGTGAAACAGCATAGAAGAGACCTGACATGGCATCGATCTTCTTTAATGCCTTTCCATTCTAGAACATAACAGCCAAGACATGGAGGTGCATTGGAAGAGGGGTTGCACTCTAGAGGCCATACACACATACTGCATAACCAGCCAGCCATGTACTGCAATCCCACCTGACTGGGATTTAAAGACTCATTGTTGTCTTAGAGATTGTTGTCCGTTTGGGTATCTTCCTTCATAGTGGTTTGCTATTGAAAAATGCTTCCTTATAGGAAAATGCTTTTTCGAAAATAGAATTGGGATACTTTTCCACTTGCCTACACGAGAACAAGAATGGACTGAATACATAATATGACAAAGCCGAACAATGCAGGAAAGAACTATTAAGGAAAGCTCTCCGAGAATCAGACCTACGAAAACGAGGTGGAGACCTGTCTGAACTGCTTTAAACGTGGACTTCTGCAGCGTCCACTTGTTTATGTGTGATTGCCCTTCCTTTTTGTGATGGTCAAATGTCTGCAGGGTCTGTATGTTTGCATGTGTTAGACCGTATAGTCCCACAGGCCTACCCCATAGGTTTGCTGACCATGTTGGTCTCTTTGTCACTCGTGGGCCTGCTGTCAGCAAACAGCAGAAACACACACACACACACACACACACACACACACACACACACACACTACACAGGAATATATGCTAATGTTGTTCCGTGAACTCACACCTATGCACGTGCACACGCACACACACACACTCACACATACAGCCCTGGGCAATGTGCTGACCTCAGCAAACTGGGCCTACATGCTCATTGTTAGGCGGAGAGAGGAGAGGAGGTGGTGGCTTCTGTTAGCTGCTTAGCATTGTGGAACCCTCATGTCTCTCAGGCCTGTTTTGTTCAGTCTCCGCTTGTTTGCTTTAGCAATACAATGACTGAAGGGAGAGCTGTAGAAATTCAGTACAGAACATATATGGCCTAGGGCCTCTCTGCCCTTTCACTGTGTTTCAAAGGATGTATCTGGCTGGTGTATTTACAGTACATGAAGATTTGATCTAGATGCATGATTATCCTTTCAGTCATTGTGAAGAATAAATAATGATGAAAGAAAAGTTAAAAGGGGTTGGCTTTGTTCACGAAACGTCTGCTTTTCCAAGAATACAGTTGCACTCTGTTCTAACCTGTGAGGGAATTAAAATTGTTGTTACTCCTTTCTCATGACTAAACTGCATACCCCTTTCTATCTCACATTCTTTTTCCATGTTGTTAAAACCTCAGTTTCTCTCCCTTGTTAAATACTTTATTTACATCCAAGTGATACTGTCCATCACATGAAATCAGCCAATGCCAAAGCAGTGTTGGTGGTGTGCCAGTCAATTTAAATCTGTCCAAACCATGCTGAAAACAGGCAGTTCCAATTCCCTTCACTGCCCTGTCGCCCTATATCCAGCTGGTCTCAGTCATAAACAGCAATGCCATTTAAAACTGGGTGCTGTCATTCAGAAATAATTGCTATGAAGACATGTTTTCATTACCGACAAACTTGCCCAATATAACTAAGTTAAGGTATTAAGTAAATCGTCCTCTTGATTCGAAACTGACATGATACTATCAGGTATGCATGTGAACTTGTGTGTGTGTATGTGGGTGTGTGTGTGGGTGTGTGCGTGCGTGTGTGCACATGCACATACATGGACATGCATTATGCACCTGGCATTTCGAACGCACCCCTCGTTGTGTGAGTCTGTGAGTGTGTGTGAAGTGCAGCATAGACACCAACTCTCTTTGTGCGAGTATGTATGTGTGTGTAAACCTCCCAAAAAACAATGGCCAGAGAAAAGCAAAGTGCTGACACCACCTTGGGCGTGTCTCCCCCCCGGCCCCTGCCCCCCGAGGGTGTATATATACCCCCACACACACTAGCCTGGCAGACCGCTCAGTGGAACTCCCGAGACACACACAGCTCACGATTTTAGGTAGGTCTCATTGGCCTTTGCACAACATTTAGGGGAAACTGTCAGGTTTTTTGAGGAGCCATGACAGAACAGAGCAGTTACAATGTGTAGGAGGATTCGTATGGCTCCCTCTGTGTCACGTACTGGACCCTTAACGGAGAGTGGCCTTGGATCTCAGAATCCAGATGACTTTAACTTGCATACATAAAAAAAACAACCAAAAAGGCAGCTCTCTGTTTGCTTAGTGAAGCTTTCGTATAGTGGTGTACCATAACAGAGCTATCTAGTTAGCCTATTCATCCACATTTAACAAACCTATTTCTTTGAGCTCAAACAAAAGTAATATCCATCACACATGGGTGAAAATGACTTGAACATTACTTGATACGGCTTTTGAATATATTTGCAAGTGATTATCTATGTGCTAACGTTTGTTTTGGCTGAGAATGTTGCAGTTTTGTATATTATTGAAATCTTAACAACTCCTCTCTTCCTCTCTTCAGGGCAGTACTGAAATAAGGACAAAGATGGCTCAGACCAACCCCATGAACCCCATGAACCCCATGAACCCTATGGGACCATGGAAGGTGAGCCTACCCAACTAACTCTACACACTGTATCACCCATACCAACTGTCATTGAGGGTTGTAGTCTTAGTATCGTCTATTACGCAATTCTCTTGGACCACCATGATAACTTCAGCTAAAACTATGTCTGTAGTTGAACTAATACTAATATTCCCAGCCAAGATAATATGTCCACTCGCAAACCTTTACATTAACCAGAAATATCCTGAACACTGAAAAACAGCTGAACCACAAGTATGGAATGGGTAGGGTTTGCCTTTAAAATACCTTCAGTTCATTAAACATGTATGATGGTTCCATATGTGTGTGTGTGTGCGCGTGTGTGTGTAGATCACTGTGTACGATCAGGAATGGTTCCAGGGTAAGCGTATGGAGTTCACCGCCTGCTGCCAGAACATCATGGAGTGTGGAATGGAGAACATCCGCTCCCTGAAGGTCGAGTGCGGAGCGTAAGTATCTCAGAACGCAAAATCTTTTACTGGACAGAATTCAGAGGATCGGTTCCGTACAGGCGAACAAAACAACGAACTGTTGTCTGATGTTTGTCTCTTTGTACCTGTGTAGCTGGGTTGGTTATGAGCACTCCAGTTTCTGTGGACAGCAGTTCATCCTGGAGAAGGGTGACTACCCCTGTTTTGAGGCCTACATGGGCAGCAACTCTTACCGCATCGAGAGGATGATCTCCTTCAGGCCTATCTGCTCTGCTGTAAGTCTGTGCCCAGCCCCAGCACATTCTAATTATAACAACTTTGAACGTACCATTTCAATGCAAACTTGCAAGTCTGTTACTAATAATGCAGTGCATTCATGGATGATATAATGCCTACCGTTTCTTAAAGGAGTTTTGAGGACTTTAACTGATCAGGCCCTGCCTTTTTTCTGCCCAGAGCCACAAGGAGTCCCGCATGACCATCTATGAGCTGGAGAACATGATGGGTCGTCAGTTTGAGCTGTGCGATGACTACCCCTCCCTGCAGGCCATGGGATGGATGCACAACGAGGTGGGATCCATGCAGGTCCAGAGCGGAGCGTAAGTACAAACCTCTTATATTACACAGCCTTAAAACCCCTTTGACAACACAAGCAAGTGCTTTATCTTCAGTCTATGCGTTGATTGCTCTCGCTATCCTCTCATGGACCGCAAATCTGATTGGCTGTCGTCCGTCTCTTTCTCTCTACATAGTTGGGTGTGCTACCAGTTCCCCGGTTACCGTGGATACCAGTACATCATGGAGTGCGACTGCCACAGCGGAGAGTACAAGTGCTACCGTGAGTTTGGATCTCACTCCCAGACCCCCCAGATCCAGTCCATCAGGAGGATTCAGCACTGAGCAGGAAACACCTTTTCCTCTCCTCCTATCCCTTTTCCTTCTCCTCCTCCACCTCTATCCCTCCTCCCCCCCCTCTTCCCCTGCCCTCCTCAGCTCCGCTGGTCCGGCTAGTCCAAGCAGGATCTTAGGCTGGGCTTCAGGTGCTTACATGCGTCACATGTTCACAGCACTTTCCGAAAAACCCATCTCTAAAAGAAAGGAAGATCGAATTCAAGAAAGACAGAACACGGAGATGACCGACCTGAGAGAAAGAGAAGTAACATGGACGTGAATCCACGACTCCAGAGGCTGGCTGCGGAATGGCGAAACACCTCAGACTTTTGCTCCTTTTCATCCAAACCATTTGCATCATCATCGTCTTCTGCATCATCACCATCACCACCACCACCATCACCACCACCACCATCGCCACCATCACCACCATCAGTGTTGCTGTTACTGTGGTTTTCATGATCACCATTGTTTAAGACTGATGAAATAAAGAAAATGAGCAAAGAAAGAGTGAGAATAGCTACACATTGAATGGCATCTAACACTTGTGTTCCGTCCTACTAACTGGATGTATCACCCAAATGAGCCTTCTTGAGTCAGATGGCTCCAATTAAACCCTACTCTTAACGGATCACTAAAAGGTTAAAGTATTAAAATAAACCTGAACCACAGAAAAGGTTTAGGGCTCATTGGACCACATGGTCCCATCAGCTATACAGGAATAATGGTTGCCTGTTGATTACAAGTAGACTGATAGTATCAAAACTTGCAGTAGCTGAACATTTCCCCCGGACCCATGTTGCTTGATTATCCATGAACTGTCTTCGATCACAATATAGAGAGAGTGTCTTTGAGAGCATTTGTTTACTTTAATAGAAGGTTACAATGTGACAGATCACATTGTATTATCACAAGATATTGGCAACGTGATAAATTACAAGTCAGAACATTGGCAAGGCCACGTGTTGGTCAAGACAAAGACAAGACAAAGGATTCACTCTGAAACACCTGTGAACCCTTAAAACGATGAGGAAACGTTGCATCAAATCAAGTCCAAGAGAGACCGGTTGTTGATCATTATTACCAACATGTTTAAGTAGACTAAGTAAATAAGACGTCAATGACCAAATTCATCTCGCATTTCAAACTTTTAGGCCTATCTATAGAGCGTGCTCAAACTTCTAATCGGGACGTCTCCACACAAGAAGACACGAGAGGCCGCTGTTCAACCGAGGGACACTTACTTATTGTCTGTCACGTTGACGCGTTGCACGGAAGTTTCATTTCATCAACAAATATGGCCACCGACAGCAACTACTGGGAAGGTAAACTGAAATGTATATTTCAGTATATATCTACATTGGTGTTAATAGGCTGAATTAGAAAACTTCTGTATAGCTTAATGTATCTTAGTGTCCTGCATTTAAACCGTTTATCGGATAGCCTACAAGTTTTTACCCGCTACATTATCAGTCGGAGTCCACAGTATAATGGACTACTCAGCGCACATCCTTGTAGTGCAAGCAATAAGTTAAAATCGTATTTTTAAAATGTTATTCATATACTTATTCAGTCACTTTAGTAGCTTATATCAGGCATTAGCTTCAACGGAGAGATCGTAGGTGTTAGGTAAAATAGTTGGCAAAAAACTTTAGTTTGGGTTTTGTTTATGAATACTATTCAATCATAAACACAACTCAATCCATTAAAACTTAAGACTTTTAGACCATAGTGTATAAAATGCAGTGATACCTGTTGACATAAGTCTATGTAATGGTTTATATATAGACCTGCGAAAGCAGGCCAGACAGCTGGAGAACGAGCTGGACCTAAAGATCGTGTCCTTCAGTAAGCTTTGTACCAGCTACACTACATACCGTGATCCTCGCCTTGGAGATACCAGGTAGCGCATACAAATGAGTTTAATCATTACAACGTCACCTACCAAGAATTTCCCACGTGGCACTTGAGTGTCTTGCAGTCAATTCTCATCCATGCCAGCTCATTTCCACCTGTTCCTTTCTTTCCGTCTCTCCATCCCTGACAGGTTAGACTCGTTACCCCTGTTGGCAGGTTCTCAGAATGGTACAGGCTTACTGGAAGCCATGACTACAGAACTGGAGCAGCTGTTGGCCAGGGTGAGGCTACACAGCCCAGTTCCTCTACTGCTGCACCACAGCTGTATCGGAACACTTGCTGCTTTTACATAGGGGGCCGTACATGTTTATAGAATGCCTGTATGTCCTTTCTTCGGGGTGTTTGATTGTGATAATTATACAGTTCACATAGATGGATGTGCCCTCAGGTGCTGCTCAGGTGAGGGTGGGAGCCTGGTTGGAATCTGACCCTTTTTCTGTGCATGTCTCTCAGCTGACAGGTGTGAATAACATGATGTCAGAATACACAAGTACACCAGGAACCTCGTCACACAACACTGCCCAGATGCACACCTTACAGAGACACAGAGACATCCTGCAGGTTAGTATTCTGCACCGCTCTGTATATCTCTGTCTGTTCCCTGCCGCTGGAAGTTTTGTCAGCCCCATATATATCTTTAAAGTCAAAAATCCTTGGTGGGTGTTAATCTGTAGTTCTACACATTGTCTCTGTGCTGCAGGACTACACCCATGAATTCCACAAAACAAGAGGAAGCTTCCTTAGCCTGAGAGAGCGAGAGGACCTTCTGGGGTCTGTCCACAGAGACATAGAGTATGTACCATAGTCACCTAATCCATCCTCTTACTTTATGATACTATATGATCATGCATTCATCCTGCATTGTTTCTGAGGCAGTTGCTTCCTCCTGTTTTACCACTAGGGGGCATGATCTTTCCCTCCAATGTATTTACTCTACGGCTCCCTTTTATTCACGCTCCTCCCATTCTCTCTTCCTCATCCCCTACTCCACTCCGCCCATTTTTCTTCTTCTCTCCATCGTTTTCATCCACTTCTCTCTGGAGAGTCCTGTGTTAAGTGCCTCTTCCAGTAAATCAGACCACAAGGCTTTCAGGCAGGGAGGGCTCAGAGTTACTACCTTATCCAGACCCACTCCTCGGAAGCTGTCAGAGCACTGGGAGAGCGGGAGGAAGGCAGCCAGAGATCAGGGACAGAGGATGGGCTGGAGAGAAGCACAGAGTAGAGGCAAGGGAGAAATTGCCGTGCACTGAAGTAGATTAGAGAGGGTTTTGGAAAGAGATGGATGAATTGATATAGTTGTGGTGAGGGGGTGGAGTAGAAGTGTCTAATGTGAACAGTAATGGGTCAGGGAAGTGGAAGAGATGTAAACCTGAGATTTTAAGAGGCTTAATGCAGAGTATCTGATAGTCAGTGTCAGTTTATTGTTAAAGAAGAAGGCAGCATAGAGCAAAGGCGAAGAGTGGGGTGTGTGTGTGTGTGATAGAGCGAGAGCTAGAAATAAAGAAAAGGTTTTATTGGTAAATGAGCCAAACTGACACTGTAAATACTCACACACTCTTTCTTTCTCTCCCCTTTCCTGTCTGTCTTTCAGGTCATATAAGAGTGGCACAGGGGTGAATAACAGAAGGACTGAACTATTACTGAAAGAACACGAACACCTGAGGAAGTAAGGAGATGGACCAATCAAAACTAAGCTTTTCTAACAGGAAACCTGGTTCAGAGTATCAAGGAATACCAAAACACACAGGCCTAGTTAACTCAGGTTTACAAGCCTGTAACAGCTGCTTTCTCAGTCGTATCTCCATCTAATTGAGGTATGGAGTTAAAATGAGTTGGACGTTTGCGTATGGTCCAGGATTAGTATTTTGTTGGGGGCTAAAGTGTGTTCAGAGCAAGGGTTTGTGACACCTGATGAATGTTGTGAGACCAAAATGGCAGATGACATATATTACCATGGTTTCCTAATAGTATTTCTCATTAGGGGTTGTGTAGTATTGCAAGTGATTGATCATACACATAAAAAAAAAGAAAAAAATGATGGCACAATATTTCAATCATTTTCACGTTGTCGTTTTTTTACCTTGTCTGACAGATAGAATAACAATGCATCTGGCCACAGTGAGTTAGAGCTAAATAGACAAACTCACTCATCTTCAGCTCTTTGTCTGGAAATGAGTCTAGCGACAACACAGTTAACCAGAGTGTGAGGCCAATGGAGAGACTAAAGGGAGGATACGTCGGGTGGGCCGGAAAGGACATTACAAAAGTGAAGGAGGAAAAAAAAAGAGAAAGAAGGCAAAATGGAGAGGAAATGAATGGTTGATGGATATAGAGAAGGATGGATGGAGGGAGGGAGGAGAGTGGGGGAGAGCACTGTTGCGGTATCGATTTCTGGCCTCCCTGCTGTTGGGAGAGGCTGAGACTAGGCGGGTGGACTGGAGGCCTGGTCTCTTGTGTGCCAGTCATTAGTCTTAATGGCTAATGGCAACGTGGGTAGCAATGTGGCTCCCTGCTCCTCTGTAGTTGGGTGGATGAGTTATCATCTCTTGCACTAGAAGCTGCTGAATGGTTAACATGTTTTGACACTCAGTAGAAAGAGAGTCCAGTACAGAACAGTTTTCAGTTTCCTGGAATTCAGGATGATAACGGCTTGAGACCACTGGCGACCGTTTGTGTCCGTGTGTGTGTGTCCCGTTTGTGTCTGTGTGTGTGTGTGTGTGTGTCTGTGTGTGTGTCATTTGAGTGTGATTAACTTGTTAGTAAGGCTTGAGTGTTCCCTTGGGGCATATGTTAACCCTTCCTGCATAAGCATGACTATCATGGACACTCACTCCCAATGATCACATCCAGTAGCCTCTGTGCTTTATGAGAGCATGGTTAGTGATTTCATCACAGGGGAGTCATTTAGATGTTCAACTGGTCTTTAAGAGTGGCTCAGGAAGTCAAAACATGGTGGAGCCCGCTGAAAGATCTTAGACAGTAACATGTCCTTTTCCTTCTCTCCATGATGTCTTAATCACAGCTCGGATAGACGGATTGATGACACAATAAGGTAAGCCTTTCCTTCTTAATCGTCTCGCGATATATACATATTTATACTTTACTATTATGCCTCTCGATAGTCACACACTTTGAGTGTCTTTTCATCAAAGAACAGCAACTATTTTTCCTCTTCGTTCAGTATTGCCATGGCTACCAAGGAGAACATGACGCTTCAGCGAGGGATGCTGAGGTCTGTTCTAAACAAGGTCAACACTCTGTCCAGTATCCTTTTCCTGTGGCTAGACACCTGAACTACTTTAAAAGGACTCCCACCTAATGTCTTGCATACGTTTTGTTCATAACATGAGAAGTCCTCAAATTTCTCTTGTCTTTTTTTCCACCATTTGACCACTGCTTTATCTATTCATGTTTCCTTTACTGGCCACCTGCCAATCAGATCGTTTCCCAGCCATAAACAATCTCATCCAGCGAATCAACTTGAGGAAGAGGAGGGACTCAATCATAATTGGTGGAGTCATTGGTGTCTGCACCTTCCTCCTGCTCCTCTTCACCTTTCATTGACACCGTGGCAGACATTTTCACTGACCATTTAGCTGACAAGAATAGTCTTTGTTTTCTGTATGGACCAAAGCCATTACATTAAGAAAGGTACATTGTGTGTTAGTAATGTTGTGGCTGATATATGAGGTGGAATGAATTTAAAGCTCTAATCTACTCTGCGCTGAGGGCATTGATCGCAATTTAAAACATTCCTGTCAAATATATGTATTTATATTTTTATCTGATGACGTGTTCGTTTTATATGATGTTAATTCCCTATTAAATAATATTTTTTGAGATTGATTTCTGTTTTTTGGGGTCACTTCACTAAAAGACAAATGGCTCTTGGTAGGTATTACTGGGATTATCATTGACTTTAAAAGGTGTTAGGGGAGTCTGTTCCTTAATAGTAGTAGGTGTGAAGCATCACTCCATGCACATTTATTTATGTCATGCTTGTTCAAATTTATTTGACGTGCAAAAATATGGCACAGACAATCCATGATAGAAATTTACAAACAACAACATCAAAGTGCCAAATACAGTCCATACAGATACATGGCATTGTAAACATTCTCCTTACATATTTTTCAGGATATATTGTAAACGGATACGGGATGGAGGTGATGTCATAAGGAAGTGGAACACTTCGACCTAAAGTGAAAAGTCTCGAAATCTGATCACCAGTTGACCACAACTGGATCACTTTGTAAACCATTATGACAAGAAACTGTGAATCGGCAGGCACTGGGTGCATTCATAAGGCAGGGTTGTCGCAAACCATCTCTGATCTCAACAGGAACCCATTCTCAGGTTTAACATAACCTCAGTTCCACTCTTACTCTCAGCCCATGGGAAAAGGAGATAACAATAATCTTTCTTTCTCTTTGGTTCCTCTGGAGTGTGAGATTGTTCTGGCACCTTTCAAATTCAGGTCAAAATATCTTAAGCTAGTCTTGAATGCATATTGTTCTTTTACTCGTTGGTAGCATGTTTCTCTCTGGATACAAGGTCTGACGGTCATTTCTTTAATGTATCGTAAAGATGCTCATCAGTTTCACCGTAGATGTGGTAAAGACAGGGAAGCGCTTTCATTTTGTCTCTAAAAAAAGAGAGAGAACATTTGTCGTTGATTGACAGCATGTTATACATTTTGAGCAAATGTGTACGTTCTCCCAGCTTGGACTTTACCTGTGACCACTATGAAAATATAGAAAGCCACGCCCAGAGCGATCGCGATGCAGCTAAGCGTTAGAGACAAACGCCCAAACTTTCTTGCACTCTCAACATCTCCAGTCTGAAGAACAGACCGAGACTGAAGAGAAAGATAATGAGAAAGCGAGAAAGACAGTTAAACACATGATGACGGACGACATAGTGTTAGTACGGGCAGAGAGATGAAAGGTTATTTACGCGACTCACCACACACAAACACACGTACATTGACCTATGTCTCCGATGATGAACTTACCACGTGAGCATACCACAGTGCGAGCATGTTTACCGGGATGGAGAGACAAAAGCATGATATAACTGCCAGCCAGAGGTAGCTCGGTGGTTCTTCACCTGGTGGTACCGGAGACGGTGCTGGGCCTAAGCTGAGGCGGGTGGGAGAAACGGGTGGGGCCCCAAGATTTCCCACGGATCCCGATTTAAACGGTGACATATGTCCGGTTATTTCTGCGTCAAGAGATTGGACACTGTCTCTCATGTTGAGGGAAAAAGAGTCGGACGGTTTGACATTGCTTTCCCCGCTTGGATCATTCTTCATTGTGCTCAAAAGTTTTTCCGTATCTTGGAAGTCTGTTGGATGCGAAACTTCTCTCTCTCCAAGAGCGCTTTTTCCAAACGTAGCATCGGTGTTAATAGCCATAACAATCGGAGCTGGTGTTCCAAGTCGAGTTCCACGCCAAATGCTTGGATTGTTTCGATAGTCCAAAGACGGTTTATTTTTTGTTAAAAGACTAAAAGGCTATCAATATGAGTTAGGGCTAGTTGCGGTTAGGTCTCCCTACGTTTGAGTGGTCATCAAATACAAACAAAATAGCTGGAAACTAAACAATTGCATTGAATCTGATACTTATGTCTCCTTTTAGCGTTCAATGCCAAATCAATACAGTGCACGCCCTCTCTTCCCAACGGAACCACCTACTGTACGGTTGGAACTGAATATCTAAGCAGCATCCCAGTTAACCACACAGTCTCACATCACGAGGGGTGTAACAGCATTGAAAATGGAAGAAACGACTCCAAAAAAAACGGTCTCGCCGTGAACACATTCCTTCACTTATCAGCAATCAGTTAACAGTTACCTACATCAGATGGAGCAGAGAGCTGCAGTGGACATCTCTGATGTGTTTGAGTATGTCAGATGTGTGCAGAAAAAGAGAATGAGATGGAGAGAGAGAGAGAGTGCGCACAAGTTATAGGATGATCAGATTCAATAAGTTGACAGTAAGTCCATGACAGCGCGCCCCGCGTACCCACTACCTCAAAGCACACCTCAGTAGGGTCTACTGTTTTGCTATAACTGTACTATACCGTTTCTGCCAACTTAAAATTGTGTAATAAATCACAACAGTACAGTATATTGCGTTTGTGACTATGAATGTATGTCATATTAAATTGGATTCCGTTGTTTGTGACAATGAGTGTATGCCATATTAAATTGGATTCTGTAGCCGCACATAAACACTGTATGAACATTAAGTGAATTTGGTAATACATCCCAGTCACTTTTTGTTCCTTTGACGCTAGAGAACAAAATCTCTTTAAAAATCGAATCACGCTCTATTAGGGAAGAATAGTAGAATTAAATTTCTATTGACCCGACAATGAAATAGGATACGTTGATATGTTCTTTAATGCTAAAGTAACAGTCCAGTAGTTGTCATTTGCTTTCCTAAAATGAATGCATCCTACGTGATTGTGGGTTTAACCCAAGAACAGGTTTCCACTTGTAAACGTGAACATTTCCTAAAGTGCGTATGCCATCTAGTGGTGATATTGTACTCATTGCATCGTTACATCGAGATGTGCTTGTGAAATGTTACCCTTTCATATTGTTTACATAATAATAATGCGACTGCAGTAATAACAACAATGATAATGTAATACAATAATAGTTTAGACAAAATGAGGAGCATAGACATACTATCCTACACTACTTGAGGATAAAGTGAATATGAATGTAATTAGCTTCACCGGTCGTTTTTTTAACCTTTGCTAGATAATTGGTCGTTTTTCATGTCGAATTGTGTATCGTGAACCTTTGAAATCTCAACGAGTCCTTCCTGGTTGAATGTAAGTTCAATACAAATGCTACTTCTCTCTTTGCAATCTCATTTGTCTCATTCTTCCTGGTAATCCAGCTCAAAATACTTCTGCCAGACACATGATCTTGCATCTGTTTGTACATGTAGAATGCATTAGTTCATACAAACAAGAATGACAAGTATCTGGTTTACAAGGTCAACTTTATTGGAAAGGACAACACAGATGAAGTATGAAGGCAACCCAACGTGTGTAGACTAAAATACATTCAACTGAAATGACCCCTTCACATCTTAACAGATTGACACAGCTGTTCTCTGATAAATGGATGTCACTGTCAAACATATATGCTAATTAGATACTCTTGTTAGCTGCCTGTTTAAACACAAAATAACGTTCTTCGTTTTCTCATCTTCTGACCTCCTCCCCGGTCTGATTGAGAGCTGACCAGAGCAGTTCTTCAGCTGGCAGCTTTAGCGTGTGTACAGGAACATAAAGCTTGCCAGTGAAGAACTGCTGTGCGTCAGCCATTTGGGGCAGAGGCATGCGCTGTAGCCACCGCTCCATTAAGGGCCAGAAGAAGAGAGGTAGCATTAGTCAGTCGTTCCATGTAGAAATGCATGAGTTTGGACCAGAGGGTCGGCCACTCACTTCCTCCTCTTCGTAGATGAGGCCGGGGGATGGGCACCTGCATATAAACACAGAGGAGATCGCTTTGATTGATTGGCAGTTGGCTGACACATCTTTACCAGTAGTACGCGTGACGGCAGACTGTGAAATGAGCTGGCTGCCATAACATCATGCAGACGAGTGGCTGTTCGCATGGGCACCTGAGACACGACTAGGCCTTCTGTTTACAAATTAGGCCTAGGTACTGAAGCCTACATTAAAAAAAAAACAACATATGTGACACTAATGGGTCTCAAGATGTGATAGTTTGCCTGTTGTTATACTAGATGAACATGAACTGTTGTTGTCTACTATATCCAGGGCCACCGCTAGGAACCTGCATCACTTATTTTGTCCTCGCTCCACCGACGTCGACATACACTATCTCGTTTTCTGCTGTCTCGCTTCATATTTATTACATGATCCAAATCACCGAATTGATGTCTGATACCACACATTGCGCATCTCGGTTACCATGGTTGCACAGAAAGAGAAAGGCAGTCAGTCACTGGATTAAACTTCCTGCTCAAGGAGACAGAGAAATCTGTGAATCCATGGGCATTAGCTTCACAGGACGCCTGAGATGAAAGCGACCCAAATCATGTGACAGACGGACAGCAAGACAATGGCCAAACACAGTGCTGCAAGTCAAAGTGAAAGAGCTGATATTGTTACTTCCTTTTGTACACCCGTGATTCTGAACCTTCAATAATGACTGTCAACAGTTCAGTCCTTCTTACTTATCAGGAACGATCATGGTCATTGTAGTCTGTATGTATTTACAGATGATTGTCATTACTCATAAGTTTTCATGGAAACAAACTTGTTTTCCATCGAACCACCTGACTACTTAGGCCTTTCTGTACAAGGACAGACAGACACACACCAAGCACACACACAGTCAAGAGCTGGCCAGACATTATTTTACTTACTGGGATACAGGAACTTCTTCATTGTTTTGCATTTTGTTCCTTCATCTCACTAGACCAAGCCATTTTCCGTCTCTTGCACCCCCCCCTCTCTCTCTCTCTCTCTCTGCCTGTCTCTCTCTCTCTCATGGTCAGATCACACTGTCCTGCATTCCTGGAATTCCGGTTGCGTATGTTAGAAATTCCATCTGGCTGCCATTGCCTCCAAAGTTTGTGACTTCCACTCCATTTTCTACCCTTCGCCCGTCTGTTCATCCCTCCTTGCAGATGAAGTGGCCTCTAAATCTATAACTCCAGAAAAAGGGGTTAGCCTTCTCATCGTGCATATATCCTCAAACTTCTCCCCAAATCCCCACACTGTCTCTCTCTGCTGTCTCTCTCTTCCTCTCTCTCTCCCTCTTCCTCTCTCTCTCGCTCTTCCTCTCTCTCTCTCTCTCTCTCTCTTCCTCTCTCTCTCTCTCTTCCTCTCTCTCTCTCTTCCTCTCTCTCTCCCATATTGAGGAAACCGAAAGACTGGGCATGCCACAGGACAAGCGATAGGAGGACCTTGAGACTTGCCCTTGACTCATGCATCCATCAATATAACATAATGCGATATAAGTTAGCAATCAAATACATGCTGAATCATTGCCTGTTAAGGAGATGGGGCAGCTGATGTCCTAAGGTTGATAGCATGAGCAGCAGGGAGAACAGAAGGATGATGAGAGAGTGAGTAATGAGAAAAAGGAAGGTCTAAGAGGGGGATTTGATGTGGGGGGAGGGGGGAGGAATCAGGAGAGAGAGAGAGAGAGAGAGTAATGAAGGAGGACGAGAGAATATGACCGAAAAACAGGGGTCAAGAAGAAAAGAAGATGGAGAGAGGGAGAGGTCAAGGTGTCTGCATGGACCTCAGATGCTGGAGAGGACACACCCAGGGCTGGTTACAGGGCGCAGCTGGAACAAGGAATGATGCAATTTAGAACCATCATTCATATTTGGCAATACACATCGATTGGGGTATACACAGCCTGGACATGCATATGCCCTATCCTTCTACTGTTGCTTTTGAGCAGTAATACATTAGTGCTTTATTCAGATGAAGTTGCTGAAATCTTTTCTTCTTCTTCTCCTCTCTGGGGCATTCCTTTACTGCAGGGTGTGGTCTGTGGAGAATGTGCTTGCTGACCCTAGATTGTAGACTGATCACTCCTATCTGGGCAGAGAGACAAGGAGGTGGCTTCTAAAAGATCCAGGCAACTTCAGTCAATAATACCCATTCAGAAACAGCGGATACTGCAGCACCATTTTACAGGATTTTCCGTTGGTGTTCACACCAGATTCCTTAATCTTGATAACATTTTAGATATCAAAGTTCCAGTCAGTCCCTTGCTGCTGTAGATACAGTAGGTATTCTTTCTCTGTAGAATTTGAATATGACTGGTTATACAACCAGTAAAACAATGTTTGATAGCTTTGGGTTTGCGCTATTTTGTTTGAGACGCATTTCTGGAGTTGTGCGAATAAACAGGTCCGGCTGACACCGCCCTCCTTTCCCTCCGGCTCTTATACGCGCAACAGGAATGAAGGGTGTTTCCCAGTTGTGCAAGTCGCCGCTTCAGTTGTACAAATATGGGCATTCATATTGCAGTAGTTGATACATAATGTCAGTGAAGGGAACATTTAATGCAACCGTCTTCGCGGAAAAGTTACATTTTAACGTACCCCATTTCATGGTCCACATGGACGTGGGCTATACTGCGCACGCCCCCTCGTAAAGACACACAGGCTTCTATTTAGCGCACTAGGCCTACCGCTGCCATGTAAACTCCAGATGTAGGCTATAGGGTTATATAAGACCATTGAAACGATAGTCATTTTCACAGTCTTCCGTCAGACTACGCTGCTTAAAATGCCAGGCAGGCTCTCTCACGTTAAAGAATATATGGCCATGTAGGCCTACGTTTACACTGTTGTAGACTTCTTACCCCTGAGTAGGACGAGTCCTCGGCGCACCCCAAATCTTGACGATTTTCTGGCAAAAGCCTACAGGCCAATCTTCAGATGATCGATTATAAGCGAGCCTACATGTTGCTGTATATGTGGATGAATCTAGGTTAGGTTGTTGTAATGTAGACTATGAGGCTACGGCTACATTTGAAAAGCGGTGATATAGACAATAATTTTGTTGAACCAAGTTTTTTTTATTTAAAAACCTTGAGACCATCAGCCGCAAGTCGACGAATACGACGGAATTCACACCTGAAGAAAAAACGTTAAGTTTCTAGAAAGTAGGTCATAAAGTATGCTCAAAGGATAATACTAAGAAGAACTGAGTTAATCCATAAGGATATGCGAAACCGTGACTACCCTAACCGTGGCCCCACCTTGACCACCGAGCTAAAACCTATTCGGTCATAACATGTCCCCGCCTCTACATTACAGCGACAAGACATTACATTAGAATGAACTAATTCATTTACAGGGAACATAAAACAGTATCATCGATAAAACAAGCTTACTTTTTGTTGTATGAAGAGTCGAGAATCCTGAGGTCCTCCTCTCGGAACTCCGGTCCCGATCACACGCCCGGCTTCTTGCTCCGATCAGCTGGCAGCGCAGTGACGCAGTCTATCACAGCGGACCAATGAAAATGTTTAGTCAAACTACAGTTCTGACGTGGGACGTACACTACCCATGGAATATGAATGTCTTGCACTTTAACCAATGTCAAACTCCGACATGCCATTTTAGGCGGGTTAAACGTGTACTTTTTTTCTTCTTCGAACATACGCTTTGAATCTGCGAAATTATATTAGCGATTGAAGAAAATCTGTTCATTTAATATATCAGGTGGTTATTCGAACAAATAAACCTATTAGACAGATCCAATGAAACAGATCTAAAGAAACATTGGTTTTGGCGAGTTATTAGACTCTTGATATGTCACGAGGCCAATATGAACTTTTGTGCTTATCCTCAGTGTGATCATTTAGTTAGGAATGGACATGTCATAAAACTGTCTGTCTGTCTGTCTGTCTGTCTGTCTGTCTGTCTGTCTGTCTCTCTCTCTCTCTCTCTCTCTCTCTCTCTCTCTCTCTCTCTCTCTCTCCCTCTCTCTCCAAAGAACATTTTCTCTCTCTCTTTCCAAATGACATTTTTTGTCTAAATACCTACCTCATTACTCTATTACCCAAAATGGTTGTTTCCAGATGTAGGTCAACCTGCCCTTATCCTGCTTCCCATTTTGTGCGTCAGCTGAACTGTGTGTGTGTGTGTAACAGTTGTGAATCAAACAGTTAAAAGATTTCAGTCTTTTGACAGAGATGACAAGGCATTTTTAGACAGAAACCATAATGGGGCCTGTGGCTTTAAGCCTGAAACACGTCATGAGAGCCAGTGTGCTGTCTCTTGTCTGTCACCTGACGGTGGAAGCTCTGTGACCCTTCACTTGACCGCGTCAGCTGCCTGTCTGTGTCATACTCTGAATACTGCAGGCCCATCAAACAAACAGTCAGCTAAGGCACGTGTTAAGCCCACACGGATTACCATTAGAACAACATAATCATAGCACTGCTTTGTGAGTGACAGTGTTTAGTAGTTGCATTTCTAGTTTTTCCTTTCGGCTTCTTCTTTACCTTTCCAGCTCTCAGAGCCCTCCAGGGATGCCAGAGATGTCTGGAGGAAGTACGGAAGCTGTGCGCTCTTGTTTTGGCTCGGAAATGTGTTCTATTCTTAGTTCAGGTGGGCCCCGGGTATAAGATGGTACAGATGGAACATAGCACCCAAAGGCCAAACATAGCTGCAGCTAGAAAGGTTAGTCGGTGTGTGCGTGCGTGGTTGTGCATGTGCGTGTGTGTGTGCATGTGTGTGTGTGTGGTTGTGCATGCGTGTATGTGCATGCTTGTGCGTGTGCAAGTGTGTAAGCGCCTGAAATAGGATGGAAACTCCTGGGGAAATACCAAACTACATGCTGAGGATGCTAACAAATCCAGACTTTAATTCAATCAGGAATTACACTCCATTACCTTCTGTTTGTTAGTCCTTTTTAAACACACACTTGGCAGCATAATGTTCTGTAGGACATGACGGCCATGAGGTTTGGTTGAGTCGTTTGGATTCTGCTGGCAGAGTTTTACCGGTTTTTCTATTTAAACCAGTCAAATTGAATTCTTATTGTTCTCTAATGGCATGTGGCTCTGTACAGAAGTTACCTATTGATTGTTGATCACATGAAAGTACAAATGTAAAGACCTTTGGCCTAAAAAACTGGGTAACTAATTGAGAATGACTGAATGCTGAATAACTGATTAAGACCACATTGCCAACGTAAACGGGCCCATCACATGTGGAGAGTGCCTGATACGGAACAGAACCTCAGCTCCCACGCCTCTCTAGTTTCCATGGAGCTCCCATGACATATCAAAATGCAATAAGTTGCTGATTGGAGTTATGTGGGCCGTATATTTGTCGATCCTAACCTATATAAATAGTTTATTTTGCATTCAGAATTAATTGTATGCCATTTAGTACATTTTCATGAACCATACCAAATCACTAAATTCCTTTGACTGTAACAGCCATCACACCATTTAAACAAGATTACTATGTTGGCTAACATAGGAGGGAGAATCGACTTGTGACCCCCGCAGACAGGAAAGAGACCATGCAGTGTGTGGGAGGAGTTCTCTTGTTTCCATGGAGACGCGTCCTCTGGCAAGAAACAGTCAAAGATTTCAGCCGCATTGTCATTGCGGGCAAGACGGCCTACTTTGTAAATGTTTGGAGATTGGCTTTGTAATCTTCGTACTTTTTTCCAGTCTACCAAATGGTCACCCTGCTTTTTAGAGTGTTTTATTTATTTTAAAAACGGTTTATTTTTCAACGACCGCACAAACAAAAAGTAAAATCATGCGAGAGAGGGACAAAGACTGTAAATTGCTTTTGCTACCGAAAAACACAGAAACCAAAGAGAAGCGAGCGAAGAAGAAAGAGAAGAAAAAACAGACGAACGCATCCAAGAAAAGAGGGCACTCAAGCACTCCTCAAAATTCAGATGATACAGGTAATTTATGTTGGAAAAGGTCTAACCTGGTGTCTATTGTGTTTGTGTGAGACAGAGTAGTCTCTACCTCATACTCTACTTTGTACTACAGTTGTTTGGAACTCAATTTATTCATCCAAATGTCCAAGATTGTAGCTATTAATCCAACAGAAATGTAATATTTGTAAACTGTGAATGAGTTTGATCTGCAAATCTATCCTTCCTCATAATTACATTTGACAGTAGCTATGGATTATGTGTGAAGGCAGAGAATAACATATTTGGTAGAACAGGTCCCTGGAAAATTAGCCCCTAGTGTCATTGCAGGAGTTTTTGCTCCATTAACCTTAATGAGCGTAAGCGAAACCATTAGCTTTATCCTCCCTAGTGCTGTGGCTCCCTGGAGAATCATTAAGGTCAACCTAACTGTTGTGGTCTCATTGTCTCACAGAGAAACCTCAGCCTCGTGTTTCACAGGCCCAGGAGGCTACACCCCCTCTAGCCACGCCCACCAGACCCCCCCTTCCTGAAGAGTCCACTGACCCATCGGTCAAGGTCAAAGGCCGTTTGAGACATGGGGAGGGGGCCAGAAGAAGGACAAGGCTACTCAAAGAAGGGAAGACCCCACCTGTGATGGGAGCTCCATCGCAGCCTTGTGTGGTGGAGATCAGTGCCCAGGTCCAGGAGAGCCTAAGGTGGGAAGGAGTTCTGGACGACCCCCTGGCAGAAGAGAAGAGGCTGGAGGTGTACAGAGCTAACAGGCGGCAGCGTTACCTGGTCCACAGACAGGCTCTGATAGCAGCAACCAAGACAGCTGTTTTAAATCAGGACCCAAACAGAGTTAAAGAGGACCTCAATGTTGTGACTTTGCCTTAACAGGACCAATAGCATGTTTAAGAACATGGATACTCATTGTTTTACATCTTTCTAATTTAGTTCAATTAATGTGATAAAGAATTAAACTTCAACGTGGAAAGAGTATGATCCAGTTAATTCAGGATTCTTATTGCTACCCATAGGTGGCGTTGAAAGACTGGAGTCAACAATGGCAACCTATTTTAGGAAGTAAATAAGTTGCACCTGAAGAACACCTGGAGTGCTTTCATTAACTAGTTCACTGCACAGTGCTGTCCCACACAGCAAGTAACCTTGGTCTAATGGCACCATACAGAGATATAACAGCTATATTTACCGTACAAAACACTAGTTTACCCCTGGAGGCCTTTAAATGTTAATGGAGGATTTGTACAGTTAAACTGCTTCTTCTAAATAATTGAGTATTTTTGTAAACCCCAGAGTTGTTACCTGTTCGCAGTGGTGGCTCACATGACTGTAAATATCCAGTGGCACAGGAAACAGAAAGGATCGTGTTGTGTGGTGCAATGACAAAAGCATAGCAATGCCGACTGGTGCATGTACCAACATATATACAGATGAAACCACACGTCCTGCCATGTCAAAGATGCCCTTTATTTTTCCAAGTCAGTACAAAAAGAAGACAAGCTGTAACAGTACATGTCGGAGGCAGACTCTGTACACTGTGTACTCCGTACACAGTTCAAGAGCTCTTCACTCGTAAGCAGCGAGGGGTGATTAGGTTTGAGATGTTTTACAAGGTTTCCCCACAGCTGTAATAAAAACAAATCTAGATTATGTATCTTAAAAATCTATTTGTGTTCTTTGGCAATTTATGAAACGGGAGAACATGTGCTTGTTTTATTGAAGACATCTGATCTGTGTCTATTGATGAAGAAAGGGTTTTCCCAATTTCTTCCACACTATCAATTGATCTCAAACAGGGAAGTCCTTCTTGCTTGTTGACTTAGTTGTTCAGTTGTTTAAGCCTTCCGCAGAGTTGATCAGAAATATGGGGTCATCACAGGGAGGTGCACATGACCCCTGAATAAGTCAACTGCCACCGCAGACACTGATAAAAGAAAGGTGAGTGACAGTTAAGGATATCGTCGTGCCTGAGAACTTTGACCCTCACAAAAAGGTCCAAACTTGACTGAATAATGTCAAGGTGTAGATGGACTTAGCATTATTCTGAAAAGATTTTGTCGCATTGGACCTTTTTTCCTACAATGTTTCTATAGATATTACCGTAGTTACTCGAGACTGTAGATAATATAGGTTAAATGTAAAGTGTTATGGTCGAATTGATTCCCTGTCCAGAAACGTTCAGAATAAATGCTGACAGACACAATCTGATGTGAACGGAATCAACGGGAGATCAACTGAATGTTTTACTCAATAAATATAAACTGTAAATTCTATACCTTCCACACAGTCCAGGGGTTTGAGGAGGTCTGAGATGAGTGTGGAAAGGAATAAAATGACCAAATAAAAGTTGAAAGAGGTGTGAGGGAAAGAGCAAGACAGTGTGTGAAGGCCAGTAAAGGTTGAGATGGTGAGAGAGGAACGTGGATGTACAATAATGGGGAAAGAAAGGTGAGCAGAAAGAGAACTGAGAGGGGAAAGAGGTGGACTGCCATGGAGAGGCAACAGTACATCCAAGGTAGAGAGGGGAAAGAGAGACAGAGGTGGGACAGAAAGAGAGAGGTGAAGAGAAAGAGGCACAGCAGTTCTTTTGAAAGGGTTTGGTGTTGACGCTTTGTCTGTTTGTCCAAGTCCCATTGTTCTCCAGAGGTCTGTTTTGTTACCATTGCCTAATTCAGCATCCCTGCTTCAAAGACCCGACCCCTCATCCTCTGTTCTCTTAATCCCCCAGCCAAGGCCTCTGATTGGGCCGTCTACGCAGCCACACTGGCCATTAAGGTCGCCAGTTATTTTCCATCACTCACTACAGGCGGATGGTTTCCTACTGCTTGCATGGACCCAAAACTGTGGCGAACTGGTAGACGATGACACTCACATATCAACACTAGAAATACAGAGTCATTTTGCTGGGATCATTTCTGGTGTTGTGAAACTTTTGCACAAGATAGTTGACGTCAACCCGAGGACACAACCAATTCAGCAAAAGAAAAAGAAGGGGGGGGGGGGAAAAACAAAATCCATGAGAAATAAAACCTCTGAATTCTCAAAAGCTGTGTGTGTCTGAGGTATCTGTGGTTTCTGCACCAACATTCCCTCCCCCACCACCATCCCCCCCCCCCTGATTTAACACAGTTGCAGGGAAAGTTCCCAAAACGAGTCATAGCATTATAAATTCAGCATACAGTATAAATATAGCACTTCTACACAATCTATAGTAGAGGACTATACTTTGGACAGTATCAGCTGCTTAATGCTTTCCTACTGAACGTCAGGTGCTCTGACAGATATCCTCTACGGATACATGGGAACCTTCCACTGAGGAGACAATTCTTGAAGGTAGGGAATCCTTGATCCCTGGTGGAGAAGGATGAGGAGTAGCATGGCCCTGCAGGGGGAGGACATCTGGAGTGTTGGTCGAAGTTGAGATGGTGACGTGGATGGAGTGATGATCAGGACAGCTTCAGCCAGCTCAGGTCATCTGATCTAATGTCATGAGAAGAAGGAGAGGAGGCATGATTTTCTGTCTGTCTGTCTGTCTGTCTGTCTGTCTGTCTGTCTGTCTGGTTACTGTGGATGGAAGCTGAAGGAAGAGTAGAGTAGGTGGCCACTTACTGAGCTTCCTTCTTCGTGATGACCTTTCCTGTTACAAATCTCTCAGCTATCACGGACACCGCAGGGTCATAGTTCAAACTGGCTGCGGCTATGACCTCATTATTCCTGAAGGTACAATGGACAAAAAATCTTGATACAGACACAAAATCTTCCGTCTCCATGGCAACAGTGACCCGGTCGTATGACTATGACGTTTGTTGTTGACTCACTTGATGTAAAATGCCAAGAAATTCAAATCCTCCACTTTTCCTTTTATTACTAACTCGGTGTAGCCTTCCCCGTAACCTAATCAGACAAACACAGAAAACTGTATCAAACCATCAACGCAAATATACTTTACAGTCCATTTTTAACTAGTTCCACAAAAGGCTTTGACCAGATAAGTATGGCTGTGTACGTGTTAAACAATACCTGCGTATCTGATTGTCTTCCCCAGTAAGACAGTCCAGTAGAAGGGAACAGAGTTGAGCTCAGTTTCTTTGTTCAGCATGTTCAGGGCTGCAATCCTCCCTACATCAGTCACATTATGTTCCATTATGCCATGTTCAACCGCACTTAAACCCACGTGTAACAGAATTACTTAACATCAAGGGAAATCGCATTATTTCACATTACGAAACATATTGTGTCATTGTAAATGGCTAACAACTAAACTGAGGTCTCGTGTTGGAAGGCTTCCCAGATTCTGTTTCCAGTCTCTTGTCTTAGTTCAGAGTCACAGTGAGGCTGTTACCGTGTGCTTGTGCCATCTGCCAGTGTCCAAGGGTGACCCGCTGGCCCTTGGCCATGGCCAGAGGGAAGGTGGCCAGGTCTCCTCCACAAAACACCCCAGGGACGTTGGTCTGCATATACTGGACACAACCACAACAAGCATGTGCCCTTTCTCATTACCTTCACCCAAACATGCCAGGTCTTTTTTTTAAACCCACAATCCTGTGCAGAACTTCGCTGATACTGGACCTTACAACTAGTTTCTGATCATAACTTTCAACCTTCTGAAACAGACACAGAGCTCACATAGCAGAGGCTTCACCTGTCACTATTGGTGCCCAGGAGGCCTCACCTTATCCACGATGACGGAGCTCTTGGAGTCCATAGCTATGGGACTTCCATGTAGCACCTCCGAGTTGTTGATGACACCTGGGGAGGAGCAGCATAGCGTTGACCGTCAGTTTACCTTGCCAAGGTATATCTTACAAGACACATTATACTGATTATGAGATCATATACAATGACAACCAGTGCGACCTGTGTTGAACTCACCGATTCCCACTATCAGCACATCGGCAGGGACGATATTCCCACTCTTTAACACCACATCCTTTACCTGTAAAAACACACACACACAAGAGTGCATCTATGTCCCTCCCTGTAATGACAGATGGTCATCTGGAGAAGCTTGATACTGCACAGGCTGTGATGCAGACAGCACAGTGTCTTCCATGCTGTACCTTGCCTTCCTCTCCCCGGACCTCTACGACCATGTCGTTCATGTAAAACATCACCTTCTTCGCTGCCAGCATCTATTGAGACAGGGACAAGGGGGCGAGGGTTGACCAGGCAGAGACACGACACGTCAGTCGGAAAACCTCTAGGTTTTTTTGCAATAAATAAAGCAGAATGCCAGCTGAAGTGGGCTGGTGATCGGTTAGACTGAGCACCAATTAGAACTATCCATGGTTGTTTACAGTGAATGGAGCCCAGAGCTGAACATCAGGAGACATTCATTCTCTGTTTCTCCCTCCTCACCGTCATAGTGATCTTGCCAATCTCAGGCCCCAGGGTCTTCTGGTAGGGCAGCTCACTACTGCCGATCACCGTGATGCTGGTAGCCTTGTCTGTCATGTAGGACGCCACCTCCATACCTGTATGGTACGCACACGTGGACAAACACACATGGACACACACACACATTGACACACACACGGACACACACACACACACACATGGACATACACACACATGGACAAACGCACACACATGGACATACACATGGACACACACATGGACACACACACACACACATATGGTCACACACGCACAGGCAGGCACACTCAAAATGAGGAGAAACTAAGTGTCAGCTTCAATTCTGTGAACTGTAAAAAGGAGAACAAGATAGAACGAGACATAATGATATAGGTAGACAGGTGCCATCCAGACAGATGCCATCTAGACAGACGCCATCCAGACAGATGCCATCCAGTACTTACCAACGAAAGAGGTGCCCACAATGACAATGCGACAGCCCACACAGGCAGCGTGGATCTGCCTGGCGTCTTCAGGAGTCTCCAGCATCTTCACATTCTTCAGGTCCATCCCTGGGCAGTCCAGACCCTTCGCTCTGCAGGCCACCAAGAGACAACAAAGGAAGGAGGAGGGCCTTGGGTGTTTGAGTTGAAGGTACGACACAGTGAGAGAGCTTTTAGGTGTCTATGAATTGCGTGTTCATGCTATATGTGTGTGTGCGTGCACATGTGTGTGTGTGTGTGTGCGTGTGTGTGTGCACACGTGTGTACACACCTGCAGCCTGTGGATATGAGAAGCTGGTCATAGTTTTGGACTGAACCATCATCAAATGTGACTGTTTTCTTCTCCGTGTCCAGTGACAACGCCTGACATGAGACAAGTAAAGACCAATCAAGCGTGACTCTGTTCACATATTATTACTACCGGACTCCTTGTCATGGGCTGTCTAACATGATTGACAGGATAGACACCCAGTTGAAGGCATGGCTTACCTCTTTTCTGAGCCACACCTCAATGTCGTACTGGTGATAGAACTCCATTCTTCTCAGCAGAATACTGTCACTCTGAACATTCATAACCTAAAAAGTGCGTGTGTCAGTATGTGTGTGTGAGGGGGATTGGGGTGCGAGTTTAGCAAGCGTTTATTTGAGGGGGGAAGAGTCAGAAAACAGTTATTAAGTATGACAATACTTTAAACTATGGAGTTAAAACAGAATTGTCCTTGAAATCAAAGTCTGCCCCCCCCTCAATCTAACAGCATTCGTTTCTGGTAAAAGATGATCTTCTGTAATTTATCTTCAACACTTTGATTATCGAAGTGTGAAAGTCTGCATTGCTCATAACGGCACAACAAACCTCTGGTAAACAGAAAGTAAAGGAGAAAAGAAAAAAAAGCTTACCCTAATACAAGCCTGACCCTTTTAATGCAGTTTGCATAGACAGCAATGACCTTTGATCTGAATCTAGGACCGGGTTCACTGTTCCTTTACCTTGCTGAGGCGGGTCTTGTCGTAGGGCAGAAGGTCGTCTCGGGTAACCATGACGATCCGGCCACCATAGTTTTCCTGCCTGAGAGTCTCCGCACACGCTAACGAGGCAGCCCCTGCGCTTACAAAAAAAAACACACCATCACACTCACGCTAGCGACCATTAACAACACACATAAACATACACATATAGACACGCAAAAACACATACAGAGACAAACAACCATACACATCAATACAAACAGATGTAACACCACACACACACACACACACACAAACACACACACACACACGAGGCCTGGTGGCCTTGCCTCACCTCCCCCTAACAACAAGATGGTGTGGATGACCCCCGATACTCTGCAACTCATGACCTTGATCCTTTTGTTCTGCTGCAGATCCTGCACACATCACACAATCTTTCACAATTACACCATTTACACAATCCTAACAGGGTTTAAGAAAGCCTATGACTGAAACATGCATCATTCATGAAAACATAAATACATTTGCGCAGAATCTGAAAAGGCCAATTGTGGTTATCTCACCGTTTTCTTTATCGACACATATACTTTGTTGTTTTCCACTTTGACCTTTGAAAACAAGAAGAAAAACAACATGTATCCGTCAATAAGTATTTGTTCGCCTGCATCACTGGATGGCTAATTTCCTGCCGGAATGTTCCTTTAGTTTTGTCCTTTTCTGTCTGTCTGTCTGTCTGTCTGTCTGTCTGTCTGTCTGTCTGTCTGTCTGTCTGTCTGTCTGTCTGTCTGTCTGTCTGTCTTGACCCAGTTGGTTTCTCTGCTCCCCAGCCTCCCTCCCTGTCCTACCTTGTGGCAGGGTAGACAGTCCATGCCAGGGTACTCCTCCAGGTCTCCTGTCTGGATGTTGAAGCACGCCCCATGCCAAGGGCATCGTAGCCGGTTCCCTGACAGAACTCCTGCACGTCAAAGAAACACCACCACAGAGTCAGGGGGCACTCTGCAGCACTCAGCCTCTATATCTCTTTATCTATATCACTGTGAGGCAGGTTTATGCTGTGGCGTCTAATCACATCGGCCTTTAGTATTGTGTAAGTAAGATTTGTGGCCTCTAGGCTTATAGTAAACCTTCGCAGTACTTCACCTTTACTGAGGGGGGCGCCATAGTGTGTGCACTGGTTGCTAAGGGCGCTGAATTTGCCCTCACTGCGTGCCAGCAGCACACTGTGATTCCCAACATCCACCTCCATCATCCTGAGAACACAAACACAGGGACACATATAAAAACACAGCTCGTTGTTATTTAGCACAAATTAATGAATTAATTATGCTCCCCCAAAAAACGACTTGGAACCCCATAATGCATCATTCCTGGGTTTTGGCTCATTAAGTCTACAGACGTGCAGATGGAGGAATGAGTTTGTCTTTCTCCTTACTGTCCATCCTGGAGGTCAGATTCCATACACACCACCTTGGTTAGCTCCTCATCCTGGTCCAAGTCTGATGACTCTGTGGTATTACGAATTAGAATCACAATTAAGTTATATCGAAATGGTCAATATCTGGCATTAAGTCAAAATGTAGCTTTAAAATGTTGGCTCTTAGAGACTCAAGTCTTGGCCAGACAGCATCTAAACAACCAAAGTCGGACAGGTCATTTCACAGGTGAGTTGCACAACTCAGCGATGGTGCAACAACTTTTTAATCCTTTTCAATAGCCCACTGGAAAGATACTCACGTGATTGCCTCCCGGACATTCCGTTGATTCTACAAAGATACAATTATGAACCTGAATAAACCTCAACGAACATATGATGACCGTTCAAAAGTTTATCTCCGACTCGGGCCGCAATCTGAAGTCACTTCTGCTCATCAGCTGAATGCACCTATCGCAATGGGAAAAGAGTTCGATTCCCCGGCAACCGAGCCAACTCCAACCTTCATTACTCGTTCCTGTCCTGCCAAGATGTGACTTGATGGCAAAATCTGTAGATAAAAATGATCAAACTCCCACTCCTACGTATTTCACACCTAGTGAACAATATGTAATCTAGGCCCAAGTAAATTGGTGAACGTATCGTCTGTGATTTGTGATCGCCTGTTATTGTCCAAGAGAAATGCAATGGCTTTTTGTGCGGCACAACAGCAGCATAGAGAAAGGCTGACGAAGCAGCAATCAGCCACTGTGAATGCCGACGTAGGTCGACGCTAAGTGACAATGCACAAGTTTGCGTAAACTTGTGGGAGGTAGGCAGTACATCTCTACAAAAAGACTCAAATGTTTTGTCGAAAGGTATGGATTGTAGGCTACATCCTGACATGACATGTGTTTGATAATTGAAGCCTCAGACTCATTTGTCACCGAGCGACCGACAAATGGAATTGATAGTCCGAGAAGCCCAAATCTATACAAGTTACAAAAACAACTTTATACAACAACAAAAATACTTTATACAATTACTGCTTGTTAGCCTCTACTACTTCACTATATTTGGCAGAAACAATACACTAAGTAATTGTCAAGGTTGTATAAACGTAGACACATTTGTGTAAACTCAAAAGGGTGCTCAAGAATAAAAGGCCGCTACGCCTTATTTCACCCATCTAATCAGCATTGTTCCCTTATCAGAAAGCACAGTGTTTGAGAGCGAACGAGCGTCAAGTCATATAGTCATGTAATTATCTGTGTAAACATGAAACGTGCTAGGTTATGAAGGACACTGACTCATTGTGGATCAATTAGAGGTCTATTATGGAGGTGAAAACAGCACTTCTCACCGCTGGATTCTCTGCTTGTTCTTTTAGACTCCTGAATACATTGGTGAAATATCTGCCGGTTCCAGAACCCGCGCGCAAGAAAGAGTGGGTGTGGCGGAACACTTTTACGTCTCTGGTTCATAGCTCTTTAACGGGGACATGGGCTGTGTTGTGGTGAGTAATCCAGATGCCATAATTGAAACAAAACGATTAACAGTAAACTAAACTTTGTTTAATTGCTCCAGTTTTTACCAGAATCCTCGAATGGCAGAAGATCTGATCTCCTCTCATTCCTTGTTCTCCCAGACTCTGATATCTGTGTCTACAGGTAAATAACTGGAGTGAGCTAGACTGTCAGATTAACAAGCTTTCAGCTAAATAGTTAACTTGTGTGTGTCTGAACATGTGTGTGTTGTGTGTTTGTCATCCAGGTTACTTTGTCTATGACCTACTGGACATGGCCCTCAACCAGAGACTGAGTCAATCTTGGGAAATGCTCCTCCATCACTCTATGGTAAGAAGACTCATAGACACTGTAGTGTACAAAAATACACACGTGCACACACACACACACACACACACACACACACACACACACACACACACACACACACACACACACACACACAGACACACACTCACGCAAACATCTGCTTTGACTGCGTATCTGTCGTGATAAGACTTGTTATCAGCTTTGTCAAGGACCCTTCTACACAGTTAAAAGTGAAGCATGGTTTAGAAGTAGAGAACATGAACTGAGTCAAGTCTTAGTGGAACATATTCATAATTGTGCAACGAAGCAAAGCTTATTGTTTGTGAAATGATGAAACTTTGTCTTTAAAGGGATGCTTTAGCTGCTCAGTTTTGCTGTGTTGCTTGTAACCTACACATATTACCACAAGGTAATCAAGAAAAAACAATAGATAAAGAACTGTCATAAGCCTGGCTCACATGTGTGTATGTAAGTGTATGTGTCTGTATGCGTGTGTGTGCGTGTGTGTGTGTGTGTGTGTGTGTGGGGGGGGGGTGTGTGAGAGAGAGAGAGAGAGAGAGAGGGAGGCAGAGAGGAGTATATCTTTGTCTTTTTGGATTAGTCAGTATGTGGTTTCTGGTAGTATTGAAAATATGGTATATCATAAAAAACGTGCCTGAACTCCATAAATTCTCAGTTACGCCACCACCTTTGTCTCTACAGTCCAAGGTTTTTTACACAAGTTGAATGAGGAAACCCTTTACTGACATAATTATAGGATCTTTCACAATGCGTGTTTACTTTTTTAAGAAAGAAAGAAAGATAAAAAGAGAAGAGAAAGAAACAAATAGGAAGAAACAAAGAAAGACAGAAAGAGAGGAGAAAACTGCACGTCTGTGTGTTTGTCATGCCTGACCTTTGACCCCGATGCCTGACCTCCTCAGGTGATTTCCTGCTTCTCTCTGCCCCTGCTCACCCGTCTCTATGTGGGCTTTGCTGTGGTGTCTCTGCTGGTGGAGGTCAACTCTGTGTTCCTGCACACACGCCAGCTGCTGCGCCTGGCACGCCGCAGGGCCGCCGTGGGCCCACCACCCGTGGCTTACCGCGTCACCATCCTGCTGAACCTGGGCACGTACGTAACTGTACTCCCTCTCTGAGTACGACTGGAGGGGCTCATACTGTCTCAGACTGAGGGACCCAACCAGAATACATCAACCAGAACATTCAGACGTCACGGTTACGCGTCAGAGGTTCCAAACATCAAACCCAGTTTCGAGACTTAAGTCTCTCAGCATGTATTACTATGACGATGAGTGATGCACCAACCCGCCCCTCCTGGTCCTCTCCTCAGGTTCGCTGTGTTCCGAGTGTGCACGCTGGGCTGGATGACCCGCTGGTTTGCCGGGCAGAGCAGCAGGCTGCCCAGGTTCACGCTGCTTCTGGGCAGCCTGGGTCTGGGACTCAGTACCGTCATGAACGCTCTGCTTCTCTACCGCCTGCTGCGCTCAGACCTGCTGTCCAACATGCGCAAGGCTGACTGTGACCAGTAGAGGGAGACAAGTCAATACCCACTGGCAACTTCAGGCAGCAGAAAGTAATTGTATTGGACTACATGATAAGGTGATGTTCTGTAGTTCTGAAGGGAACACAATATTTTCAAGTAACACATCTACTGTGTGATACAATGTACAAAATACAATTATTTTCTTCTTTCCACAAAATTCAACCAAATCTCATTTTGATCTTCTGCAAACTTTTATTGGTGTTCTTGAATATCACCAAATGGTGTGAGTCAAATGAACAGTTTAGCAACCCACTAAAAGATCGTTGTCTTCTGGAACATGTTGACCAGCTTGTGGCCCTTGCAGTGTGTTTGGGTGTGCGTGTCCTCTCTGACACGGGGCAAGAGAACACGCTCGCTCCTCGGCTCGGTCTCGTAGTAAGGACACACCTTCAGGTGCTCCGACATGGGGGGCATGTCCTGGAAACGCCATGCGTCCACCGTCGAAAACCGAGTACTAAACTGCCACACCTAGCAGATTGTAAAGTACAAAAGGTTAAAAACATTAGAGTCCAATGCACATGTGAGGACGTGTTTGAATAAGGATTCAAACAGGAAAGCTGACTATACAAACAGGCACTTTTTACTACAATAAGCTAACACATCCAAAGGAAAGCATCAAATCAGTTGTTTAGGCTTTTTCACCATTTTCTTTGCCTTCCATGTGGCCCCTCCATGTGAGTAGGTCTTCTTCTCCCAGCGGAGGGTTACCATCCCCCTCCCCTGCAGCTGAGAGGAGCACACATCCCTCATGAGCCGGGACACCAGGGCCAGCTGGGACAGAGACAGGCTGTCCAGGAAGCTGGCCATGTGACACAGCACCTCGTAGGGCAGGGTGCTCAGAGAGTCCTGCCCTCCTCCCCCCCTGACCGCCCTCCTCCTGGGGGTAGTGGGGGGCTCTGCTGGGTCCTGGGGGGGCTGGGATGCCTCCGCCAGCATGTCAGGAACAGTCGGACGCAGGTTGAAGCTGCTCAGCTCCTGGCTGGAGGGGATGGAGGTGCACAAACATGACACTCTATACACTGGAACAGAGAACTGACCAATCAGATGCAGAGTTGAGAGTGGAGCTGTGCTCACTTGTAGGTGACGGTGGCCCTGTGTGTGGAGGGCTGGAACCTCCTCTGGCTGTAGGTGCAGCCCAGGTAGGCCAGGGGACACCTCTGCTCAAACCAGCCACTCACACACATCTGGATGTCTGAGTGAACGTTCCTGAATGACCAACAAACACAGAAAACAGTTAGAACTAAACCTGACATTCTCATACCCTGTAACAGGAGGGTACCTCCTGAGGACAGACAGCTTTAGCTTTGCCTGTGTGTTCTCCCTGTCCCCAAATAATGTGTTCTATTTCCACTGATACATTTAAGTTTTCTTCATTTAGCAAACATTTCTCCAATGCTACATTCATGTAGAACAGATGATGAAGGATCAGAAATCCAAAACTCTGACAGTATTTCAGTGGTCGGATTCAAGGAGCGGTCTGTATTCACAAAGTATAGCTCAAGACAACAGTGCAAGATCTAGAAAAGTTAAACAACGATTTCCTATTTACACCCATCCGACAGCAGTAGAGGATAACATCCCAGCTCAAGGTTTGGAGAATGCACCTGAAGTGTGCAGGGAACTCTCTGCGTAGAAAGGTCTGACCGCAGAGGAAGGTGAAGGCGGAGCTGGCTTTGTTGTGGCGGCTGGTCACGCTCTCCGCCTGCAGCTGCACGTGGAGCTCCGGGGGCTTGTCTGCCGTGATGTCCGCCAGGGACATCTCCTTCTTGAACGGAGCTGACAGGAACTTGTAGGTCTGCGTCCCGGCGTCCTGCAGCAGAGCGTCAGTGCAGGAGGTCTCAGCGATGAGGTGTCCTCTCAGCTCCTTCTCCAGGGAACACAGCAGGGTGGCCTGAACGGGGAAGAAATGACAGGATGACCGTCTCTGCGAGAATATACTCAGTAACTGAAGGGTGAAAAAACGTTTCCCTGAAATTTGCAAACGTCGAATCAGAAGTCTCAGCTGTTTTTGAGAGGCAGCATCCCGGGTGAAACTGACCTGGACTTCTTCCCAGTAAGGTATGTTCTCCAGATCCACCCCCAGGTCCCTGGTGTCCACCCCTTGCTCCTTCCGCTTGTGGTGGCTGGGATTGCGAATGCGTACGTGCTTGGCCGTGAAACTAGTGGGGACTTTGAACGTGCGCACTGTGATGATCTTCATGGGCTCCAGGTGTCCATATATAAAGGAACTCTTTGCTCCTTTTGCCAGACAGGAAGAGGATGAGGAGGAAGAGAGACATAGGCTGTTTGTCTTTGGGTAAGTGTGAGTTTCTGCGGGAGTCACAGTCTGTGTCTTGGTTGACTCTTCCACAAGGGAGCCCAGGCCTTGACCTTTAACCCCTGCCCCTTTCCCAGCCTGCCTGCAACCCCCCATCTCCATGGTGAACATTCGCTCCCAGGCGCTGTAGTTTCTCAGGAGCTCTGGATCCACACCTGCCTGCCTGGCTATCGCCTCCCTCTCCTCCTGGGTGAGCTCCTCCTCCTCCTGCTCCCATTCCCCCTCCTCATGCGCCTCCTCCACAGGGGAGGGGCCTAACCAGGAGGGCCCTGCAGACTCTGATGCATCGCCGAAGCCGTTAGAGAGTGACACCCATCCCGAAGCCCCCGCTGTCTCTTTTGCCAGTGCGGCCTTCTTGGCCTCTTCCTTCGCCCTCTTCTTCTCCTGAACCCGCCGTGCTTCCTCTCTCTCCTCCTCCTCCACCCTCTGGATCAGCTCGGGGAAGAGCCTCTTCATCTTTAGAGAGTGGAACAGATGGTTCTGATCTCTGGTGGCCATGGACAGGTCCAGGGCCTCCTGATTTCCAGGCTGCTCCCTCAGCAGGTTCTCATGCAGGGCCGTGTTTAAGTGGGAATGAGCGTCTTCAGCCGGCCAGCGGTTCCACTCCATAGAGCAGCACACCACGCTGGCTGGACACACTTGTAGATGAGCGGCCAACCAGGAACGGGGCATTGTGATTGGACAGCCGTAGGCTGCGTTGAGGCAGGGGACCCTCTCATTGGGGCAGAGCAGCGAGTGCTCATCCTCTTTGCACAGGTGGAAGAGAGCTCCGCACAGCAGGCGGCAGGGGATGATCACACAGGACACAGAGACCTCCACAGGAGCCCTGCAGCGCCGGCTGAAGCAGCTCTCACAGTGCAGGTGCAGACGCACACCTGAGGGACGGGAACGACGACTCTGGGAGGAGAGGGAGGGAGGAGAGGGAGAGAGAGAGGGAGGGAGGAGAGGGATAGAGATAGAGGAGGGAGAGGGAGGGAGGAGAGGGAAAGGGAGAGAGTAAGAGAGGGAGAGGGAAAAAGGGAGACGAAGAGAGGGAGAGAGAGAGGTAGAGAGCAAGGGAGAGAGATAAAGAGACAGAGGTAGAAAGACAGAAAGAGAGGTTGAGAGAGTGCGTGAGAATATAAAATATAAATATAAAATGACTTTGCACATACAGAGAAACGTTACAACCTAAATGTTGACAAATGTTACATTTTCAGTTGCTAAAAAAATGCTTTAGACATCGCTTTAACTCACCATGCTTTAAGCTTGTGTGAAGTAAAGTTGAATCATGTCAAGTCATGGAGTAGCCTGTACAGGAATTATGGGAAGGTCAAAGGTGACGTAGTGGCTGTTTTGACCTGTCTGGTGACCTGGAGGACAATATAATATGCATGCGTCAACAAACAACACAGAATGACATCCACAACACATTGGATCTGGTTTGATTTGACTTGAATTATTCTTTGTCTCCATACTTGTGGTCACAGTTAGGTTTCCCTTCATGTATCTACGATAGGGTTCAAACGTACCAGAACATGCAACATAATATCCATAATATTCATAGTTATTCGATTTGGGAACCTTACCAGACCTCAGCTGTCCACTGGAGGAAGAACGCAGTTTTTTTTCCCTTCCGTTTTCTTACGTCTGCCTTTCGAACGTTGAGTCTCCCTGTCGCTCTTACATGAATGACCTGGCTGGATAATTATAGCCGTGCTGCATTCTGGTCCACGGGGTGAGAGGCCAATCTCTGCCGGGGGCAGTGGAGTCATGTTGCAGCCAGAGGACACCTCCAGAGCCTAAACTCTCCCCTAGGTCACAGGACGCATAGCAGATCTCCAACTTTCCATTTTTGACGATGCAGTAAGAGTAAATGCGCTTGCCACCGAATACTAGGCCAGGCCAGTGGGAAAACGGATGGGCTATTTAGGCAGCAGAATTGTTCCTGCAATGGTTTGAATACTTCTATTGCCACTAGAGGTCACTATCTGTACTTTGGCACTTTTCAAACTGTAGAAGAAATGAAGTCCTCAGTCTGGACAAAAACATCCCTCCAGATCCATAGAATCATGGCAAGACAGATATGCTGTTGACTGAAATCTCCCCCCTGTACTTAACAACATGTATTGGTTTGGTCTGCCGACTTCTCTGACCTACCTCAAGGCTGTGGTAACTCACACCAATGTTTCTGAGCAGGCTACGTAACACTTCTCAGTCAGCACAGCACACTATTTTTACACACACACAGACACACTCGCACACACACACTAACATAGGCATGCACACTTGATCTTTAAAGCACAAGTGAAGGGAGACAGCAAGGAACATGGTACCCTGTTTGAAACTACAGCACTGTATAACGTAAGCCATGCATGTTTAATAAGAAAGTTGTATTCTATTGGTGTCACTGATACACAACAATGGGATCTAATCTATTTCTTTTGTATGCCGAGACTAAACACCCCCCCCCCCCCCCCCCCCTGTTCACATATCCTGAGTGCTATGTTCCACTCAATCACAACGCTCAGATGTTTATTTAATGGTGTGTACACAATCCTATAGACTTTGAATCAATCATTTGTATTGTCTAGAAACATGACATTTTGTAGTTCTGTTGTAACTGTGTGCTGCTTACATCAATTCTTAAGCATGCTGATCTAAGATAGCATCGCAATGCCTCCTTGTACTCGTAATCCGTTCTGTCTCTCTTTCCATCTCACGTCTCTCTCCCCCGCTCTCTCCTCTCTCCCTCCCTCCATCTCCTTTCCTCCCTCTCTCACCACTCTGTCCTTACCCTTTTCCTCCATTTCTCCTCTCCGCTCTCTCTCCTACCTCTCTCTCTCTCCTTCTCCTCCCTCCCTCTCTCCTCCCTCCACTCCTCTCCTCTCCCCCCCCTCCCCCCTCTCTCTCTTTCCCCTCCCCCCTCTCTCTCTTTTTTTTTTCTCTCTTTTTCTCCCTCTCCTCCTCCTCCCTCCCCTTCCCCCCGCGCCTCCTCCCTCCTCCTTCCCTCCCTCTCCTCCCAGATCGTCGTTCCCGTCCTCAGGTGTGCGTCTGCACCTGCACTTGTGAGAGCTGCCTCACCGCGCGCACGGGCTCCTTGGACGCTCGTTTCCTGGTGTGATCATCCTCGCCTGCCGCTGCTGTGTGGGACGCTCCTCTCGCCAACCTGTGCAAAGACACCGAAGCACTCGCTGCTCTTCCCCCAATGAGGCCCTGCCCTTAATGCGGGCCCAGCCTCATGGCCTTCCAATTCACAATGCCCCTTTCTTCACCCTCACCCTATCCTTCTGGTTGGCCGTCATCTACAAAGTGTGTCAGCCAGCTGTTGGCCTACTATCGGAGTGGCGCGCTGGCCAACGCGGCGGAGACACAGACCATCCCAACACACCTCCCTCCCTCCCTCCCTCCCTCCCTCTCCTCCCAGAGTCGTCGTTCCCGTCCCTCAGGTGTGCGTCTGCACCTGCACTGTGAGAGCTGCCTCAGCCGGCGCTGCAGGGCTCCTGTGGAGGTCTCTGTGTCCTGTGTGATCATCCCCTGCCGCCTGCTGTGTGGAGCTCTCTTCCACCTGTGCAAAGAGGACGAGCACTCGCTGCTCTGCCCCAATGAGAGGGTCCCCTGCCTTAATGCAGCCTATGGCTGTCCAGTCACAATGCCCCGTTCCTGGTTGGCCGCTCATCTACAAGTGTGTCCAGCCAGCGTGGTGTGCTGCTCTATGGAGTGGCTGCGCTGGCCAACCGATGACACAGACATCCACACACCTCACGTGCTGCATGAGAACCTGCTGAAGGAGGAAGGTGATGGGCAGGCCCTGGACCTGGCCATGGCCATTGATGACCAGGAACGGCTGTACAGCCGAATGAAAATGAAGACTTTGTACCCTGAACTGATGGAGAAGGAGGAAGAGGAGGAGCAGGAGCAGGGACAGGAAGAGGAGGGAGCCACTGGAAGCTTCGCTAACGGCGATCTCACACATCAGGGTGATAACAGAGGTTTGTTTGTGTTTGTTAGAAGGATGTCACCATGCCAGCAGTGAATGTGGTTTTCTGCAAAAGACAAGCTCTGGCCTCAACAAGTCACTTTTTAAAGCTAAATACTTTATGTACCTTCTGTGATTTCCCTTCGATCTCTTGTTGCCTGCTTCTTCTTTCCAACCCTTAGGTGACCTGTCAGCTCTGTTGGGGAGGAGACATGACGAAGAGAGAGAGGAGAAGGAACCAAAGGTGGAGCCAAAGAAAGAGATCAGCACCGAGAAATACAACCTCATGGAGAGGATGTTCAGTATGGAGAAGGGCGGCTGTGCAGTCGCCTCCAGACAGGAACCGAAATCAGGGGAGGGGAAGGAGGGGGAGAGGGCATCCAAAGAGTCAAAAGGGGAGGAGAGAAGGGGAGCAAATGGGGAAGTGAGAGAGGAAAAGGCAAGTGTGGATCCTAACCATGTAGCGGGCAGAGACCCGACGGGGATGGCGCCGTGGGATGAAGGGGTAATGGAGCGTCTGGGCCAGGAGCTCAGCCCGCAGGAGTTTAACATGTACATGGTTCACAACGGACGCATGCTGCTCACCTTCGGCCAGATCGAGGCCTGCACCCCCCGCGACAGAGACTTCGTCTACGGAAGCCTGGAGCCTATCCCAGTTCAGAGTCTGCATTCCTTTAAGGTGATCAAAACTCCACACTCTATCCTTTTACTGTCTATTCTGCTTTGTTTTACGATATTCTTTCATGATTCCCTCTCAGATTCCAGACAGTTATCACTTTAAGTCACGGAAACAACTGTATGACATATCAGTAAAACTCGAGACCAAGGAGGCCAGCGTAGACACAGCAGACCTGGGGGTCGGCGAGGAGAGCTGGAACAGCGATGAGGCCGCCACAACTTTACTGGGCTATGCAGAGATAGAGGTCATGGGTCACAAGGTCAGTAAAAGACCACGTGACGTTGTCACCCGATTGGAAATGTTGTGGACTTGAAGGATGGAGCCTGAGCGTTTATTGCTGGTGTCTGTCAGATCAGTGAAAGTTTAGGGATGGATGGACTGTACGTCGATGTGGGAACACAGACGCACTCGTTCTCCACGGCGCCGTTCAAGCGTGACGCAGTGCTGGCGGACGTCGTGGTGGGCCGTCCGCTGACTCTGCGGCTGCAGCTGCAGGCGGAGAGCGTGTCCAGCCGCCACAACAAGGCCAGCTCCGCCTTCACCTTCCTCTGTGGACACTCATTCCTACGCAGAGAGTTCCCTGTACACTTCAGGTAACTGTTTCTGAGGTATTCAAGTCTGCATCAACTGAACGAAACTAGGTCTCGTAATGGAAAGCCTGTTGTCATTGTTACGCAGGAACGTTCACGCAGACATCCAGACTTTTCTGAGTGGCTGGTTTGAGCAGAGGTGTCCCCTGGCCTACCTGGGCTGCACCTACAGCCAGAGGAGGTTCCAGCCCTCCACACACAGGGCCACCGTCACCTACAAGTGAGCACAGCTCCACTCTCAACTCTGCATCTGATTGGTCAGTTCTCTGTTCCAGTGTATAGAGTGTCATGTTTGTGCACCTCCATCCCCTCCAGCCAGGAGCTGAGCAGCTTCAACCTGCGTCCGACTGTTCCTGACATGCTGGCGGAGGCATCCCAGCCCCCCCAGGACCCAGCAGAGCCCCCCACTACCCCCAGGAGGAGGGCGGTCAGGGGGGGAGGAGGGCAGGACTCTCTGAGCACCCTGCCCTACGAGGTGCTGTGTCACATAGCCAGCTTCCTGGACAGCCTGTCTCTGTCCCAGCTGGCCCTGGTGTCCCGGCTCATGAGGGATGTGTGCTCCTCTCAGCTGCAGGGGAGGGGCATGGTCACCCTCCGCTGGGAGAAGAAGACCTACTCACATGGAGGGGCTAAGTGGAGGCCTAAAACGGTACCGCCAACACTGTCAAATCCAGCGCGATCTCTATCTTAGAATACAAGAAATCAAAGAATGTTTTAGTCACCTGTTTTAATGTTAGACCTTGTCGTTGTCCTTTCCTCTCCTTTTCTCTTTTTTTCCCTCCTCTCTTTGTAGGTTTGGGAGTTCAGCCACCTGTTCTCCTCTGTAAAGTCGTGGCACTTTGCAGATGTGCCCTCCATCACTGCTCATCTCAAAGTGTGTCCTTACTACCAGACCGCCCCCCTGAGAGAGCCTGTGGGCCTGCCCAGCATGAGTGAGTCCCAGGGGGGAAGCCAAGAGAGAGAGAGTCTGGTCACTCATTTCATGTTGAACCGGTAACTAAACGACAAAAGACTACATGCTTCGATTCTAAGATGCGTAAATCAACTAGCTTTTTTTCTTTGAGTCTTTAATCAATACTGGGAGCGTAGCACTCTGGCGAGAGCTGCGATACCAAGGGTGTTGTAGAGAAGCTATCAGTGCTGGCTGCCACCCACTGCTATCAGTGCCAAGCTCAATAGATTATGGAGGAGTGTGGACTGGCTGTATGTAACAAATAAGATCTCCTCCTGTGCCAGGGAATATGGTGTGTTACTGCTTAGAACATGTCTACTCTACTACTCTACTCTCCAAATTAAGATTTTGCTTGGTTGTAAAAAAGTATATGTTTAAATAAAACGAGTCTTTAACTAATTGAGTAAGTGTACATTATTTCATAAAAGTAGCCCAATAGCTTTGATTGGATTGCAGTTTTTTCTTGGTCTTAATTTTCGAGTTTACCACAAGAGGGCTTGTTTCAATGTCCAGGCTATGGTCTTGTCCATGGTGCTGAAAAGCAGCGCGCAGGTGAACAAGGAATTCATTGTTAAATCGTTTAACTGGGGATGTCGATAGTGCTGCTATATAAATATGAGGTCTGATCTAAGCCTCCTTCTTTGACCTTCAGTTTTTCGCACAAGATCTGAATGCCGCTTGGAAATGACCGTTATTATTTGCGACCACATGCGTGAACCAGTGGAAGAACACTGCTTCTCTGTCCGGTTGACAGGCTACATTTGAGGTGGGGTTACTGCACGCACGAGTATTGACGCACTACGTTCGTTCCGGTGCAAGGCTTTGTTGTGAATAATACGCCCAATAGACTGTATACCAATCAGAAGGTTATTAAGAGGTTATTAATACACTGCTGCATACAAATCAACGGACGTGCTATACACAACAGTGACCGATCTGCAACGATTGTCTGTAAGATGTGAAATATTTCCTCGTTAGTCTACGCGGGCGGATGTTGGTGTTATGGCGATATGGTTTTTTCCCGAGGTCTATAAAAAGATGAGAGGTATGCACAGGAAGTTAGCAGATTCACTCTTGATAACCACGGTAAGCAGCAGCTACACCCCCAAATGTACCATGCTCTAGGCTTGCAATGTTGCTCTGAATTGTGTTTGTGTGATACTGCGATTTGGAAAATCCGAGCAGTTAAGTAAGACATGAAAACAATCCTCAAGGTTGTATTTCTCATGAAATCTTAATCCACAGTATTTCATCAAGCACAAAACAAATCAATGACCAGAGAACAGAGCAGTGAAGCTAGGATCATCTCTGGTCTGGTACGTTCTCTGGCAGGAGCGGTGAATAAGTGGTCATGGATAAGAGCAAGCTGGAACAGCAGGTGGCTGGCGTGGAAAGGGGTGTGGCGTTCCTCCAGCAGGAGCACCTGGCCATGCTGACAGGCCTGCACCTGGAGATAACCCACCTGAGGCGGCGCTGCCAGGGTCAGTCACCTCCCCTCCCCCCCAGCCGCCCACGCGTCTCTGTGGCTGTGCCATCCCGCCGTGTCTGTGTGACTCACTCTCAGTTCTCGGCTTGTGTCTGTCTCTGCAGAGCTCAGCGGGGAGCTGAACTCCAGGTTTCCAGAAAGGGTGGCATCAGGTAAGTCGTCTTTGGGTGAGGTGCCGACTTGAATGAGAGGGATAGAGAGAGAAAGTGGAAGAGGATGCAATAATGATAAAGATGGGTGAGAAAGATGTGATCAGACAGAGATGAGCATGTGTGCGTGTGGATGCCTGTGTGTGTGTTTCAGAAGAGGAGGTTGAGCTGGCTGCACGGTGCCAGGCTGCGGAGTGTCTCCTAGCAGAGCAGCAATGCATGATGGGAGCGGTACGCGGGGACCTAAGGGCAAGGAGAGCGCGAGCGACGGCTCTGGGGCGGAGCCTCAAAGACGAGGAGCGGCGCTTCCTGGAGGAGCTGAAACGCCGTAGCCACAAAATCACCTCGCTGAGCAGGGAGCTCCACCGCCAGACTGTTACCACGTCCATGCTGTGCCAAGAGCTGCACACTGCCCGACTGAGATTGTTCCAGCAAAGTCAGGGAGGAGAACATGTGGCCAAGGAGGAGGATGAAGAAGATGGATGGGAGGAGGAGGAGGAAGGAGAAGAGGAGGAGGAAGAGGAGGATGAGGGCGGAGGAGAGGATGAAGACTGGCTTCTGACTCCGCCTCCTCCTGCATCTCCGAGCCTGTCAGAGCGCCGACGGAACAGACGTATTCGAGTGAGGGAGGAGCGCGTCCGAGCTTGCGTTCCACAGGAGAGAGTGACGTCTCCCCTCAGGGCGGGCCCCATGCCTGACCCTGCCCTCTTCCTGGAGCCGCTTAGGTACAGACTCCTCCCCTGGAATAGGCCAATCAAAACCAGGGAAAGAGTTCAGAAGGAGGGGGAGTGGAGGGATAGGTCAGGGCGGAGGGAGAGGGTGGATATGGGTGTAGCAGAGGGAGAAACAGAACTGTGAAGGAGAGAGATGGACAGATAAACACGAGGAGTGGAGAAGAATCAGAACGGGGATTTCTCGGAAATCAGTTGAATAGCAGTTGGCATAGATAGTTAGAGTTAGTTGTTGGATGTCAACTTGTTAAAGTGTGTAGAAGTATATCAAGATCATATGCAATTTCTTTGATATCAACCTCCATTGCTTTAAAAAAAAAAGCACCCCACCGGACCTAAACACTTCACTCATACAACTTTAGATTCTTGTTCAATACTAGCTTTGCTGCGACCCCATGAGTGTGTCTTTGTAGATGACATCACAATTGTCTGTCAAGACATTACAGAAAGGTAGGAAGAAATATGGAATTGTATGATTTCTTACTGCACTTTATTAAACTCCAACAATGTGCTCAGTAATGACAAAACAACAACTACATGCGTCGACTCTTCTTTGGTAAGACATTTTCATCTGTGATCAGTATGCACTACAACAGGAGCTTGGCTCCGTTACACTGTAACCGGAAACACCAACCAGAAGAGGGCAGCATACATTTACACAAAATGTCCATATGTGTTGATATGCCATTCATTGTATCATGTCATCAAAACAGCAAATTAATCGAAACCTGATCATGTCTTGATAATTCACTTGAGAGCTTGAAAGATTTTTTGAAATGTGTATGTGATAGTATAATAGTGATCTTAATAAACTCAAATTTGTAGTTGCAAAAATGTTATTGTAGGCTATTTCCTATTTGTATAAAAAATATTTTGTCCTTTCCTTTGAAAATGTTGCATTCCAGAATGTTCCCACGATTCTCTCTGAACTGTTGTTCAGAATGTTAATGTCACTGCAGCGCTGCCATGGCAACGAGTGAGGCTCTAGCCAGCGCCTTTATGGAGTTCAGTGTGTGCTAAGTGTGTGTTTGTGCGTGTGTGTGTTTGTGTGCATATATTTAGCTAGACTGTCAGGGGCCCAGGTTTACCCAAGAGGGGTTGGTGAATATATCTGGGTCCTTGTGTTCTCCAGGAGGATAAAACACAGAGGTGTCAGAGTACTCTAGCTGCTATTTATAAACCCTGCAGCTTCATTCTATCTGCACGTGCTCAGCACTGTCGGCAAATTGCATGCTCAGGCATCCAGGAAGTGACATCATTCTATTCAAGCTCAGTCAATTTGGAAAGCGCCCTCGTGTGGACTGGGACTACTATTGGGGGTAGTAGTGTTTGTGTGTGCACGCGTGTGTGTTGGCGTGCATGTGTGTGTTTTATACGGCTCGGGAGCAACAGAGGGCTGGCTGGTTCTCTGTCAGACCCCTCTACCCCTCGTCGAAGCGCTACCACACCGTGAAGGGCAGCGGAGGACACACACCAGGCTTGTGCAACGGCTTCAGCAGCATGGAGAGCAGAGCCTCCACAGCTACAGGACAGGACAGCCAGAGAAACTGATCAGTGAATCCAGCAGCAGGAGAGTAGTCGACAGGAGGACATGGACTGGTAGGAGCAAGACCAACTCCCCCTGTTCTGCTGGAATTGTTGGATGTGTTTAATCTGATTCCAGGTGGGAAAATGTATCTACTTTTGTCGTGTCTCTTTGACGACTTCCCTTCAGTTTGATCACATTATGCTGCTTGGATTACAGTGCTGACTGATTTTGGATATAACTGATATCCAAATGTTGATATCCAGAGACAGTGGTTGTCGCCGGTGTAGTGTAGGAACTGTGTGTCTTAAAGTTTGACAATCTATCTACAGAATAGCACTTTGTTAGGATTCGCCAACTGTCAAGTAATTCCAAAAAGAATTCCTGTTCTTCAAAGGTTCTCCCACAGGTGAACCCATCAGAAAAACTACTCTGACATTCCAGCCTTATAATCTGGTAAATTATCCAAGTTGATGGAATCATCTCCTGTAAAACAGACGTGATGTGTATATACGTGCGCATGAAGTTACATTTGCCAGGACTTTATAGAAGCACAAGTGATTTGGTGAATATCTGAAAGATAGTGTCAGACCTCGTTGGCAAGATTCTGCTTATGAAATCCCTCCTTGGTTTTCCCCGAGACTTTTGGCAACCTTTATTCTCTCACAGATAAGCACAACAGCAGCCCTGCTTGGGAAACCATGGGGAATGTGTTCAAGTGCTGTCAAATGTTGGAAGGCTTCTTTCGGTGTCACAAGGCACCACAAGAGGGGGATGCAGAACGGTCTCCTCTGCTGTCAGAAGAGGACAGCGAGTGTGAGTCTCTGACGCTGTGGGACGACACAGAACAAGATCTGCTGACAGACCCCACTCTGGAGACCAACGCCACCCTGGAACGAGGTCATTTCCTGTTTCCTGACATCGTCCTCAGCAGTAGCCTCGGAGTGGATGTGACCGAACCGCTGTCGTGTCTGCAGGTGACGAAGGACGACCAGGCGAGAGGGGCGGGAGTGAGCTTGTGGGAGGATGACGAGACAGGTGGAGAGCAGGTGGAGGGGATGGACGGAGGTACAGAGAAGCTGCGCTCTGAGGTGGAGACACAGACAGAGTGTGGGATTCAGGCGGGGATGGAGGCACAGACACAAACAGAGGCACAGACAGAGACACAGATCCAATCACAAGCACACAATCTCATGGAGACAGATAATAAGATGGACTTGAAGACCCAAAGTCTGACGTATGAAGCAAAAGAGTCCAACTGTTTGTCAGACATGCAGAACCAGTTAGATATCATCGTTGGGATACAAGGAGAAAAATGCAAAGCATCCCAAACACAAACACACACTCCATTACTGACAGTGACTGACCTGAGCACTGTCAACACAGACCAGACATCAGCTCCCTCAGAACAGACTGTCCTGACTGAGTATGCAGATGAGAGAGAGCAGTGCAGTGTCCTGACAGTGCAAACTGACTCCCAGACAGAACAGAATGAAGACCAGACAAAACAGAACACTGTCGTAATGGAACGGAACACCGACCAGACACAACAGAACAGGGACCTTGCAGAATCAAGCCCAGGCCTGGCAGAACAGACCATAGAATTGAGAGAATCTTGTGGAGCCAAGGATCAGGTGGAACCAAGTGTAGGCGAGACCAAACAGAAGACCTTCCAGACAGAACAAATTCTTGACCCTGGAAACCTAGACACTGACCAGACTGTACAGGAAACTGACCCTGAAGACCTGGACGCTGGCAGGACTGAACAGGAAACTGACCCTGAAGACCTGGACACTGGCCAGACTGAACAGGACACGGAGAAGGAAGGCCAGGATGCTGAGGAGTTGAAACAGGCTGCTGAGAGAGAAGGGCAAGCTGGGACAGGTGTGGATGCAGGTGTGGAGGATGGTGTTGCAGAATCTAAACAGTTAACCTTGTTTATGGTGGACAAGCTGTTTCTGGCTGCTCCACACATCACAGGTAGGTGTGTATGGGTATGTTTGTGGAAGAGAGAGAGAGAAAGAGAGAGAGAGTGATGTCAATGCCATTTCATCATGTCTATGAGAGAGAATGACGACAAAATGTTCTTTACGTAAACTGAAGGACCCACCAGTGTTAACCAACCAGAAGAAGAACAAAAGGACAAGGGGACTAACGTAGATGAAGAGGAGGAGATTAGCGTCCAGGAAGTGATCCGTCTGCAGGAAGAAGGGTTTACTGTTAGGATCCAGGCACCAGGATCAGACATATTTGATCTCCAGGTATTAGCACTTGTCTGATTTGTCCAAATCTTCTACATTTCTAATGCCATTGATCCATTTTCTGTTTATGTGAAACTCCCTTTTTAAATCTCCGACTTATTTGCCCTTCTTATTCTCAATCCCCCCCCCCCCCCACCCCTTCCCTCCTGCCATCCCTCTCTACCAGGTGTCAGGCCAGATGCTGGTGTTGGAGTTGCAGCAGGTGCTGTTGGACCATGAGCTCACCTGTCACCGCACCTGTTTCTCCCTGCAGCTTGAGGGAGCTACACTGGACGGCCTCACTGAGCTGCGCTCCATCCCAAGCCTACTGGAGGGGGCGCTGCTCAAAGTGGTGGAGGGTAATATACAGTTTGGAAAAACATACATACATACATACATACATACATACATACATACATACATACATACATACATACATACATACATACATACATACATACATGCTCCCACAAAACAACTGCTACCCAAAACTTGATGCAGTAGACATGTTACCCTCTCTTGGAGGGTGACATGATGTGTGGATGTAACTCTCCGTGGTTGATGTCAACAGATCCTTACACTGTGCGTGACGCTCGCCTCCATCTGCGGCACGTCCGTGACCTGCTGAGGGGCCTGAATCCTACAGACGCACACAACGGCCTCAACGGCAGCTCACTCTCTTACCTGGGCCTCTACACACAGGGAGACATGGGTAATGTAGTTCTCTTCTCTGACGGTGCTTCACCCATTTTAACTATAAATTCATCGCAAACTACTCCAAGTGTTGACACATATTTCATGGTGATTGGTGATGACAGTTAGAAAATTTTGAAAGAATTGTCATGGAGTATTTTACAGTTGAACAAATATTAAATCCTGAACAGACAGTCATGAGCATCTGGTATCTGTCGTTGTCTCCCTACAGAGACAGGAGCTCGGAAAGGCCCTGGCCAAGATTCCCTCAACCACACCCCCCCTGATTACATCCTTCCTGGAAGTAAGGACCGCCCACTCATGCCACTGCAGCCAATGAGAGAAGACTGGAAGGTAAGAGATAAAGTTGGAACACAAACGTAAGTGGAACTCAACAAGACAAACACATTCCTGCGAATCTTGTAGAGCAGCTGAATGAGTCACTAGAGTGGCATCAGTGTCTGCTGGTGGATCATGGGAAGTATCTCCTGTGTCGGGTAGCCATTGCAGTGCCTGCGGGTCCTGACAGTGAGCAGCTGGAACCCTCCTCCAGGAAACAGGAAGATGCACGGGGACCTGATGTATCTGAATGCTGTAACTGTGGAGGACAAACACCTCAACATCACTGCCTCCACACGAGGCTTCTACCTCAACCAGTGAGTTGTTCCTGGCGGCCATGCATTCAGTCAACTTCAAACTGTCACTCTGTTGTCCTTCCAGACTTTTCAACCGATAATCTGTTGACACAGCAATGGCTGACTGTCAATGCATCACTTCCTGTTAGGTGTAATATACTGTACATCTACTATTAGATTTGAATTTCTTTTTTAAATAGATGCATTCTGTGGTCTTGTCATCTGTTACAGATCGACTGCCTTTACCTTTAACCCCAAGCCAGCTGCACCCAAGTTCCTTTGCCATTCCCTTGTGGAATTGCTTAGTCAGGTGAGCCCCACCTTCAGGAAGAACTTTAACGCCCTGCAGAAGATGAGGTGAGCATGTGTTCTACCTGATCTATACTAGTATACCGTCAACTTATATTCATCCAGGAGTACCGTCGTCTCCATGGCTAAACGATGTGCCCCTCCCCTTTGTTGGGTCTCAGGGTTCTTCGGCACCCCTACGAGAGAATAGCCACGCCCTTCCAGGTGTTCACCTGGACGGCCCCCCTGGGCGACCACACCCTGAACTGTGTAAGAGCTGAGGAGACCCACACCAGCCGCATGGGGCAGGATGAGCACACGGCCGGACAGGTGAAACACACAAATGGCTGCACGGGAATGCAGGTCACATGACCTCGACGAACGAGGAGTTTGTGGTGACGCGTGTTCTGTGGGTACAGAGTCGAGACTGGAATGAAGAGTTGCAGGCGGGCAGAGAACTCCCCAGACAGAACCTTCAGGAACGCTTAGTCAGAGAGAGAACCTTGTTTAAGGTGAGACCTTGGTAGGTTTATCTGTACCTTCTCCTGTTTCCTCCGACCTGTCTATCGAATATCATTTCCTTTCCAGACGAACAGTGACTTTCTTGCTGCAGCAAGACGAGGTGCCATGGCGGTGGTTGACGGTAACGTTGTGGCGATAAACCCGGGGGAGGAGCCACGTATGCAGATGTTCATCTGGAACAGCTTGTTTTTCAGCCTGGGTTTTGACGTGCATGACCACTACCACTCTCTAGGGGGCGACGCTGCTGCCCATGCAGCCGCCACCAGTGACCTGAAGGGAGTGCAGGTGAGAGTGGAATTTTGGAACAAATACAGAGATTATTCTGTTATGTTAGACTGTTAGATTGATAGACTGTTGTGTTACTGGCTGTGTTGTGTGGTTATGCTACAGGCTTATGCAGCTCTCGACACAGACGGTCTCCATACATTAGGAACCGCTGTACTGGATTACCGTGGTTACCGTGTCACTGCCCAAACTATTGTCCCTGGGATTCTGGATAAAGATCAGGAACAGAGCGTGGTCTATGGGTCTAATGATTACGGAAAGACTGTCCTTACACATCCCAGGTAACACACAAGCACACAGGCACACATGCACACTGTACTGTGTCAGATGTGTTAGAAAAGCATGTTGTTATATTGCAGATTTTTAGAGCTTCTAAACAGCACCAGTGGGCCAATGAGGATTCAGCGTCACCTCGTTCTTGACCACACCCATCTCCCTGTGGAACTCTGTTCCTCTGTTGAGACCAAGGGCATTCTGGGAAACGATGGAAGACATTATATCCTTGACCTCATACGCGCCTTCCCACCTGACCTCAACTTTCGGTTCTTGGAGGAAGGGGAGGAGCTACAGGAGGACTGCCATCGGCCTGGTTTCCCGAAGCCACACCCCCACAGCCTGGCCAGTCTGAGACCAGAGCTGATAGAGGCTTTCATTCAGCACAGGTCAGACACTTGTAATACACGGCTGAACAGGGTGACATCTGAACTATTGAGTCTTGCAAATTGCCAGTTTTCATGTGATGACTGACAGAAACCATTTCATACAGATATGAAGTTTTCCTCAACATAGTTGCCTCAGGGCTCAACCAAGAGGAAGCGTCTCAAGCAGAGACAGGAAATGGTTGTGAAGCAGAGAGCAGACTGGCTGAAGGTGGGAGCCAGACGATGGACCAGGCCACAGCTCTAGAATCAGCAGAAACAGCAGGACTCAGGACCGATGCAGGTGATAGATACTCTAACAAGGGAAATATTTTTTAACTCCCCAACACACTCAGGGATGTTTTCAAATGAGGATGAATGAACATATGTTTTTGATGTCTTTGTAGATACTCGCAAAAGAGTGGTGGTCCAGAAGGCTTGTCAGGCTGTTGGTTCAAGCAGTGACTCCTGCTTTGATATCAGATTCAACCCTAACATCATCACTTCTGGTACATAGATCACAGCACCGCACATGCTCACATTCTCACAAAAACGCTCCAAAACACAATCAGATGTCTTTGTGGTTTTTGTCTATGTTGCAGGAGTGCGTTTCCCAGCAGAACTGTCTGAGGACATTCAGAAACAAAGGCAGTTGTTAAAGGATGCTGCTGTCTTCCTGCTATCCAATCAGATTCCATCGCTGGTAAGATCCGTGAGCGTCCTACACCCAAGCATCATGGGCACTTTGAAATCAGAGAAGGGTAGATGTGTGTGTCTGATTGTCTGTGTGTGGTGTGTTTCTGTGTGTGTTGAAGGTAAGGGACTGTCTGGACTATACGGTGGTGGTGGTGGATGGAAGCACCCTGACTGCAGAGCTTCATGAGCGGGGTGTGAATGTACGTTACCTGGGCACCTTGCTGGAGCAGCTGGAGAACACAGGGGAGGGAAAGAGGCTAGGGCATGTGCAGGTATACCACACAACTGGCACTACATACCTTCTGTGAACTTAGATGTAATCCCATATTTACTGTCATAGTGCAACTGTTCAACTGTTCTTTTTTTAAGAGAGTTGCCATTGGTGAGGTGATTATCAGGAGTGCCAAACATATTTTCAAGACTTATCTACAGGTAAGAAAATGTAAAGTTTCAGAAAACAAAAATGTGTTGATTTTTTTCCCCTTTTATCAGCAATATTGTTGCTATTGGATACCTTGTGTGTATTTTGTCCTAGGGTGTTGAGCCCTCAGCCCTCTCCGCAGCTGTCAGCCACTTCCTGAACTGCCTCCTGAGTTCCTCTTCCTCATCCTCTGACTCAGCCTCCTTCGTGCCACCAGACGAACTTCTGTCCCGTCGCAAGAGCCGACGGCGTCGTAGCCATGGAAATCGAGTAGCGATGGTAACAGATGCCATCTGGGCAAGGCTGACTCCCAGTGACCTCTGGAGTAAGATCAAGGCTGAGGCAGAGCACTACTACCACTACACACTGCACTGGTGAGAGGTGGAGGGAAGGAGTGAGTGAGTAAATATGTGTGAGTGGCCGTTTAGGAAATCATTCAGACTGTCTTTACACAAACACATGAAAAACGTACACGTTCAGTAGTACGTGTATAAAAGTATGCGTTTCACGTGTGTTTGTCTATGGAGAGTCTGAATTATTTCTGCAACGACCCCTAATCAATATGGAATTTCTTTACAACCTATCCTTCTGTCTCTCTTGCTGGACAGTGAGAACATAGACGAGGCCATTGAAAAGTACAATCTACAGAGGATCTCTCTGCTCAGGGAGATGGCCATCAAAACAGGCTTCCAGGTCAGGCATCCAGGAGATCATCGCACGCAGTAAACACACTGATATTCCCTCTGTTCACGAATCTACATTCAAGCCATTCTTTCCTCCCTTGCAGGTGCAGTTGAGGGAGTATGTGTTTGAGTCTCGTCACAGGCCAGTGTTTAACGAGGAGGATGTAATCAACATGTTTCCTGTAGTCAAACACCTCAGCCCTACAGCTTCTGATGCAACGCGGCTGATACAGCAATCCCAGGCTACTATACATCAAGGTAAAATTCTGCTGGATTCACTACAGCTTACTAGTAGTACTGCTTATACTAATGCTGCTAGCAGTACTATTACTAGCAAGCAGTCCCCAAGTCCCTACCTGCTTTAGTCCTTCAGGGTGTGCTAAATTTGTGTGTGTGTGTGTGATTTCAGGGCTCCTTCATGAGGGCTGTCAATTGATAAGACAAGCTCTCACCTTGTTCAGCAGCGTGTGTGGGGTTCTTCACAAGGACGTGAGCATTTGCCTGCGTCTACTGGGAAGACTCAGCTATTTAATGGGAGATTATACAGAGGTAAACTCATTCCAATCATCCCCCCTCTGCAGCGTGTGTATCCACTATCTATTTCCTGTATTTCTACCAGAATAAACCCCTTCCGTACTGTGTCCACAAGCCAAACCTGAAAGGGAGGATGTGTCTCTTCTCCAGGCCCTCAGTCACCAGGAAAAGGCTACCCTCATCACCGAGAGAGTGCAGGGCATAGATCACCCTCAGACCATACAGGATTACGTGAGTTCCTGCCTCCTTGACAAAAAAGTTGTATTGTTGTCCTTATTGACTCATTCTAATCTTGGAAAGTACAAAATATTTTTGGTTGTTTGTCAGATTCATCTGGCCTTGTACTGCTTTGCCGGGGGTCAGATCTCTACCTCCCTGCGTCTGCTGTATCGCGCTCGCTACCTCTCTCTGCTCGTGATTGGAGAAGACCACCCACAGGTGGCGCTGTTGGACGTAAGTCAAACTGGGAGTATGTTCTCTGGTTGCTTGAATGGCTTTCCTGAAAAATGCTAATTGATAGCTTGGTTGGGTGATTGATTATTCCATTCATATATTATTTACTGATGTATTTCCTGCCTGTCTGTTAATATGCGTAAACACGTCTTGCGCTCTCCCTGTGCAGAGTATGTTGGGTTTGGTGTTACATGGGCTGTTGGAGTATGACCTTTCGTTGAGGTTCCTACAGAATGCCTTAACCCTCACCTTCAAATACCATGGTGCCACATCTCTTAAGCATGCACAGAGGTAATTTTAGGATGTTCATTTAATTTCTACAAAGGTTATTCAAGCCTTTTTAAAATATAATTGTATCTCTCTTTATTTAATTCTTTGTTTCTCTAATCCTCCCCATCTTCTCTTCATGTCTGCTCCTCTTCTAATGCAGCTATCACATGCTAGCTATGGTGTTTGAGAGCAAGGGAGACTTCCGCTCAGCTCTGCAACATGAGAAAGAGGCTTATTCCATATACAAGAAACAAGTAATCTTTTTTTTTTATCTTCGGGAGATTCTTTTTCCCCCCAATTAAACTCATTATCTACTGCTACTTGTACCCGACTTGTCTGTCATGACATTCGGTTTGAGCTAGTTGTACAACCTGTACACTACCTGTAGGTAGGGGACGACCATGAGAGTGTGCGAGAGAGCTCCGCGTACCTGGAGAGGCTGACCCAGCAAGCAGTGACTCTCCAGAGAGCCATCAACCATATCTACAGTAGCGTCTCAAGTACTTGCCTCACGCCACTGAAGGTCTGCACTCCCAACACGCACGAAACCTGCTTATTTGCATAGCAACACATCGCAGACGTCACTTGACATTACTGATATTTGCCTGCTTGTTGGTTCAATCAATTCCTTCTGTTTCTTTCTTTGCTCTAGTTTTCCACTCCCAGCCTCCCTGTGATTCTTCAACAGCTCAACCTTGTCTGTGGAATCATCCTGGTCCCACTCAGGTAAACCTGCCCACTGTCATAAATTCCCAAATAAAAAACGACCAGCTTCATAACCATCTGTGAGTTCAGTGATCCTGATAGTTCATCAGCTTTTGCGCTCCTCTTCTACATCTGCTCTCCATAGCAACAAGGACCTGAAGCAGCTGAGGGCGGAGTTGAAGGAGAGCAGAGAAGAGGGACATGCTCTGATTCAAGAGCTGGATGGCCTGACAGACAAATGATCCCACCACAACACAATATATGCTTTGGTAGATGGATCCACTACTAAACCATTTGCAATTTTTCTACATGCGTATCAATACGTAAAAAGGACTGTCATCCCAGTACAGTAAATACAGTCAAAAGGAAGCTGTTTCATTTGAAGGTGACATTTTTATCCAATTTATGTAATTTAAGCAACTGGTGTAAGAATGTAACAAACTAATGCGTATAAATGATATGTTTTAGATCTCAACTGACAGCCAAATAGAATGTTGAAAGTAATATTCAGAATAACTGTAAAGGGTAGGGATTTCAGTAAAACTGTAGAGGGCACATTTAATAATTCGGCATGTGAAATAAACAGGAAAGGAGAGCCTGTGTACTGTACAGTGTTTACCTTGATCATTCAGGTAGGTCTCTTGGCCTCTTGTTAAGATGAATGTTGGTTGGATACAACTTGAGAAAAACACGCTATGCAAAAGGCTGTCCTGATTTTCCTACTGTAAGTAATCCTCCCTGAACTGGTGAAATTATTGACTTTGTTAACTTTGGGATTCTATTCTGATGAAATATGTGCTCATGGTTTTCTGCTTTTGGTGCATTCCAGTAAGGAGCATTTCAACATCGCAAAACATGACATTAAGATCCTATGCCCAGAAACGTGAAACGTGGTCTTAACATTGTTGTAAAGCGCAAACCTGCCACTTTTTCCAAATATGATTATGCTCCCCATCCTGAATGAATTGCAATTATGAGTTATTGATATATGGGAGAGCCTAATATATTTGAGCCTAAGTAAGAGAAAAAAACCAAATCCAAATAGTCAGCGGTGGAATGTTTTCACGATTTACATTCCCTCATGTAATGTTTATTGTTACAATATGCTAAGAGAGAAGTCACCAAGAATCCAGAGACGTGGGTTGACCCATGGGATTTGTGAATCGCAGGACGTTTCTACTGAGTATGCAGCAAGCCCACGCCGCAGCTAATAATACTTGTGTTATGTCGTTTTTTTTATTAGCTGCATATTGTTGTTGAAAAAGTTACAGGATTTTACAGGAGCTTTCCTTCAGCACCTGTTTGACCACAGCGTGCGCGCCTACGAACTAACGCCAGCCCGTGCGCGTGCCCGTCATCCGAATGCGAATTCGGTGGTAAATTCTACAAGGAGAAATCCTACTGACTGACCCTGCCGGGGTATTGAAAAACACTGTACTCTTAGGAGAGATAGGAGCATTCTTGTTTAGCTGTTTCGACAACAAATACAGGATTATGAGACAGAGCGTACTCAAAGGGGTAAGTGGGTTTATTTTCTCTTGTCCTTGATTTTGCCCTAAAACTAAGCGAGAATCATGACGATTTAGCTGCAGTTTTGTGCTTTCCCTCCGTCTGCCTCAAAATGGCGGAGAGGCCGTTACAGCAACCTAGGCGACACAAGGTTGGAAAACTGATTGTTTTGGTATTACATTGCGTTCTCTTGACTAATGTTCTCAATTTTTAACTAATCTAATGAACAAACATTATGAAAATGTGATTGTTACGTTTTACTTTGCGCAGCTAGTTAGCTAACAGGTAGCTAGCAATGATTCAAACTTTGGTAGCTAGTGTTACTGTAGCCTGTCTAGGCCTGCACGTTTTGCAGCCCGAGTTTTGCCAATTTGGTGAGGGTGGGTAGCGTTTCTGATGCAAGTCCACAGGCGGCGCACATAATGTCAAATTGAATCGGACTATCTGAACTTATTGTTAGCCAGTTTGACTAGTTTGCTTGTGTGACTGACGGGTGGGTGATATATTATTTAATCTTTGCCAGCGGTTTTACTGTTTCGTCCTACTACAGACTTTACTAATGCTAATGTTTTGTTGGCTGAATGCTGTCAAATATCAACGTGTCATTCCATGCTGGCAAATAAGATCTGCCTTCCATGTTTTGTCAAACGAAAAGCGTATCATATCTGTCCTTCGGTGTTTGGTGACATCTTCGACGGCTTCTTAGAAGCACTCAGTCTTAGCTACACTCGTCTTGTTTGGATCACATATTTTAAAAACGAGTGGACGCTGTCTTGCATGACCGCTCCGTCTAAAGCATTTTACTGGCTTAATGGGTGCAAAATTGTAATCCTTTCAAGGTTCGGCAGTTTGTAAGATTGTGTCCTGTGATGTTTATGAAGTAAAATGTGAAATTGGATTAGAGTGGCACATACAACCCCTTGTTTTTCTATGATTAAGCCGTTTCCATGGCTTACGTTGGCTAGCTAGCAAGCTAGAAAGGGCGTTGCTCGTATTACTTCAACCTTGTATTCTAACCCTCAGTTACAGTACAGTAGCTAGGTGTTGCAAGCTCTCGCTTATTTTGTTAACACGCAAGTTATCTTCTCTTCTCGCCTAAACTAGTACCTAGCTAGCTAACATTAAAGGACTTCAGTTACTAATTGATAACGAGTTAGCAAGGCTAACATTCTAATGTTCACAGAGGAGAACGTAGTTATGTGGTCAACATGTAGCGGTCTAGCTAATGATGTGCGGATGTTCTTGCTATTTTTTTTTTATTTGCCGCGTTTTCCCAATTATACTATGACACAACACGTTAATTATTTAATCACATTTTGTTTATTGGCGTCAGTCATCTCAATATTACACATTGCTAGTTAGCTCGGTGGGTAGCTAGCTCGCTGGCTGTCATTATGGTGTGACACGGAGGACATCTCTGATCTACACAAACAACAAAGATTGATGGCCCTGTTCGTAAAAGCACCTTCAGGTCGTGATCGCCCAAACAGTCAACTGTTGTCAGCAGGTCAGCAGTTTAAGGCTGGTTGGTTACCACGCAGGCCCACGACACAATGTCTTTGTGTTTATTTTGTAAAGCTCGGCCTGTCATCTTCCACCACAATACAGACTACATCCAATAAGATATTACTTGAACTTGGGCCTAGAAAGCACCTCCTGATCGTGCCCGTACAACACACTTCATAAAAATTGTTTTGGGCCTCTAGTAACGTTCAAAACAGCATGTGATCAACATACCACAAACATGGATGTAGGCAGCAATACTGCTGTGTTTAGTGAGGATGTAGTCGTCAGTGCCTCTGCGTTAACATCCCTGAGGATGATGAAATGCCACTCTGCAGATAGATGATCGATGTGCCCTTTGCCACCTACCTCTTGATCTGGTACCGATGATCATTTGTGCAGTGATCGTTCGTGTCTGAATGAGCGTGGGGAAGTACATTACTCTTCTATGGGGCCTACATTTCTCCTTGTCAGAACACTGTGTTTTTGTATTGGAGTGGTCAGAGTCCACCTTCCGTACCCTGCCCAACTCAACTGTGTGTGCTGGTGAACTGCCTTCTCATGAAGAGTGCAGTAAAAATGCATTAGAATGCTGGCTCTGCAGGGTGAAGGATTGTATTCAGGGTTCTTTGTGACTGGAAAGGGGCTTAACTAAACACTTCTCCGGACCATTTCTCAGTGTAAAACCTTACTCTCAGGAGACCTCGGATGAGCTGTCCTTCATTGTACCCTAACTTGTACCTAATATACAACTGTGTTGAATTAAGAGTTTGTAAGGCAGGCAGTGCTACATGTTTGTAACTGCTCTGTATGACTTGGCTAGGCATTGCTCATTTGGTGATGGTTGAGCCTTGCGTAGGCAGAGGTAGATGCACATGGCACGTCTTGATAAGAGAGCTGGACTTTGAACACATATTGCCCAATTACCGATTTTATAGTCCTTTGACTTTGTAGCCTCAGATCACTTTCAGTTTTGTCGAACTTTGTCATATGATAAATACGCAGGCGTGAGCTCTTGCTGTATCCGCTGTGCCACATGCAGGCCTGTGGTAGACTGACTGGCTCAGCTTGTATGGTTACATCATAGCTGCCAGGCAAGGCTGATGTAGTTAACAGGCCATTTCCGAGCCAGCCACGGTCCAATGAGAGCCAGCTGCCATTCTGCTGTGGCTCATGTCGGCTCAGATCAGTGGTCATCATCAGTCAGAGGAGACAAGGAGAGGAGGATTGTAAGACTAAAAGGAGCTGGTCTCCCCACAGGTGTATAGGGTTCACAAGGCTTCTTTTAACATGAACACCATAGGCTTATGGCGCTCTACATGTTGGTTATGTCAACAGACTGTTGTCAGGAGGTTTCGTAGTAGGATCCTGAACTTTAGAGAGATTGAGTTTAAAAAGCAGACTGTACTGTTAGGAGCTGACTGACAGACAGACAGATTCAGATAGACAGTCAACAGATGGATTTTTTTCTCCCTATGAAGGTCCCCTCTGTCCTGAGGTTAATCCTGTTAGCTGCTGTCAAGCCCCTTCCTCATTGCACTGTCAGCTGTCTGGGAGACTAGTAGTCTCTATCTAACACACACACTGCAGACTCTTGGTGGTCTGGTCACTAAGCAGCTTAGTGGTTTCAGGTGTTGGTAGTTTTCAAGGCTCAGGAAAGGGTTTGGAGAGAGAATCAGTCTAGGCTCTATATGACTGCGCTGACTTCTCTTCTGTTTCAGTCTCACACGTCGTTTCGCAACATATGGACCTATGACTCACAGACGAGTGTTAGATTTTATAGATGATGTCAACCAAACTAAATCAATCTTCTCTTTTCTTTTTTTTCCCTCCCCCTTTTGTCGTCCCTCTCCCTTTAACCCCTCTCTCATCTCTCTGCTAGCAGATGATGGGCAGATGTCATTACTGAGATTTTGTTGGGATCGGCTGTGATTATCTGTCATTAGAAGAGGCAAGATTCCTGAGTGACAAGCCTCCGCACCCGCCTCTCTCTCGTGGCACACCTTTGCCACCTCTGATTCTCTGTGGGTGGACCGAAGGAACAGAGAACCTACGCCCGCTCCAGACACCTGCGCCCCCCCCCGCTCTCACCCCGCCTCCCCCCGAGGGAGAGAAGCCACTACAGCCATCATGGTTCTCTCTCAGAGACAACGAGACGAACTGTGAGTATATGTAACCCACGTTAATTCGATTAACTTGCTTACCACAGCTTACCGAGTGTAGTTATGCCAACAAAGATCTTCATGCTCGAACAAATATAGTCTAGCAGTTAGGGCTTAGTCAGGTTTGTTTACATGTACGGTCCACATCATCGATGAAGGCGATCCAGTGATGGGGCGTGTGTGTGCGGTCCTCACCTGTGAACATGAGCACAGATAAGATGTGGCCGTGGACACGCCTGAGGGTGCTGCATGGGACGGCTCGTTAGTGTGAATATTTCATAACCCTCATGACTGGAGAGACAGGAGGGGGAGGGTGGAAGGAGAGGAGGGACTGGAAGGCAGGGATGATGTGTGGATCCTTCCTGGCCAGCCATGCATAGAGGCAAGCGCTTATAATACCTGACTGTGTCGGGTGATTTATTATTTGGATGGTTATCTTAAGCGCGTCAATTATTACCTCTGTTTTCCTTTATCAAGCCAACAGAGTTGCTTGTGCACATGTAATATCCCCTCAGAACACAGACCGCTTACGTGATATCTGACCTGGAGATAATCTGAATGATGATGTGCTGATGTCTCAGCTAGTCTGTTGGCAGGGTTTAGTTTATGAGGGTCTCTGTGTCCAGCCTCCTCTGCTTCTATAGCAGAGAGTAGGGCTTCCATGGCAGGGAGCAGGGCTTCCATAGCAGGGAGCAGGGCTTCCATGGCAGGGAGCAGGGCTTCCATGGCAGGGAGCAGGGCTTCCATGGCAGGGAGCAGGGAGCAGGCTGAGGGCGTGCATCTGTAAAGCTTTGGATGCTTCACAGACAGGAAATAGTGTCTGGTGAACCATTCTACTCTGTGTAGTAGGCCAAAGACAACGCTGCCAAAGCTGACCTAATGCACGAAGTAACAGGAACACTGCTCCGAAACAGACCAGTAATCTCAAAACTGGTGCACACACACACTCACAGACAGGTTACAAGTATCTGGCTGCCAGTCTAGGGGTGCTGATGTCACAACCTAAATTTAGAGCTGCTACTCGTAAAATATTAACCCCCCCTATCTGAGACAGAGAACTGTAGTACTTCTTTATATAACGGTTTGCTTGTGGGTGGCTTGTTAGCCCTCCTCTACATTTAAGCTCTCCATCCATGTTAGCTGTTGACTGGTTTCCACAGCAACCAAAACCACACACTTTCTCTGTGATTCAGTCTTGGGCGTTTTCCTAGAGCGTCATCGTTTCGCTGGGTTTTGGCTCCCTGCTGACATTTAAGGTGGAACACCAACTCTCACTGCAGCACGCCATCTGCTAGATGGGGCGTGGTCCTCTTAAGGTGGAAAAAAACCCTAAAACGTTTGATCTTTAAGGCTGAATCAATGCATGTAGAAATTGTTAACGAATATGCCCTGGTCTCTCTGGCTGTGTTGTCAGAAACCGAGCGATAGCAGACTACCTCCGCTCCAACGGCTACGAGGAGGCCTATTCCACTTTCAAGAAGGAGGCCGAGTTAGATGTGGTAAGCACATGCCAGGCAGGACAAACTCAGAACATGGCATCCATTCAACTTTCCCATTTTCTCCCCCGTCAACATCCAGAGTTGTTTGCTTAGCTTTTATCTCTGCCCCTAAGAATGAGGAAGGAGAGAAGAAGTACGCTGGACTTCTGGAAAAGAAATGGACGTCAGTCATCAGATTACAGAAGAAGGTAGGTTAACTCTGAATGGACAGACTAGTGCTGCATATATAAGGCTCTACAAACTACACTCATACTGTACTGTGGTTTTCCATCAAAAAGAGATTATAGCTTAAAAATATGCAGTGATGTGGACCATGACAATTCTTTGAGGTTTTAGATTCCGTTTTTTTTTTCTCAACAAAAGGGTGAGTTTGCCTGTTGCTCAGCAAAACTGAAGCCCTTTAATGTTTTGTACACGCTCTGTAAGTGAACGCCTGCACTGCAGTGTGAGTGCACTGGAGCATGTGCAGAACAGCCACCACAAATGACTCCCATCCTTCCACTGCCCTTGCTTTCAACTAAATACTCCCTATTCCACATCCCTCCCTCCCACCGTGGCTGCCCCACGCCACGCCCCTCCCCTCCAGGTGATGGAGCTGGAGTCAAAGCTGAACGAGGCCAAGGAGGAGATGACTCACGGGGGTCCTGTGGCCCAGAAGAGGGATCCCAAAGAGTGGATTCCCCGCCCCCCGGAAAGATACGCCCTGAGCGGCCATCGCTCGCCTGTCACGCGTGTCATCTTCCACCCTGTATTCTCTGTCATGGTTACGGCCTCTGAAGACGCCACCATCAAGGTGTGTGTGTGTGCGTGCGTGCGTGTGCACGTGTGTGTTTGAGGAACCATCCTTCTTTGTCAGGCTTTTCTCTGCATTTCATAGCTGTGCTGCAGACCCAGAGCCTAGCCTTCTTTCCTCTCCTTGTCGTTCGCCTTCTTCCTCCCCCCCCTCCCTCCCTTCCCCCCTCCCTCCTCCCTGTTCTGCTGTGTCACTGCCTATCTACGTGGACATGGGCTGATGCGCTGGTTGTTAAGGGCAACACTGGCTCTGTTCTCAGAGCATGGAGCGATGCTCCCAGGGAAATCTTTTGATCTCTCCTCTCTCTCATCTCTCGCTTCGCTCAAAGAAATGGGGAACGGGAGGAGAATAATTGTTGCCAATTGAAAAGAAAGAACTCTGTGTGTGGTGTGTGTGGTGTGTGTGGTGTGTGTGTGTGTGTGTGTGTTGCTGGATGGTAGGTGTGGGACTATGAGGCTGGGGACTTTGAGCGCACCCTGAAGGGCCACACAGACTCTGTGCAGGACATCTCCTTCGACCAGACAGGCAAGCTTCTGGCCTCCTGCTCCGCTGATATGACCATCAAGCTGTGGGACTTCCAAGGCTTCGAGTGCATCCGCACCATGCATGGTAAGAGCAGGGGAGGCTGCGGTACTCCTAAAAACTCTGTTAACTGTTAATCAACGAAAGTCAAAGTCAGTTGAATCACCCCAGGTGAAAGCCAGAGACCATGCCACTAGTCTCACACAGTGTAGAGATGGAGACATGTATTATTCAAGTGGTTTTCCAGAAGGCTGGAGACGCGTATGTGTAGTCAGACACACAGTTGGCCCTGGTTTATAAACATCCCTACATCCTCCCAATGCTGAGTCACTGACGTCTCTCTTGCCTCCTGCAGGTCACGACCACAATGTGTCGTCTGTAGCCATCATGCCTAATGGGGACCACATAGTCTCCGCCTCCCGAGACAAGACCATCAAGATGTGGGAGGTGGCTACTGGGTGAGTGAAGTGGACCAGCTGTAGCAGTCCCATCCAGGAACAACCCTGACCTGTCAAGTCCGGACCTCTTGTAGGGTTAGGAGGGGTCTTGTAGGGTTAGGCTGTGTGTATGGACCTCTACTCTCTGGTGCGCGTGTATGTGTGTGGTCTCATTCTCACTCTACACTGGCCCTCCTCCAGGTATTGTGTGAAGACGTTTACAGGCCACAGAGAGTGGGTGCGCATGGTTCGGCCCAACCAGGACGGTTCTCTGATCGCCAGCTGCTCCAACGACCAGACGGTGCGCGTGTGGGTGGCGGCCTCTAAGGAGTGCAAGGCGGAGCTACGGGAGCACGAGCATGTGGTGGAGTGCATCGCCTGGGCCCCCGACAGCGCCCACCCCACCATCCTGGAGGCTACTGGCTCCGAGGTACACCCAGAGGGAGGAGATGACAACCAAACCAAACATACCCCTTATTCTTCTACTAATATGCATTTGGAAAATGTTCTTCCTCTTGGGGCAAAGATCTTGCATGTATTTCAGTATGAATCTTATTCCTTTGTTTCCAAAGTGCTACTGGCCATGTAGGTTTGATTTCAAGTGTGCGTTTTGGCCTTTAGTGGTGCAGTGACCCATATTAAGATATACATTTATATAGATATATCGCCTATCTATATCAACAAGCCTGTCTGTTCTGCAGAGTAAGAAGAGCGGGAAGCCTGGCCCGTTCCTGCTCTCTGGATCCAGGGATAAAACCATCAAGATGTGGGACATCAGCACTGGCATGTGCCTTATGACTCTGGTAAGTCTAGTGTGTGTGAGAGAGTAATGCCTGCATGCGAGTTCTCTGCGTGTGTGTGACCTGTGTGTCCTCTCTTAGGTGGGTCATGATAACTGGGTGCGTGGTGTGGTGGTCCACCCAGGAGGCAGGTTCATTGTGAGCTGTGCTGACGACAAGACCCTGAGGATCTGGGACTACAAGAACAAACGCTGCATGAAGACCTTGTGTGCCCACGAACACTTTGTTACCTCTCTGGGTGAGACAGCCTGCGCCCTTCTGGTGTTCCGCGCCGCAGCCCAAAGCTCTTGCTTGTCAGTGTGCCCTTCAGGGTCATGTTCTTCACATCCAGGGTAACCTGTCTCTTGCGCTTCTCTTCCAGATTTCCACCGGTCTGCTCCCTACGTGGTGACAGGCAGCGTCGATCAGACAGTTAAAGTGTGGGAGTGTCGCTGAGCCGGCATGCGACCCTTTAGCAGCTCTACTACCCCTCCCTCCCCCTTCTTAACCCCCCCCCCAAGCCCCACTTCACGCACTTGATACCATGATTACCCTGGCTCTGTCCCTCTCCTACCCTGTCAAGCCCTGTTAAGATAACTATTGTCCTTTTATGTAAATTATTCTGGATGTAGAGTACGCTTAATAAATGTTACACTCTCACATATACACACACTCAAGAAAATAAGTATTCCTTGCATGATGAATTCAAAAGAAAAAAAAGAGAAAAAAAAAACACTTGTATATTGTTCAATTTGCCTAATTTGCATACTGTTGTCATGACGTTCCATGGGGGTCAAAGGGTATATTTTCCTGGCACAGATGAATGCTGGGTAACTTTAACACGGTGCACAAAAATGGATCACTTCCCCTGGCTTTAGGGTTTAGTTTGGCTTTAATGGATTTGTTTCCTCACCTCCGACGTAGTGGTGTTGCCACCTGTAAGGAAGAGAGCGATGGTGAAGCCCAGCTCAGACGTGTGTGAAGTGTGGGTAGACGAAGATGTACGAACGAGGGCAAAGATGATTTGGAGATGCTGATGTATTCCAGGGACGAGAAAGGCTGTGAAATCGGTGGGCATGACCACGAGAGTGTGTTGTTTTGTTTGTTTGTCTGTATATAACGACAGGAGAAGCTCTCCACCTCTTTCCGCTGCGGTGGGTCGATGGGAGGCAAGGCAGGGGGGAGGGGGAGGGGAGGGCCTAGATGCAAAGCTTCTTTCCCCTGCATTGTTCATACTCATCTTTCATGACTTTAGTCCATACTCACAGGACCTTAAAGATCCCTATGCTGCAGAGAGCACACAGACACACATATGAACAGACTAGTCTCTCTTTACACACACACACCAACACAAACACACACACACACACACACACACACACACTGGTGTACGTGTGCAAAGCCCTCGAGACCCCAGTGCCCTCTAGCTTGCTGTCTCTGCCTTCTTAACCCACCGAGGCTCCCTCTACTCTGGGACGTCAATCTGCTTTCTGTGGTCTCACTGCTCTCTGAACACACACACACTCGCAGATGCACATACATACGCACAGTAAAATTGTGTATCAATATATCTGGATGTCATTGTTTGCAACATAATAAAAAAAAATCTGTACATATATACTGGTTTGTGTTCTCCTGTGTGTTGTTATGTTTGTGTTGGCTCCCTGCTCTTTTGCCTTCAATTTTCTCTTAAAGTCAGAAATAAACCCAGCATGAATGATTGACAACACATCTCATAGGTAGACCAATCCTGACCAAGGCAGCTTTGCATGTGAACCGGTGTTTGATATGATCAGGCCCCTGCATCCTTCACCCACCTTCCTGGCCCCCCCAGGGCTGCGACCTAATGACCCTGGATCAGAAGCTGTCAGTCAGGGCATGAATCGCAGCAATGATTGATGATGTGGGAGGCAGCTCACATTCTGTTGCCATCCTAGCCAGTTGATCTGGTGCGAGGGGGAGGATTGTATTACTATCCATCTATAGAGACTCAACACAATGTCCCTCTAAGCAACGTCCTGCCCTGATCTCCCTGTGTGTTAAGTAGCTCGCCATACGAAACCAGAAAAAGACAGGAGGAATTCAGGTCTTCCTAAAAACGTATAGAACTCCAGTCTGTTCCTGTTGGTACACAGAAAAACACGTGCTCACACCCACTTAGCTATCCCTGGCTCCTAGAACATACTTTGTATCCTGGCAACGGGTTGCCACGAGAGCAAGTACGTTCGAAGCCCAGTCCTTTGGCCTATGAAATGACAGCGAGGGAGCTGTGTGAGAGCATGAGACCCTGTGGGGAGTATGGAGATGAGTAGAGACAGTGTGTGCAGGTCTGCAGTATATGCCCAAATGAGAGGGGAAGGAGGGAAGGGAAGAAAAAAGGAGTAGAAGACGACCTGATCTGCCTGCCTGTTTCCAAGCTGATGCACCAGAGCAGAAGAATTGGCCTACTTCCTCTCACGGACACTCCCTTGCACTTCACACACTTTCACTGATACATAGAAGCCGGGCAAAACATGTCCACACGCAATTCTGGGTTAAATGTCGTCTTTCTGTGTCCTAAAAGGTGTCTGAAAAGGGTTGATAGAGATGTGCATGGGAAAGTAGAAATATAAAGACCACATTCACAGGCTACTTGATCCCTTAAAGGAACAGTTCACCCAATTCTCTCAATTGTTTCTTCATGAAAAGGCGGTACAAAGGTAAAAAGAATCCACAGCAGCTGACTCTGAATTATTTGGTGTGACGAATCACTTTTACATGGGCACTGAGTTCAATGCTCTTATATGTGTTCTGCTACTGGCCTGCACAGGAAAAGACGGGAAAAAGTGGAGACTATCGCTCCCTAGTGTTAGTATGTGTTATTACAGTTTGATCCATCACGTTCATGTTAAAGGTAGCATTTCCATAGTATTTAACACATAAACACAAACTTGTCAATGAATACAATCGATAAATGTGTTTATTCGTAGTTAAATAAGTTGAGAAGAGTACGCAAATACTCCCTTTAAAAGTTTACATTTACTGCATTCATACATACTGTTATCGTCACCTTCCTTACATTGACTTCATATATCTGATTTCCCATTATTCGTTTCATTGTTTTGCCCTGAACAATTCCTCCTCGCTGTCCAGTTTTATTTTGCTTCCCCCTCCCTGTTCGTGTGAGAGGTTTCCGCATTTCAGCTCCTAAAATATTGCCTACTTTCTCTCTATCTGCCTGTGATGCAGCAGTTCTAACTGGGTCACTGCGTGTGGGTGTAGGAGGGTGTGTGTGGGGAGTGTGGTGGCTGGGGGGGGTGGCATACCGATGGCCATGTGCTTACTGAGCTTTTAAGCAAAACACCCCTCCGCCCCCCCCCCTCCCTCCCCCGCCCTTTTTTTTGGCACTCAGCTTTCATTCTATGTTAGCTGGTGTGGGGGACCTTACCTTACTCTCTGTGAAGGCGAGACACGCTCACACCCACATCAGAGGGGGAGGAATAGGGACTGACTGGAAAGAGAAGGAAAAGCTCCTGTCTTGGTGTAATTCATCATATGATCTCAGTTTATCTGCACATTGCATCTTGTGCCACTGCACATGCTTACAGTTATATGCGTCCACACACACTCACAGTGAGGGTGTGTGTGGGTGTGCATGTGTGTGCGCGCGCACCCTGCACGGTTTGGTATAAGAAGACGTAGTTGTAAGAGGCTATTTTGATTGGACCAGAGAGTCAGACTCTGTGACGAAGGCAGAGTTGTATTCCACTGGGATCTGTCCAATCAAAGACTGTTACCATGCAGCAACACACAGACACACACACACACACACATCTACAGTGTATCCATATCCATTGTGATTTAGGTGACATAAGCCATGCAGACACACACTCCATCTCGATTGCTCTCTCTCTTTCACACACACATACACAAACACGCGCACACACACATGCGCTCTCGCGAACACACACACACACACATGAGCGCTCGCAAACACACACATACAGTTCTATTCCAATGCACATACAATTCTATTCCTATTCATTGTGATTTTTGTGACTGCTTCAGACACACACACTGTATCTCACGATTTCTCGCGCTTTTTCAAACACACACACACACACACACACACACAAGCACATGCATTCACGCCCACAGACACAGGTATTGCGCCAACATTTAAAAAAAATATATGTCAACGTATTGATACGAACAAATTACATATTCGTGTTAGTAGTGGTTTATGACAAACAACTCCCGCTTACCAGTTTGATTGACATGTCTGGTCCCGAGACAGGGGGATGGCTGGTCACGCTCTCGCCATGCAAATGAGCCGCGCTTAGGCCGAGCGGGTGCCCATGTGGACAGGCACCATGCCTTGTTGTTCTGAACGCTCATTGGACAGTTTGGTTCGACATGCTTTAATGCGCTGCGGGCCAGGGACTGAAGAAGAAACCGGAAAACGGATCAGCATCGAACACATGGACCGGATCTTTCGTTCAGTAGCTGAATAACACCAATGGGAACAGTTCTAGTTTTAGCTGTATATAATAATAATAAAATAGACACTAATAGTAAATCGTCTTTTTGAGCTTTCACGAGCAAGGAGAACACCTACATAAAAACCTAATCCTATCTGACTCCAGTTAGTGTTTTGTGCAAGGTTGTAGTAACAGGGCGGGTTAGCGCGTGGGGGGCGGGTCTTGTATTGAATACCATTGCGCCTTGTTGTGTATTCCCGTACTCGCATCGCCATCTTGTTGCAATCCCTCTTTTACGTATATGAGGATTTAACTACGATTTGTCCTATCATTTTTTTGTTATTTTGAAAAGAAAGAGAGGAACCGCTCACGCACGCTTGTGAATTATACAGCGTGTAAGTGCTTCCCGGGATTATTTGTGCGTTTTCCTTCTGTCCCGGGCAACCGGGCTGCTACCGAAAGGGGCAAGCGAGATGAGCATCGATACTCTTCTGGAGGCGGCCAGATATCTGGAATGGCAAGCCCAGCAACAACAGATTGCACGTGGTAAGGCGGGGGTAGTTGCAATAAACTGGGAAGAACCAGGTCACGACAGACTTGTCCCCTTTTAACGTTAATTTCATGAATCAAAAACTATATTTCGTTTGTTGGGGAGCCCACACAAACTATGAGTGGCATTCCAACTGACCCACCCAGCAAGGTTGTGGGAGGAAGAAAAAAACGAGCTTTTATTCCATATTCCTAATTACAACCAAACCAACAAGTAAAGGTTAAATGCGAAACACAACACCTCTCCTTTATTCCTCCATGTAACATATTTGTATCTTTTCCAGAGCGAGAACAGGATCATTTTGCTAACTCGGTTTCCGGGTTAATTCCTTTCTATATATAGCCATGTCTTGCTACTGCTACTATGTTCGTGTATGTCTGTGGGTGCGTGTGTGTCTACATTGACAGATCGCGGCAAGTCGCGCGCTGTATGCTTTAAAAAAAAAAAAAAAAGGTTTATGTTGGTGACAAAAGTAACGACACTGCATCCCCAATGCGACAAGTTAGAAGTCGGACTCCACTGGCGATTACACGGATACGTTGTGTCAACAATGCACGTAACGAACATGCCGTGGTCAATTTACGTGAAGTTCAATTAAATAATCGTGTTGATCTCTTGTCCGTCACGTAGTCAATACATGGGCTGGCTTTCCGAGTTGTAGAATTGTGTGTAAGGAGTAGTGCTCGCAGGTTGGAAGGGCGGTGGCAGAATACGAGGCTTGCTTTTTACATAATGCCCTGACATTGCAAAGCTATCCTATGACACACTTGGGCGGGTCAACCCCCATAGTTTACTGAATTTAAGTTAGGTGATTTTGAAATACGCTTAGCCGCGAGGACAGTTCTAACTCTATAACTTCCGTTTCTTCCGCAATACATTTTTGATTTGATCACTCCACCTAAATATCACTTGGAGCTTTTTGTTTCACTTACTGGGTGACGTGTCAGTCTGTCTAAACCCCCCCCATACACACACACACTCACTCACCGCGTGCCCTTGTACCCGCCCTCAACAACCACGTGCACGCCCCCCACCCTTCCCCGTCAAGCCAACTGACTGGCGCGGGTCACAGTGGGGAATAAGTAGGGCAACCGCCCCCCTTCTCTTTTTCTTTCCGCCTCCCTCAGTCAATGCAGAAGTTATGTAATTTACGTCTGCGTGATTTTTCAAGCATCGTGGCTAAACTGAAAGTGTTTGTAGGTGCTTGTGTGTGCGCAAGATAAATTGCGTATTTCTTATATGAATGAGTGAGGTAGAAACAACACAATGTAGCTTTTTCTCCAGACTTTCTCATTGTAATAGCATTATTTTGGCAAAAGTTAACTACTTCAAATGTTGAAATGTATTGCTTCAACTTTACACTAGTCCTAAAACAATCTATCTATTACACTACCAGGCGAACAGCACCATTAAAGCATGTGCGGGTTGATGTGTGTGAAAGAGGTGTAAAAAATCCCTGGTCCATGCACGTGTGTTGCTATATTTCTGAAAAGTGTTATGTTATCGATCATATATGTATTCTATATCTCTAGATAGGGATGTGTTTTATGATTGAAGCAGCTGTATGTTGTTTGGTATCTTACTGATCGGTTGCTATGGGTTGCCATGGTTCTGTCTTGATGACAGAGTGAGTGACTCCCTAACAACCCACCTACTGATACTGCTGGAGCGCAGGCCCCCTGCGTGCTGCGGCAGCTAGATCCCAGCTCAGTCAGAGCAGAGGAGCTGGAGGTAGTCAGTATCCCAGCAGAGCAGCTGGAGCTAGTCAGTATCCCAGCAGAGCAGCTGGAGCCAGTCAGTATCCCAGCAGAGCAGCTGGAGCTAGTCAGTATCCCAGCAGAGCAGCTGGAGCTAATCAGTATCCCAGCAGAGCGGCTGGAGCTAGTCAGTATCCCAGCAGAGCAGCTGGAGCTAGTCAGTATCCCAGCAGAGCGGCTGGAGCTAGTCAGTATCCCAGCAGAGCGGCTGGAGATAATCAGTATCACATCACCGTCAGAGCAGAGGCTCCAAGTTCCAGACAGATCCTATCCTCACGTCCCACCAGTCTGTCTCCCTCTAGGATGATGTCACCCCTCCGTATGTGTGTGTGTGTGTGTGTACACACTGATGAATAGGTAGATTATGTTTCTTGGAAACCAGGAAGTGTTTCTATTTACATGTGCATGTGTAGCCTCCCTTTGTGTTGAACGCAAGGTAGTCTGGAATCTTTATCAACATTTTGTATGTCTTTTTTCTCTTTTGTCATCCTCTCCTTTCTCCTTCCTGCATCTTTTTCTACATTTCGTCCATTCCTGTTCTGCTGTTCCCCTCATTGCCCTCCTCCCTTTCTCATTTTTCAGAGGAGGAGCAGAGAAGAGAGAAGGCGGAGCTTCACAGAGAGCCTGAGCCCTGGAGAGTGGATGTGGTGACATCTTCTGCCCAACCAATCAGGCTCAATCATGCCCCCTGGGGGGAGGAGTCTCACCATCAGCACCAGCACATCCCCCCAGCCCCTCCTCCTCCACCCCCTCCCTCTCTCCCTCCACCTCAAGTCCCCATCGCTGTCATGCCCATGGTCCCTGTTGTCACAGCAGCGCCCTCTGTCCCGCCCCTTCCCCTGGTCATGCCCATCGCCGCCGCGGCAACGTCGCTAAACGGCTCTCCGCCAGCCAAGAATGGCTCATCGCCGACTCAGCAGCATCCAATCACACACCACCTGATGTGCACCACCCAGATGAAGGTCGAGCCTAATTCGCTGACGCCGCTGACTGGAGTTACTCCCAGCCAACCTCAGCCTCAGGTCCAGATTCCGTACCCGACCACGATCATCACCACCAGTACGGCCAGCTCCCAGCATGCTCTGCTTCCCCAGCAAGGTCCGCCCACTCCTCAACCTCGTACCAATGGAATGATCATGGAAGACATCCGAGGGCTGGATGGAAAAAGACGACCAGGAGGGTGAGTGTGTGCGCCTCGGTGTCCGTCTGTCTGTCTCTGTCTTTCTGTCCGACTGTCCGTTTGTCCATGTATTGGAAAGACACACAGAGAAAAAGCGTTCTCTCATCAGCTTATATGTATTCTTCAGAGCGGGAACAAGAGAGGTGCACAATAAGCTGGAGAAGAACAGGTCAGTAAAATCCAACATTCACATGCATTCTGTGTGAAGCGTTTTGATTAGCATCTAACTAGCGTTTTAAATAGCTTCTAACTAGTGTTTTGACTAGCATTCTGACTAGCTTCTAACTAGCGTTTTGTCTAGCATTCCGACTAGCTTCTAACTAGCGTTTTGGCTAGCATTCTGACTAGCTTCTAACTAGCGTTCTGGAAGCCTTAACTCCAAACCTCTCCTCTCCCAGGCGAGCTCATCTGAAGGAGTGTTTCGAGACGCTGAAAAAGAACGTTCCTAACGTGGATGAGAAGAAAACGTCGAATCTCAGTGTTCTTCGGAGTGCTCTGCGCTACATACAGGTGTGTTTTGTGAATGTTCTCAGTTCTTGATGTTGCTGTATCCTGTGTGAAAGGGACTTGCTTCATGTGACAGTACCAGGCTGACAGAACACGGCTCTGTGCTGTGCGTGAGCTGTACAAGCTTTCATTTGTGAAACCACTGACCCTTGGATGTCGGCCGTTTTCTTCTTGCGAGTCCAGATAGACAGAAATGACCCGATCCTTCAAGGCCAAACAGTTAGTAGACACACCCTTGGACTGGCCTCTCTTCCCACACACAGGAGAGAAAACTAAATCGCCTTTCATCTGGCTCCGCTCGCCTGTTCTTCTCCTCCTCTGCTCTCTGCCCCTCCGTGGGCCACGTGAGCCGTGAGCACATGGCTAGCGCGAGCCTGGAGATGTCATCCCCCCCCTTCCCCCCCTGCACTCCTCCCATCCCTGCACGTCCCAAGCCCTCCCCCTCACAGCAGCATGACAGAGAAACAGACTGGGCACGCTCCGCTCTGCTGCAGCTGCACACGTTCAGTGGGAGAACCCTGTAGTGGTGCCGTCTCCACGGCGATGCGGGAGTGATGCAGAGCAGCGCTCGGTAGCTCTGTCTCCGTCTCTCGCTGTCTCTCATTTCCCTCCTATTCCTCCATAGATCTTTTCTTCTTTCTTCTTCTTTCTCATGCGCTCATTCCTCCTCTCTTACCCCTTGCCTATTCCTTCCCTCCTCCTTTCTCTCACTCCCTCCCTCCCTCTCTCTGTCCTGTACTATGCTCCCTGTTTGGCCTTTAGAGCTCTTGGTAACCATAGAGACATACTGCAGGTGTGTGTGCGCGCTAGCTATGTTGCGGGATGTTTGCTATCAGTAGCCCCTTGCATATCTATCATAGTATTTAAGCAGAAGAAACCTTAACAGGAAGAGAATAATGTCACTGTTGCTGTGTCTGAAGGTGAAAGGCTCGTAAATGTGCTGGTTGCAGGGAGGGGGGGGTGACGTCATCTGGAACCAGACATTCCACTTGTGTCAATACCGCGGCTGTGATCGTGTGGAGCAGCGGGGGAGGAGAGAAGCCTGTAGGTTTCTAGGAAACCATCCGAATTGGGGGAGGGAAGACGAGGTATAGGGAGATAATGAATAGTGAGCCAAGCGCCAGACTGGAAAATACCCAATCACATCACTGCTAATAAGTTATCGTTCCCTATGCATCACCCAATTACATCCCTCCTTATGCTTAGCTACGCTCTGCCGCTCACGCATCCAAATCCTAGTGGATGTTGTTACCAAGGAAACGGCAATGGGTGGCAGCTGTTTCCGTGGTGACATGTCATGGGACCGGTGGTGTAATGGTGTGCTTGAGACTGATGTTGATACCTGGTAATAATAGGGTGTCACTCCAGCTCCAGGCTCTGCTCCAGCTATGAGCTCACATGATCTAAAGGTGTTAAGAAACCGTGCTTCTTGGCATGCGTGAGCGGAGGATCCCACCTGGATCAAAATGGCACGATCCTACAGATTAATCCTGGTCACTATGTACTCTTTAGACATGCATGCATGCAAACAACAAGAAAGACAGACAGACAGACAGAGACAGACAGGCAGATAGATAGACAAGCAGACAGACAGAGAGACAGACAGACATGACTCAGCAAACAAACATACGGATCTAGGAACTCCATATGCACACAATCACCAAGAAGCCCAGAGGCTGCAGTCGAGGTAGCTTGGATGGGAGAGCAGGTAACCAGGCCTTGCGTATGGACTCACCACCACTTGGCTGAGGAGAGGAAACGTAGCTTTGCGTACTGAAGCGATTGTTCTGAGCCATGTGGCCCCCATATGTCGCCTCTCTCCCCCACCGCCACAACACCTGTCTCACATCTCTCGCTCTCTCGCATCTTCCTCTCCATTCATCCGTCTGCTCCATTTTCACTTTTCACGTCCCCTTTATCCTGTTTTCCTTTTGGGGTTTTCCTTCCGTGGAACCCACCCTCTCCTCCTCCTCCTCCTGTTAGTCCTTCATCTCTCCCTCCCCTCCTGGCTGCACTAATCTGTGTTAATGTTCTTAGCCATCCGTCCCCTCTGCCTGTTTTGGTGTTCCTCAGTCAGATGACCTACAGAGAAACTGGGTCAGGGAGCCATTCGTGTGTATCCCTACTGCCCACTATCTGCCTCTCCTGCTCTCTGCTCTCTTTGTTTATCTCGTTCGCTAGACTTTAGCCTTTCACTCCCTGTGCTGCGTGGGGTTTTATAACGATGATTGAGCATGACGCAAATACACCCTGTTACTTCCTGACAAGGCGACAGTTATCAGGAAGTGCTTTACTTCTGATCCCACGCGCGCTCTGATGAGCGCACGCCGATTAGCGCTTGGACGTAGTTGGGCTGATGTGATTGGGTGAAAAGGGAGACCGTGGAATGTCTACCCCTTTTTAGAGCCCCCCCCTCTTCTGTCACAGTAATGACTTCAAGGAAGTGGAAAATGACCTTGCTGGGGTGACAGTGAAATGTGAAAACTGTCATTAATGTTTGGATTCTTATTGTTGGGACCAAATGGCTGAAATAACTATCAGTGGACCTTACTTTCTTGACCCTGTGTGTGTGTGTTTATGTCTACCTCAGACTCTGAAGCGTAAGGAGAAAGAGTACGAGCACGAGATGGAGCGGCTGGCACGGGAGAAGATCGCCACGCAGCAGAGACTGGCCGAGCTGAAGAACGAGCTCGGCCAGTGCATGGACGTTCTGGAGATCGACCGGGTTCTCCGGCAGACGGCCCAGCCAGAGGAGGACCAGGCCTCCACGTCCACTGCCTCAGGTACACCCGGAGAGACAGTCAGGGAAACTGAAATGACGTTTGGGAGCAAAGTGATCATGTTTGTTGTCTCTTGTTTTCAGAAGGGGAAGAGATCTTTGACCAGGACATTGACGAAGACGCGTCTCCTCCTCCGCCCTCCTCGTTGCGTAAGCTGCCTCCGCCCATCCTGCAGACCCAACCACTCCTCACTTCTCACCTGTCGATCCAGCACACAGCCCTCCCCCTCTCCGGTGTCCTGACCAGCCCGCCCCCCTTGGCGGGCCACCCCCCTCAGGCCATAGCTCCGGCACCTGCCACTCACCCCCTCCTGCCTCCATCCATTCAAGTGCAGCCCACTGTCATCGCCCATGCTGCTGTTTCCCACCCATCTGTCATCCAGGCTGTCAATCATGTCCTCCCAGCCAAACATCTAACACACATCGCCCCGTCTCCTGGCCCCCCTTCATCCACCCCGCAACCAATGGCAGCCACTGTTGCGGCTCACCAGCCAATGACTGCCCAGCCCATTGGACACATCACTGTCCACCCTGTAGCTCACATAGGAGGTCCGATATCCTCCCACCTCTACCCCCAGGGCGTATCTGTGTCCCAGCCAACCGTGGTGGGCCACATAACTCACACCTTTACACACACCCTGCCCCACGTCCAGGCTAACCCCCATGCTAACGCTAACGGAGGTCAGGTGAAGGGTGCTGCCATGCCCAGCCAGGGAAGCCCATCCTTGGGGAAGCCCACCGCTGTCCTTACCCCCCACCACCAGCTAGTTGGACAGGCCACCGTCCTTAACCCTGTCACCATGGTGACAGTTCCGCCATTCCCTGTGAGCTCGCTCAAACTGGCCTGAAGGAAAGGATCAACGGTCAATGGAGCCTAAATCACAACAAGATGAGTCAGACTCCTCCAGGGTTTTTTGAACAACACCAGAACATTCCTGACAGACATGCTGGTGACAAGACTAATCTGCAATCAGTACGCTACTCTTCAGATTAACTAGTGAAACAAAGGTAGGAGCTGTTCCAGGGGGACACGGGAAAATAGGTATGGACGTCGTGTCAAGCACCGTGAAAGTCCCACCACTCTTGGTCCAACCCCCCCTCCCCCCCGGACCAGGACTGGAATATCTGCTGCAGAGATCAGAATGCTCTCCCTCCATCCCTCCCTGTCATCTCCCCAGAGGGACCTCAGCACAGCCCTCCTCACTCAGGCACCAGGACTCCAGCAGCTCCTGCAGGCACCGAGGAAACAAGAAACCTAGAAATCACCAAGTCATTTAAGAAGGAAACATCGCAGTAGTTCCACGTAGGTTTCATGTTGCATCTTGTCAAATGATGTCATTCAGAGGGGACAGACGAACGGACGGACGGACACCCCGCAGAGGTGTCGTCGGGGACGTGACGTCGCCGGGGTGCTGTGTGATACCGACTGAACAAGCGTTACCGATTGTCTTCAGATGCCACCCTGTCCTGTCCTTGCGTCTCGGCCGTTCTGACAGGAAGAGGAAGCGGCTTGAAACCATGGAGATGCACCCATGCTGTCAGACAGCAAGGAGGGTCTCTACTCCAGCCCAACAGCCCCCTCTGCTGCCTCTTCCTGACCTCACATCAGCAGCAGTACCAACACCTACAATCAGCACAGGAGGGAGGGTTCAGACCTCCTTCACTGGTGTGTGTGTGTGTGTGCGTGCGAGCATGTGTGTGTGTGTGTGTGTGCGTGCGTGCGAGTATGTGTGTGTGTGCTACAACAGCCCTTTTCCAGCCTATATGTATCTACATCTGTGTTGGTCACTGTCCTTTTCAGTAAGTATGTAGACAATGTTTTACGGTCCTTTTGTTTCTTTTTTTGTGTGTTGTGTGGGTATGTTAATATATTCCGTATGTTTTTTTTGTTTGTCTGTTTGTACATTTTATTACACACTATTATTAAACCCACTGTACCTACCATGGAACATGGTTCTGGCTCCATGTTTGCCCCTGTGCATGTTGGAGGAGACGTATCAGCGAATTGGGCATTTTCACACAAGTGAGATGATGTGTGGGTACTGTCATGTGTTGTATACTGTGCTTCCTGAACACTGTGACAACCTTGCTATCACACACACACACACACACCCACACACACATACCCACACATGCCCACAGTGAATTAGAAACTAGTGTGGAGTTTCTCTCTGCGTGAAGAGCTGGATGTAGGGACGGAAAGAGGACTCCTCTTTCCTCTTCGACACCATAATGTCTGATTTAGTTCAGTTTTCCAATATGCTTATGTATGTATGTACAGTATGTATGAATTTTTGTATATGTGTGATTGTATGCACGCGTTAGCATTTAGCTCTATGTATTTTAACATTTTACCCATGCCTGTTTTTGCATGTAGATTGCTGTTTAGTTTCAATGTTGATTTCTTTTGTGTGTAAGTTTCTTTATTTCTGGGACCATGTACAATATTGTATGGTGTGGGTGGGATTATGGACCTCAATGCTACATTGATATTATATATGAATATAAAAACAGATGTTTTCCCTATGGAGAAAGTTTAAGTTATATATCGCCTGTACATTTTGGGCTGCCTTTTAGATCTAACTGTCCACTATGTTTAAAATAACAACAATAATGAAAAAAAGAATACTAATGAGAAAATTATGCTGATGAAATAACTATGAAGATTCTTAATAAATCTTATTACATTTACAACATTGGCCGTGTTCAATTTGGTCTCCTCGCCCCGCTCTTTTCAGAAGCCCTAGAGAGTCAACAGTGCTCAAGTTGCTGGAACCTCCAAACGCTGACATCCTGTTAGGGCCTGTGAGCAGAGCAGGTACAGCCCAGTACAGATCATGTCTTCACTGCCAGCTGAGGTGCTGTGGTCCCGGAGGAGGGAGAACAAAGCGTCCATGGAGGGTAATGACCTTCTGGGTCTTCAACTATCAGGGTGAAATAAAGTAAGGCCCATCGGGGGTCATGGAGGATGTGGGGGGGGTCATGTAGATGGCAGGGGCTGTGGAGAAGCTCTGGGGATTGTGGGTAAATCAGTAGCCCTCTCTCTGCCCGTGCTGCATCTGCTCCTGAATCCTCTCCAGCACCTCCTGCATCCTCCTCAACTAGGAGAAGAGGAACAGAGAGAAAGGATGCGAAATAATGGCACGTTTTCCAAAGCTCCATGGAATCGGCTAGTGTACAGATGGTACATGCAGGACCATAGAGCGTGATATTCATGTGTGACATCGTACAGCATGCGTGCATGTGTCTCACCTCTTCATCCTTCTCTAGGATGAGCTTTTCAGTCTCGCTGTCCACAGGAACCAGAGGAAGGGGAGATTCAGTCGCGCTCTCTCTCTGAATCCTGTCCCGCAGACTGCCAGAAGCACAGCCACAAAATACACATTCATACGTGTCAGGTAGGTGACCACACACACAACAGGTGTTTCTCAAGTGTCCTCATGCACTTCTTTCTGTCTGAACACGAGTGCGTTGGTGTCCGAGCGCCCGTCCACACCTGCGTTTCCTCTCCTGCACCACCATGCGGGTCATGTTCTGGATGCACTGGGCTCTGTAGTTCTCGTAATGCGTCTCCCGTGTCACATCCTTCAGGTCCTGCATGTGTGTCCTCACCAGCATGTTCCGCAGCATCAGGAAGTCTGAGTGAGCTGGGTTTTCCACTGGCAACACAGCAACACCACAACGCATCATTGTTAGTTCACAGCACTACTGGAGGAGGTTGCTAACGGTGACTCTCCGACCCTGATTGTAGGACATCTGTTCCTTTGTCTTACCATCTACCACTCCCCAGGGATAGAGACGACCTCTGAACTTCCGACCTTTACTCTCCACCTGCAGGTTACTTCCTATTACTGCGAACGGAATACTGTCCTGCAGAGGGAGATGGAGATAGAGAGACAAAGAGAGAGAAACAGATGGAAAGAGGGAAATGTTTAGTATAAACATAAAGTCTTCTTAACAGACCGACCAGGTCTCACCTTGAGAAGCTGGTCCTGCAGTTTGAAGTCCTCATCCTCATCAGAGTCACACTCTGGGAACTGGTAGATATTAATCCCAAAGTTTTCAATCTCCTCTCGGATCTGTGCACGCACACACACACACACAAGGAATAAGCTACCCCAACAAGGCATAGATCAAGAAGATTGAGATATTAGTCCCAACATGGAACATCCTATGAAGGAACGTTCCTGTTCCTCTTTCCTCGTACCTTCATCTTCTTCTTGCGGACCTCTGCTGGCGTCAGACTGTCTGCTTTAGCCAGAATGGGAACGATGTTGACCTTCTCATGCAGAGCCCTCATACACTCCACATCTAGAGGCCTGAGCCTGTGAGTCAGCAGACAGGAATGCTAAGAGACAGGACGTTCTCTAATGGCAGTGCTCTGATCGTGTGCGAACTGCGTGGGTGTGGCACGACTCGGCGTCCCCCTACCCGTGGCCAAAGGGAGAGATGAAGTATAGGCAGCAGTGGACTCTGTTGTCCTGGATGTTCTTCCTGTTCAAGCCGCTCTCGTCTCTGAAGTATTGCTCAAACTGTTGGTCTATGTAGTCCTCTATGTCCTTCCAGCTGAATAGAAGATCAGAAAAAGTTTCATGAAGGAAACTACAAACGCTGTAAAGATCAAGCTGAAGATGGCATCCTCAGACAAGGCGCTCACTGTACCTCTCTGTGTTGTTCACAGCATCTCCGAATCCTGGTGTGTCTACAATGGTCAGTCTGAGTTTCACCCCCTTTTCTTCAATACCCATGCTGTGCTTGACGATGTCCACTGTCTGAGTGATCCGCTCTACACACACACACACACACACACACAGACACACACACACACACACACACACACACACACACACGAACAGTAGGTAAAGATTTTAGAAGAACAGTCAGATCTGATGAGTTCAAAGAGTGATGCCACCTGCAGACTGGCAAGGTCAGTATCTCACCTTCTGCATTCAGCACCTTCCTATCCTTGTAGAGGTCTGCAATGAACAGACTGTTGACCAGCGTGGATTTACCCAGACCAGACTCCCCTAGTAATAAGACACAAGGGAGACAGGCGTCTGACACTATTTTGTCATCAAATACATTAACTGAAAACAGCTGTGGTACCTGTCATGGCGGAACTCTAGAGCAAAATAAAATGTCTGCATGAAGCTCATGCTGCTTGGATCACTCACCTGCGACCATGAGCGTGAAGGCAAAACCTTTCTTCACTGACTTCCTGTGTACCTGGTTTGGCAGAGTTGCAAAGCCCACATACTCCTTGTCCTGGTCCTGCACCACAGAAAATAAGCACAACAGTATGACAACAAACCCACCAAAATCCATCTCATCACCTGCCTCTCTACTGCTCACTTCTGCAGAGTCGTAGGGGTCGAAACGGCCCCAGGGACTGCGTGGTCGCGAGGGGCTCTGAGGGCACTCCATGGAGCCCACAGAGGCCAGCTGGTGCCCCCGTAACTGCACCGGCTGGAAGTCTGTTTCCAGAGGGACACGGCTGGGCCGGGGAGGAGTGACGGGGGTTCCAGAAGGGTTGCAGGGTGTGGGCCGAGGCAAAGGGGATGTCCTCTGGGTGTGGCGAAGTCGATCAGGCCCCAGCCCTGTTGCCTCTGGCTCACAGTCGATGACGGGGGTGTGACGGCTAGGGTGTTTCTCCCCGGAGGGAGGGGGAAGGTCCTTCATGGTGTAGGCCAGCTCTGCATCCTCTGGGTCCTCAACGGACAGACTGGACAACTGAGACAGGAGGAAGAGGAACTGATATGAAGGAAGAAGAGGACTCAGCCCAAATAATCAAAGTTTTGTGTCAGTATAAAGTGAAAACATTCTCAAATTATAAAAGATCCTCCAATTACACCAATCTCTACTTTTGAGTATGTGGTGAGCAACTCAATGATAAAACCAAGATTTTAAGAAAATGAAGATCCATAGTGTCTTTACAAATCATTTTAAAACTATGATTCAATTCAACCCTTACAGTACCATGGATCCAGCTGGATAAGCAGGTTAGACAGGCAGGGTGACTGTGCTACCAGACACCACGCTACCAGACACCATGCTACCTCATCAACTGTCTGGAAACTGGAAAGTAGGGAGCTGAATGTTAGGCCAAGAATGAAGCTGTTCTTGTCTTGCTTTGGTAGGCTTTTCACTGTCCTGAGTAAGTAGGATTTATCTCAGGAACGGTTTGTCAGACTACTTCTATGACATTAGAAGGATTAACTATAAAACTAACTGATACAAACGCAACTGCGCATACCTACTATCAATATATCAACTTTAAAACACACCCACAAACTGGAAACGTACATACTGAGTAACTTTACACAACATGAACAGGTCTGTCTATACGAAGTGAACATGGTTAATTTTCCCAGCACTCTTCCAGTAAAGCCAGTGACCTCCTCTACTTTGCCCATAATCCTCCATGGTGATCATTATCATGCGTGCCTTGCCTGTTCTGGATGGAATGCCATGACAAGACTCAATGAGAATGAGCAAAAGCCTCCGACAATACTGGTCTAGTCAACAACGGGTCCTGTGGCCTACCTGTCAGCTTTCATTACCCACAACCCTTTGTAGTAGGCTTAACTCAACCTCTTAATACTCTGATCTCCAGTAATAGGGTGGGGGTAGAAGATTTGTCCTGTTCTTGCACACCTACTGAATACACATCTCTACCATGTACAACAGACTTTTCTACTACTACTACTATTGTCTGTTTCACCAAAGTTCCTACCTCTTGTTCTGGTAGATGTTGATATGTTACCCGCAGGAGGCAGTGAGGGTAGAAGTAGACGTTGAATACATTTTAGTTCTACCCATTCATTTTGACATTCCATTTCTACTAGTTGGCCTATTTTATATTCGCGTAAACATAAAACAAATGTGGCTTAAATACAAACCAAGTAAAAAGGCGGAGTTACCTTTTTTACACCCGCTTCGAAACCTAACGGGTGATGACATGTGTTCCATGATGGGTTGTCAGTTGGTTATCGGACACGAACAAGGGGAAATCCCTATTAGTCCAAAGCGCTCCGATGATTTAAGTTCCCTCAGATCCAAATGAATTTCGTCCAAAATGCAAAGCCTACGTCGGACGTTTGCTTTTGAAAATGCAATGTAAATTTTCTCACGAAACACTGGCATCTATAGGCTTCGTTTCAGCACCACCTTCAGCGGACAGTGGAACTTGCTGTGACGTATACCACAACATAAGGGATTGGATTTCGTCGTGGACAGGTAACGATGTAGGCTACTTCCAAACAATGTTATATAGACAATACATTAGCGATTGTTATCCAGAGCTAATTGAAATACACTAAATAAATAAATAAATTATAAAGTATAAAACAATTACAAATGTATATGGGAATTCTGTGTCTCAGTGAAAGCGTTCATTTCATATCATTTTATTATTAGTTTCCAAACGCGGTGATAGTGTTGTTCTCATCGGTTTCCATGCCAAACCCTTAGAGTTTGTCAGAATCCTAAAAAAATTCCAAAACATTGGACACATTGAACATTTAAATGTAGAGTAGTAGCCTATTATGATCAATCTCATCTTAATTCTGAAACTCCTTACATTGTCAATGTTTTTACGAAGCCACAGGGCTCTGTAGTTTTCATAGTGTATTTCCTGAGTCACATCTTTCAGGTCCTGCATGTGTGTCCTCACAAGCATGTTCCTCAGGTGCACAAAGTCACTGTGGGCAGGGTTATCAACTGCCAACACAACACAAATCATCAGCATTGAAAACAGTTGCATCATGACATGACTGGGATAACTTTGACTTGGTGGTGTCATTCTCCTCTGCACCTTCCACAACTCCCCAGGGGTAGAGACGAGCCCTGAACCTCCTGCCGTTACCCTCCACCACAGCATTACTGCCTATCACAGCAAATGGAACAGAGTTCTGAGAGAGAGAGAGAGAGAGAGAGAGAGGGGGGGGGGAGAGGGAGAGCAAGAGGGTGAGAGAGGGTGAGAGAGAGGGAGAAAGAGGGGGAGGGTGAGAGACAGAGAGGGGGGAGGAAGAGAGAGGGAGAGCAAGATAGATAGAGGGAAAGAGTGGGAGAGAGAGAGAGAGAGTAGCAAGAATAGCATCATCATCAGCCGATCTTAGATATCCCATCTAACAGATCAAAGAGTGTGTACCAGATTGTGCTTGGCAGAAAGGATGAATGCATATTAGGGAGCTCTGGTGTATTAACTGTGTTGCGATGTGATGTGATGTGGGGCTTTAAGATCTCACCTTCAACTCTGTTTCCTGTCTCTTGAATTCCTCATCTTCATCTGAGTCGCAGTCAGAAAAATGGTAGATCTTAATTTTGTACTTATCTAATTCACTCAGAATCTGCAAAGAAAAGTGAGAGGGGAGAGAACGAGTCAAAGAGAAAGGTAACCTGAAATGACTTGATCGTGTCAGTCAGTGACAGCAGGGTAACAGAGTCTAACCAGGGCTTTCATCTTCGTGAGTTCCACCCTAGTGAGGCTGTCTGCTTTAGCCAACACAGGGATGAGGTTGACCTTGTCTTGGAGAGCTGTCATACACTTCACATCCAAAGGCTTCAGGCTGCATCAAAAACAGAATCACACTGAATTACACTGAACAGTCTTTAGGGTTATTATGAATGATGTTGTCATGTGGGTGTGTCCTAGGTGAGACCCCTACCCGTGGCCATGGGGGGAGATGAAGTACAGGCAGCAGTGGACTCTGTTGTCCTGGGTATTCTTCCGGTTCAGACCGGTTTCATCCAGGCGATACTGCTCAAACTGATGGTCAATGTAGTCGGACAACACGGTCCAGCTTCCCATCGAATATGAACACACATGTACACATTCTTACTGTAGCTCTACGAGGCCTGAAGGGGAACTGAAGAGAGAACTCTTATACAGTATGTGGCTGTACCATTGCGAGTTGTCCAGAGCGTCTCCAAACCCCGGTGTGTCCACTATGTTGAGTTTGAGCTTCACTCCTTTCTCCTTAATGAGAACTGTCTTCTTAGTGATAGACACAGTCTGAACAAGCTTCTCTGGGGGGGAAAGTGAATCATTCAGGAAGGATGCAGCCTCGAGTTTGGTTACACCTCAGCCATCTTTCTGTCTTCTGTAATTGTGTTACTAACTTTGTTCTTAGCAGTCCAGTACCTGAGACCTCTGCAAGCTTCCTGTCCTTGTACAGATCAGTGAGGAACAGACTGTTGATAAGAGTAGATTTACCCAGACCAGACTCTCCTATAGGGAGAGGAGGAAGACGAATGGAAAGCAAGGTGCAGAGTGGGAGAAGAGTGAAACAGAAGAAGACAAAGAAGATGACACACGAAACAACATATTCTAAGGGTAGTTCATCCACAAAGGAGTCCCTGCATCTGTCTTCACCTGCCACCATCAGAGTGAACTCGAAACCTTTCTTCACTGACTTCCTGTGTACTTGATTGGGCAGAGTGGCAAAACCCACATACTCCTTGTCCAGATCCTGCTGAGGTCAATGTGACATCGTATTGTGGGTGAACTAAGCAACACTACCAGTAGTTTCCTTTTCTACATTGTATGTGGTCGCTTCACCTCACTGGAGTCATACGGGTCCAGGCGACCCCAGGGGCTTTTGGGTCGAACGGGGGGCCCCTGGCTGTCCGAGGAAGTTATGTAAGGTGTCTCCTGCTCTCCAAACACCATTGTGCTGCTTTTTTGGAGTTCCTTAAGGAAACTATATGTGTCATCTATGGAGAGGTTGGAGTACTGGACAGAGGAGACAAAGGGAATGCATTGTGATTCTGTTGATGAAAATGGCGAAATCCTTGATCAACAACTGCTCCTCGCCTTACCTCGCTTTCTGTGATGTTGCAGGAGTGAGGAGAGAATTGAAAGCACATAGATTAGCATCAAGTCTGGCTACCCATTCGACCGGATGGGCTACTGTAGTAAAAACACAGCGACCGTTTGTTAAATAAGCTCATGTTATCTCTACAATTACCAGTACACCAGGGCTCTGAAGCCTCACGCAATCGCCGTGAAACTCACGCATTTCAGATAGAAACTAGCCTACATTTAGACAGCTTACCTCTAAACATTCCCTCGGTCTGTGAACCTGGGTTGGAAACGTAATGTAAGGTAAGAGGACCCAATTATAAGCATGTAAGTTATCTAGTTAGTGCTGTGTTGAGAACGTGATGTCAAGGACAGTAGAGTTACTGTACAGGAGTCTAGTGTAACTGTAGCTTTACTTGGTAGCTAGCCATCAGCATTATTTGGCTATCGATTTGCTAGATTCAATTGAAGAAGAAACATGTCTTTAGAGCACATACATCTACACATTATAAACCTAAAATAAAATAGTATGTTTCAAGACTAAGTTGAGTAATTTAGCTACCATGTTCGGACTTTGGCATCCTTATCCCTAAAACGGTTTAAAATTAGAATCCATGAAGCTCGCGAACTCGAAATTTTCCAATCTCAAGATAATTTCAGATTCAAGTTGAATGTCGTATATCTTACACACATAACGAAAAAACAAAGACACGAAAAAAGTTAAAGTCCAGTAAAAAAGGGCAAATATTATGAAATATAAACGTTCACAGCTTTATGTAAGTTTCCATATAAACACAGTCAAGTTCATGAAAGTTTGTATAGCCTTAAATTATGACACATAAGCAACTTTGTTGATGTTGATAACATTGTTAACAAAGAATCAGAGTTAAAAACCATCACTATGAACTGAAACCATAAACGGACATGGCCTTGAAGTCAAGTCTCTCATAGTTACATAAATCATAGGAATGAGCTTTCCTCTGTGGTTCTGTCCCATACCACCCTGCAAACCCTCCTGGGTCTATGTACCCGGCTTGGCAGCGGGCTAAGAATGTGGTGTACTGGGCCATGTTGTGGTGTGTTAGGTACTGGTTGGTTATGGTTGTGTTCAAAACTTTTTGAACAGTCATGGTTAAGGTCTTGGTTTATTGAATGCAGTTGTTTCTGACAGCTGTTTGTTTGTGAGTCATTGGTTTCTCCGTCCAAAGTGTGGTTGTGATCAGGACTTTGTCTGTGGTTCTGAAGTTTCAAATGACCACTTTGCATGTTATCATGATTGTGTGAGCTGTTGTGGTTTTGGGGCTCCAAGCAGTTGTTGTTGTCCTTGGAGTGGCTGCGGGTTCTGCGGGGTTTCTGGGTTTTTAAGAGGTAGAGCTCTTGGGCAGGGTCGTGGTTCTGGTTGTCAGAGCGGCCGTAGAGCTTCCAGAAGGCATGGCGTACCTGCTCCAGTTCAGACAGGAGAGACAGTCCAATGTCCAGGTGCATCAACAGGTTTTCCAGCCACTCATCCAGCTTTGCAAAGGAGGGACTGAAAGAGCGACAGAGAGGCAGAATGGAGGAAAAAAAGTTAAGAGAAAAGATAGCTAAAAAGGCCAAGGAATATGTCAAACAAAAGTCAAATGATGATCAGGCAGCGAGTGGAGAGTGGATCTGGACTGGTGTTTGGTGGTGGATGTTTACCGTATGTCTGCTTCCATGTCACAGCAGAGGGCAGCTAGGGGCAGGAAGGCAGAGGGGCACTCTGGGTGGTGGTACTGCTCTAGAAACCCTGGGAGATTCAGACCGAAATCCTGGGTCCTTGGAAGGTAGTCTGGGTCAGCACTCACTCTGCCTATCACCTGGGATAGATGGTGACAGGTGGCAGAGGCATTTTAAAGAAAAGGAAACCTTTTGATATGAATCAAATTACGGTATCGGATTCAACACAAAATGACACTCGTGCGTAGATCAAAGTACGTAGCTTTAGCTACTGCCTTACATTGACTTCAGCTGTATTTCATGGCCAAAGTGATGTTGTTGCTGAACTTCTACGTACCTCACACAGCATGATGCCAAACGAGAAAACATCCACCCGCTCATCATAACTCTTTCCTAGGACACAAAACAGAGCAGTTAAAAGAAATATCTCAACGTCGGAGCATTTCCCCCCCTCAAGACCTTTCTTCTCGTTCGTCTCTCACCATGAATCATCTCAGGAGCCATCCAGTAAGGGTTGCCGACCACGGTGTATCTCTTCCTCCGGTCAGGCTTACGAAGCTCAGGCACTCTCCCTCCTGACGTTCTCCCCACAGAAGGTGCTCTGCCCTGGGTCCGCTCCTCCACCACCAGCCTGGCCAAGCCAAAGTCTGCCACCACTACACTCAGGTTCTGGGGTTCAGACAGAGGAATTACAGAGATGACCTGAACTGCTGTGCTGCTGTTTTCTGGGTCATCATTTGTGGACCATTTAGCTCTCTTCTATGTTCATGTCCTTGAGGGATGTGTAGCTCACCCACTCACCTCTCTGACGAGACAGTTGTGTGAGTTGAGATCACGGTGGATGACGTTCATGGAATGTAAATATGCCTGAGCGAAAATGAGGAGAGAGACATTGACGGATAAAGCAAAGGGGGAAGAAAAGACTGCAGACTGCAGAACATGATAGACAATAGGAAAGGACTGGGAGATAAGTGAATCATTTCTATTAGGAAAAAGAAGCTTCTAGAATCAGCTTATGTGTCAAGAGAGACATACCATTCCAGCAGCAATGTCCTTGGCAAAGCTCACTCGAACTCTCCAGGGGAAGTCACTGTCCTAGACCAGGGAATACATCTCCTAATTAGTTATCCAACCACCAACTTGCTGTTCAAAGACAGTGCGGTCACAAACACATTTGCCCCTATAGTGCTAGTATGTAATCCTCGGGTTCAGATGCGTATTCACACACGTACGTCCTCTTACCATTTTATCGATGGTTTCTCGCAGAGTCCCTCCTTGGACATACTCAGAGATGAAGTTTAGACGTTTGTCTTTGTAGAGGAGCCCGATGAACTTCAGAACATTGGGGTGGTCCAGACATCTCATGACCTTCACCTGCACACAGGTGGCAGGAGGTTAGTCAATATTCTTTCACATCCCTGTACAACATATCATCATGATAATTTACAGTCAGTATAGTGTGATGATCTCATTAATGAATCCGGCAAGACTGGATAGTTTCACTCACCTCCTTGAGGAAGGTCTTCTGTGTCTCCTCGTCAAAACGGATCAGTTCCTTCATCACCATCACCTCCCCTGTCTCCTTATGTGTCACCTTCACAACGCACACACAAGAGGGTTGTCCCACTGTACTTTGAATACAGTGTCTTTAAATGATTGAACTGTAATCTTGCACCAAATTAGAGGCGAATCCCCACGATAAGTTTTACGGCTGTTATTCCGAGGGTACGTCATCCTCATCTTTGTTTTGCGGCAGGCTGTGCTGTACCTTGATGGCCTGCCCAAAGCAGCCCTTGCCAAGCACTTCTCCATGGATGAGGTCGGAGGCTCTGAAGATTCGGTGGGCTTTCTCTACAGGGTCCACCCGCAGGGACTCAGAGCGAACCATGTCCCTCCGATGAGACTGCAACGGCATAGCACCCGGAGAAAGGGGGGACTTATCTATACTGCAGCTACGTCTGAGAGAGAGTCAGAAAATGTATGTGTGTGTGTGTGGGAGGGAGAGAGAGGAAGAAAGGGTGAAGGTTTTACTAAATGTAACTTCTTTAGATTGCTTCCAATCTCTCTTTCTGTGGGTGGAGTCACTCGGACTTACAGGATGTGTCTGGAGCGCATTCCCGTGGGTCCCTGGCCCTGAGGAGGTGAAAGGCTGAGTCTGATTGGCTCTTCTGTCAGCTCCTCTGGGTTAGGCTCCTCCTCCAGGCTGGGGAGCTTGTGAGAACTCTTGAGGTTGTCATGGACACAAGAGTCAGTGCAGGGGCTGGTATCCTGGACGACCGCGGGGGGGAGAGGATCTCCAGAGGTGGAGGGGTTGTGCTCTACTGTCAGCTGAAGTGGTCGACCTGTGTCTTGGATTACGCGCTGTATCTGGTGACAAGGCCATGCATGACGTAGGCTTAGCTTTGTATCTTTGAACTGTCATGGAAGGTGTATCTGAATAGGTGTTCCATTGTGGATGCTTACCTCATCCAATGAAATATTTCGGACTGGCGTGCCGTTGATTTCCAAGACCCGGTCACCAACGTGAATGGAGGTAAGGAGGTCAGAGGTTAGAAGAGCTCCGCTCAAACTGGAGAGGGGAGAGTGACGTGAAGGACAAATTTATTTAGTTTCAATTCATTCAGTTAATGTGTCTGTACAGTAAATATTCTGGCCAGGGGTTTACTGTCAGATTGAGCCAACTCACTCTGTCACCGTGACAACAGTCCCCTCCTTTTGACTGTGATCTGAAGAGACAGTCAGTCCTCGATGACCAATGACAGGGTGAGGGAGGGACACCAGTGCCACCGTGTGGTGGTTCCTGGTTAGTGGCCCAGTCAACCCCTTCACAGGAGAAGCTCTGCCCTGGCAGGAACAGTGACCACTACAAAACACGTTACAAGATGAGGGGTTAACATCCGCTTGTATTCTAAACCCCCATCTATGTTTCCATCACCAGACTGACCAGTATAGTTTCGAGTGTTCCACAAGCGTGTACGTGTCGCCGTCTCCGATAAACATCCCGCAGTTCATACAGGTAAAGCACTCAGGGTGAAACTTCTGTTCTCCAGCAACCTACAAAGATGAAGGAGAGAGAAAGAAAGGCTTATTCTACTCTCACAGTGTTTTCAGAGGGAAATCCTATGCTTTGAAACCTGAGAAAAGAGACAGCTTTCATCCTCATATCAGGGGGAAACTGGAAGTCAAGAGGAAGGAACATTTTAAATGTGGGGGGACTGTGGGGGGATTGTTACTAGTAGTGCACTACTACATGACTTTAGTCTGGGGTTGTTTAATGTTAAAACTGAATAGTTTATTTACTTTAATTACTGATAATACATTTGTGTGTCATTTTGGTCCTGAAACCCCTGTGTTAAAATGGTAACATGTCACTCACAGAAAACAGAATGAAAATGTTGTGTGAGGTTCCTAAAGAACTATGCAGCACAGTGGAGTGGGACAGAGAACTATTGAGTTGGTAAATATGGAATCCAGATTTACAGCTAATCTGTTTCGGGAAAGATTATGTTTTACAGTAGCTCCTTTGACGGTAATCGCCAATTAGTGAGAGTGAAATTAGGCCAATGGAGAGGGGGTGGAGGTGGTGGTGGGGGGGTGCCAGTAGTCAGTGGTCATACGATGGATAAAAACGGCCTCATCAAGGTTAGTGTAGTAATGTGATGTGTAGTCTGGTATGATAGAGTGATGATGAGAGTATTGGAGTAGGAAGGTCTGCCAGCGAGTCTCTCACCATGATGAGCCCTGTGGTGATGGCCTCCTTGCAGCCATGACAGTGCTCTCCATAGCGGGCCCAGTAGTGTCTCTTACAGTAGAGCTTAGCCTCCCTCTCATAGTACCACTGAGACAAGATACATCCGCATTCACAGCACCTGTCAACCCCAGAGAGACACAAGGAGACAGGAGTCAGCCAGGAGGCTGATGACGTAAAGGAAGACCGTTAGAGATGACGGGTCAGTCACTTCCTGTTTGTGAGGAAGTGTCGGAAATGAGGTGGATCTGACACAGGTCAAGGGAGACCCTGGGACTATGACATCCTGGAATAATCAGCGTAGTATGGACTTCCTCGGCTAAAAGTACGTCATGAAACTCGTAAATCAAACTAATTTTCTGCTGTGCCTGTATCCAATTAGATTGTGTTTTTTCACGAGCAACGAGGATCACATCTGCCAGCCAAACAAATAGAATGTGTTATTCAGAGCATTCCAACAGGAAATCCAGCGTTGTCACAATGTCTTCAGCTAATTCACTGTATTCTTTCTACTAATGGCTCAAATATAGTCAGCAACCGGAAAAACTAACCTGGTATCTTAACATCTATTCAGCACTACAATATGCAGATCTAGAGGGACTTGATTGGCGAGAATAATGCGGTTGATGCTCCACTGGCCCTACTGAAAGGCTTGGTGTATCCATGACAAAGCCTTTCAATATTTATGCCTCCAAAGATCCCCGCTAATAAGGGGGCGAGTGTGGGTGTGATATCAGACCAGCACCAGGCTCTGTAAAAACCTGCTTTCTTATCTTTCCAACAGTAGTGCCGGAGTGGGAGTGAACTTCCTGTGCCGAGTACTGGGCCATGCTTCCTCTTCCACGCTGTGTAAATGCCATGTTCCCTTACAATGGAGAATGGATTAGGCTGTCTTACAATGGAGAATGAAATCTTTTAGAGGAAGAGATAAAAATGCAGCCTTCTTCCTGTGTTGGAGACAATTGCTGACGGCTGAATGTCTTTCTTATGAAATATCAAATTACTTTAAATGTTACTTGTGCTGTGACTCAACAAAAATAACTAGATGGAAAACAGTATTTCACAACATGCAACAAAAGAAGACTGTTTCCCCTCTAGTACATCTCTAGCTTGTTCGCTGATAACAAAGATTCGTTTATAATCATGAGATTCCTCATGGAATGCCTCAGATAATCATTTCCCATGGATGACCCTAGGCACAAAGATCGGCCTCCCTCGATCCGAGGACATGACACATGAAAATAACACTGGAAGGAGACAGCTGCAAGTTTAATTCTGTTCAGTCATTATTTTTCCGCTTCTGGCACCAGGTGTGTGAGACGCAAGCAGCACATCTGGTACTCTGCTTCACTGAACCATCAGGGTCATTAACATCACTGGAATACTCCCAGCCTTGGAATGACTTTTTCATCCCTCTCTCCCTCTCTTTCCGTCAACCTTCTGTTCCCTTTGTTTTTGAAAGTCTTCAATCTTTCTACCCTTTGAGTGATTATCTCCTGGACGTTTCCGAACACAATGGAACCTGACCATATTATGATGTCATGGCGAGGGTCAAATGTCATATGCTTGTGACACCCTTTCTGTATCCACTCCCATCAGCACTTCCTTTTAATAGTGTTAGTCATGTACTGTAGTATCCTGTAGCCGTTAGCTTTGTAAGTCTGCCATGCACAGTTGATTATCTAACTTGCTAACTTTTCCAACTGCCATTGGTTGACTTTGAAAGTGTGATGATATTTCCTATGAATATGTGTGTTGACAACATTAAGCAATGTCTTCAGATGAAGAGATAGGCTATGTTGCAAGATGGCATGATGTGTTGAAATACCATATGTGTTACCAGACTCACAGACTACCACGGTCTCACGCGCAGTCACAAACACATAATAGGAACAGAGAATCTTACCTTCCTTTCATTCCTCGCCGAAAGCGCTGGTCCCTCCGTGACATTCTGCCCAGACCCTCCTCCTCCAGACAGCTGTCACTCACTATGCTCCTCTCTCACTCCTCAGTAGACCAGTTAGAGTAAAAACAGCAGAGCAGAGCTTGTTGTTTGGGACTGTACGGCCGGTTGTGTGTATGAGTTCTCTCTGACACACCAGTGCTAGTAATCTGTGTGTTTTCCCTATTCGCTCAGGCGTTTCCTGTGCTCTGAACTCCCTCACCGCTGTCTGTGTCTGCCTGTAAGGAAAAAAAGCATTGACCCAATAACACCATCCACCCAGCCCCCTCTGCTGGACACAGGCATACAACCTATCACGGGCACCCTCAACCCACTCCTCCTCCAACAACTTTGAGTATGTAGACCTTCACCAGAAGGAGATAGAGTTACACTCCTCTCCTCTCTCATTCAAATAGTGTGTGAGACTTCCTGCTACCGAGCTGTACAAATGAGAAAGTATACTGCAAGATAAACTGGTGTGTTTGTGTGTGTTTTTCTGCTTTTTTTAAACTAAAAACCAAATCAGGCTTCAAACATAAATCGGTTCTGTGCCAATCAGTACATGCACAGCCATAATCTCTTTATGAATGCCCCAGTTCCTGCACTGTCTCAGTGCTGGTCCATCACTCTCTATTCAGACTGCAGAAGAAATGCTGGCAAAGCAAAGGAGGCCAGAATTCCTTACCCCAACAGAACAGGGATTACATTTTCCGTTATGCAAAGTCTTTATGGATGTTTTTATGTTACTGCACAGTCCTTGTGGAAACAGATGCAGTCCCTTTACCAGCAGTGGGGTTCTTATAGACATGTACATCTAAGTATAGACCCAGACTGTAATTCATCAGAGTAGCATACTGTCAGGAGCCAAACTCCGTTAGATACAGAATGTCAGCATGCTAAGGTCAAAAGGCCAGTGATGAGAGAGAGAGAGAGAGAGAGAGGGAGAGGGAGAGAGAGAGAGAGAGAGAGAGAGCTATCTATTTCAGCTTTCTGAGGAGAGTCTAAAATAGTAGGGCACAACAGCCATTCCCTTTACCTGTATTCTGCCTTCAGTTCTCATCTTTGTGGGTTTATTGGTTATTGTCATGGTGACAGTGTACCATGTATTTCTGTACTCCTGTATTTCTGTTTCGTTATTTCAAAGTTACACAGGTAGAATTTCAGGTAAGAAAATGTGTTATACAGACTAAATTTAAACTAATAGTCATCAAACAGTGCTCTGGTCATTTCTTTAATTATGAAAGAAAGTCTTACAAACCGTGTTCTGTTAAAAAGGTGCATCGTTATCTCTTTGGGAGTTAGATTAAAACAACAGATGTCAAAAACACTGATTATTCATGACAAGGCTCAACGATATTAACACAAGGGAAGCCCAAAGCTGTGTGGAACTCAGACACTTCATTCAAATTGACATCACAGGTAATATTGGTGTCAGAGAGAATGAAAAACAAAGTACAAAATAAAGCGCTTGATTGTGTAACCATAGTGGAGGCAATGTTGAAAGGATTTTACAATTCAGACATACACACAATACGTATTCTTAACGCACACACAATCCTTCACAGAGATTAAATGGCAAATTGTAATTTCTTTGGTTTATTTCATAATTTACAAAGCTAAGTAAACATGAACTGTCAAGTTCAGAGTGAATAAAAACAAAATCACATCGGTGGAGGTAAAACAATCAGGAATCCGATGCAGATACCCAGCTTGTGGTGAGCGGCATCGAATGTTACCAAACATTTCGCTTTCATGAGCTGCTAATGTACAAGCCAAATGTCATCATAATCATATCCTCAGTGTTGCATAAAAAAAGAGACATGTCACATGCACATTATTCAGACACGTAAACGGAGCCCAAACGGTTGCTCCAACACCATTATATGTTTTCAAGACACTGATAATATTTCACATGGTCTGACGTAGCCATTCGCAAGATGCCAGTATCAAATGGCTTGAAATATATTCTGTAAAGGCACTACAGATGACTTCAAAAGATCTAAATAGAACTTTTGCCAAAAGCTTAAGGGATGATTGCTTTTCATATTTTTAGATAGTGCTGATGCAAGATGATGAGCTGAAATAGAAGAGTCCCTCCAGACGCTCACTGATTTAGAAGGTCGAGAGGTCCTCGAATACATCTAGAACAGTAGCCAAAGCGCTACTATTCAGAGATCCTGATTCTCTTTTCACAGTTCCTTACTAAACCAGTAACCTTTGTCTCTGGAAACCACAGGACAGATTTAAGCACTTGCGCACAAACATGCGACGCTCATTTTTTCAAATCCAAGGTTTTAAGAAACCCCATGCAGCTTTGTGCACCTGAAGCAAACCTGTTAAATGTAACCCAGGTGTTTAAGCCTCAGCAAGGTTGTAAGTGCCAGCATACTGTACAGACAGGTTTAGCGAGGCCCCCTGTCGAGGTCCTCTGGATCAGTGTTTTCCACAAGCAGGATTCATGGTGTGGGCTAGTAGCTGAACAAGTTAAAGTGAGTGACAATGCACATTGAAATAACAAAAACGTTGGTACAGTAGGTCAAACTCTATAATTCGGCGTTCATGTTTCGTGTACAAACGAAGCAGTAGCTTCCAAGGCAAAGAAAAAGTACATTCTGGATCAGGCAGTAGCACCACTTTTTAATGAGGTCCCTTTCATCTGTTGGGCTCTCACTTCCTCTTCCTGCCACAGTATTTACCCTGGCATCCAGCACCCCCTGCCAGACATAAACAAGAACTGTGTGTTAGTGTCAGAAAAACCTCTTTGAGGTTTCTTTTCTGTGACTGCGGCTCACACGATCACATCATGGGAGCTGATAGGCTGCTTTACCTCTGTAGCCCCCTGCTCCCAGGAAGCCCTGCATGGCAGCGTACTTGGCTGCTTTCGCTGCCTTGGCTGAAGGTGAGAACGAGATTGAACGGTTTAAAACGGTGACCTTATGTTAAGTGTGTTTTTGACATATGACGATGTTGCAGCAAGCCCTAGTTACCACAGGAACAGACATGAACACTTATTGGGAAATCCAATTGACTAAAACAGTATTATTTCTATAGGTAACTGGGATATTAATTGGAAGAGAGAGAAGGAATGGAGGGAGTCAACAAAGAATAACGTGGTGAGTGCGTGCGTGCATGTGAGTGTGTGTGTGTGTGTGTCAGTGAGTGTGTGTGTGTGTGCAGTCATGACTGTAATTGATTGCACCATATGCGCTGTGATGTTGATGCCAGAGGAGAGTACACTTACATTTCTGTCCACCTGCTCCATATCCTAGAGACCCTGAAAGAGACCAACCCAGATCACTCATATTAAAAAACGTAAAGTCCTTAATGTGATCATACACAGGCCTCGACCAGCACAACTGAATGAAGGGAACATAAATAAAATATCAACCAGTAGGGCCATGACACTGCAGACAAAAACTCCTCCCATAACTTTGTGAAAACAGGAACTCTTGAGTGAAATGTCTAAGTAAATCTCCATTGTACTTTTCATCTTAGATTTTTGTTTTGTTTGGCCTGTGATGCTCTCTTCACTGAACGTTACATAGTGAAGGAATTGATCTTTTCAGAATAAGGGCGCAGCAGTGACGTGTTACCTGGATATGGACCACCAACACCAGCAGGACTGCCACCACCATAGCCAGTACCCCCTCCTGCAGGACAGATACATTATGTTCAGGACCGCATAGAAACTCCATCCTCCATGAGCACAACTAGAGAGATGATGAATAGTGATTCTCTAGGTCACCTGGTAACCGCCCCTGGTCACCTCCTGCAGTTCCTGCCCCAGGCACCCCTCCTTGTCCTCCACCTGGAGAACAAGCAAACACAATGTTGGGTATCAAGAATGGCTACTCTAAACACATGGCTACTGTAAACATGGAGACCGAGGGCAACACTGGAGAGCTTCTCAACAACCAAGACTGGTGTCCAAGGTTACCCAAGCTATTTGCACAGTGCTCTATGCCGAGCTTGGGTTGACTGAATCAAATTGAATGAAAATGTATTTGTATAGCCCTTTTTACAAGCAATGTCACAGAGGGCTTCACATACACCCATAGAACTGCCCCTCAACCAACCAAAATGAATAATCTATGTGTGTGCGTGCTGAAAACACAAGTGAATTTATGCCTAGTTACTTGATCCCTCTCACCTGGTCTGTATCCAGCTCCACCCAGGGAGCCGTATCCTGTAAAGAGGACAGATTAACTAGAGGCCTAGCCTGGTCTACATTCAGGCAGACGCTTCATAGCAGAGCATTAACACCTGCTACACCTACACCACAGGTAACCCTGTTGGACAGGTCAACTCTGGGGGCAGCAGCTCACCTGGGCCTCCTGTTCCTGCTCCTGGTCCTACCCCTGCTCCTCCACCTGGGAGACAGGTACGGTTATGTTAGAGTCTGTCTTTTACTGTGTGTGAGTTGGATGTATAATGGAGTATAAATATTTCTGATTATGCACTCATTATATGCACAGGCTGTCAAAGCTTCTTCCTCACCTGGTCCATAACCTGCTCCGCCCAAAGAGCCATAACCTAGAAGTATGGAAGAAGACATAGGTGAATAAGTAGGTGAAATTGAATCTAAAATAAAAAATAACACTCAAAATAAACATAATTTTTACGGTTATGATCATATATAGGTGAATTCTGAGTTGGATTAGCTCTATCGTTTACAGATTTTGGTGTGACGCATCACAGTATACGGACCTGATTTGGCTGGTTTCCTTGCTCCGATTCCTCCACCTCCGTAGCCACCTGGTCCAGCTCCAGCACCACCAGGTCCGTAGCCACCTGGTCCAGCTCCACCTGGTCCATAGCCACCGGGTCCAGCTCCACCTGGTCCATAGCCACCAGGTCCGGCTCCCGCACCACCTGCTCCAGCACCACCTGGTCCATAGCCACCAGGTCCAGCACCACCTGGTCCAGCACCACCTGGTCCATAGCCACCAGGTCCAGCACCACCTGGTCCGTAGCCACCAGGTCCAGCACCACCTGGTCCATAGCCACCAGGTCCAGCACCACCTGGTCCAGCTCCACCTGGTCCGTAGCCACCTGTTCCAGCCCCAGCACCGACACCAGTTCCCCCATAGCCTAGAAGGGTAAAATGAATCAAATTAGTGTAAATATTAAGATCATACCATACCCTTTAAGGAAATAAATTGTGTGATAAAAACTGTAAAATACTTTTGGATGGTTTTCCAGTGCCTGTCCCTGTTCCTGCACCAGTTGGATATCTGGGACCTGGAAAAAGGTTGATGTTGTATGTCTTTTGATAAAATTCTCAAGGTGATTTCAAGCAATGATAAAGTACATAATTTGAGATGGAACTCACCACCAGCCCCAGCTCCACCAAAGCCTCCAGGACCAGCTCCACCTGGACCTCCACCAGCTCCACCTGGTCCATAGCTCCCTGGACCTCCTCCTAGACCCCCTCCAAGGCCTCCTCCAAGGCCTCTGCCAAGTCCTCCTGGTCCTGTGCCTAGTCCTCCAGCCCCCAGACTGCCAGCTCCACCAAGAGCACCACCAGCACCACCACTCTTGCTTGGTTTGCTTCCATATCCTCCTGTGCCAGCTCCATAGCCCCCTGGACCAACACCAGCCCCACCTGGTCCATAACCACCTGGTCCAGCACCAGCTCCACCTGGTCCGTAGCCCCCTGGACCAGCACCAGCTCCACCTGGTCCGTAGCCTCCTGGACCGGCACCAGCCCCACCTGGTCCGTAGCCCCCTGGTCCAGCACCAGCTCCACCTGGTCCATAACCACCTGGTCCAGCACCAACCCCACCTGGTCCATAACCACCTGGTCCTGCACCAGCTCCGCCTGGTCCATAACCACCTGGTCCATAACCACCTGGTCCAGCTCCAGCCCCACCTGGTCCATAGCCCCCAGGACCAGCACCAAAGCCCCCTGGCCCAACCCCTCCCCGTCCCCCTCCAAACTGGCCAGGAACCCCATATCCTAAGTACAAGAAAAAGGTTATTGTTTACCTTGTTTTCTCCGTATGTTTTAAATGCAGACAGCAAATACATATCAATGACAATGGAACTGTCAAAACATAGATAATGTATAAATGTACCTTTGCCTGGCTTTCCGTATCCCTGTCCCACTCCGGCTCCCGTCGGATAACGTAAACCTGAGAAACAAGATATGTCACATTTTTATAGTACAACAGAGTTTTTTGGGGGGTTGAACTAATTGAAGCATTTGGGCAGGCAAGATGAAAAATAAGCTTACCACCACCAGCTCCTCCGTAGCCTACGTTAACAACAAGATAAATCCTTGTCAGTCAGTTGTAACTCAGGCTGGTAGTATAAGCACCAAAATATGCAACTACTGACAAAAAATGTGGCTCACTTTTGCCTGGTTTGGGAGTTCCAGTTCCTACACCACTAGTGACCCCAGGGCCAAGACCTGTCCCTCTGGTCACTCCTGTACTTGGTCCTCCTCCTGCTCCTCCTGGACCTCCTCCAACTCCTCCTGGACCTCCTCCAACTCCTCCTGGACCTCCTCCAACTCCACCAGTGCCCAGGCTGCCTACCCCATCAGGGCCATATCCTGGAAGTGCAGACACAAGCCATAATGATCCTTATTTTAAGGAAAGGTACTTTTATCATAACCACATCAGAACCTGGGAAAAATTCTACCCACATAGTTGGTCTGTTATGTTAAATGTAGCTTGACTAGTACCCTTGGCTGGTTTGACGGTGCCATTTTGTCCTCCTACTCCTCCAGATCCACTTGGACCACCTTCAACTCCTCCTGGGCCACCCCCTACTCCTCCTGGGCCACCCCCTACTCCTCCTGGGCCACCCCCTACTCCTCCTGGTCCTCCATCCGCTCCTCCTGGGCCACCCCCTACTCCTCCTGGTCCTCCATCCACTCCTCCTGGGCCACCCCCTACTCCTCCTGGTCCTCCATCCACTCCTCCTGGGCCACCTCCAACTCCTCCTGGTCCTCCTTCAATGACTGCACCTTCACCATCTCCTTCACCAGGTGTGTCTCCTCTTGGGACACCTATGGGTAGGCAGCACCCATGAGCACCAGAGTAACTTAAAAGGACGCAACACAAACACCATCCAATCAGGAAAACACAACCCAAACACCATCCAATCAGAGCCAATCTACCTGGAGGCTTTAGAGGTTTGGCTCCAGGAAGCCCACCTGCGATGTCCCCAAGTGAAGCGCCTGCAAGGATAAATAATTCAAATTAACTTAGTCCCCAATATTGACCCCAACAAAGCACATTGATGTGGAAATTATGTTCTAGACGCCACCTTCACAATGGTTTCCATATCCACTTTTTACACGCACACACAGCTTCAACCAATGTTATTCAATATGGCTTCTGTTTTACAGAAAACCCAAAACATTTGACAAAAGTTGGTTCTAGTAAAATGTCCTTCATGCAACCATCACCTTTATCTTCTTCTTCAGTGGATTTTCCGCCGGCACCAATACCGATACCTATACCAATGCCTGTGCCCGAACCTGCTAAGACATAGTCCAAGGCCTTAAAACTGAACATGATCTGGCTAACACTGTTAGCAAACGACTGGATTTGTCATCAATACTTGCAGGTAGTTTTACTCTGAAAGCAGTGCTTGTTGCACTTTAACAATCTATTGCCACACAGTTGTGTTCATGTACGCTAATTTCTTATGTGTTGGGAATTACATATTAATAACTATTTTTGCAAACCATGTATAAACAATTTTGGAGATAAAGGGCAAACTAACAACAATCTTCTGTTTGGGGTTAAATGTTAATTAATCTACAAATGTTTTCTAAAGAATTTAAATGCACATAATGGTGTTACCAGGTGTTATTTTATATATTTGGTTACTCTGGTAAAGTGTTTTAGTTTCTTTCCGAACAGTCCTGTCAGGGGCAGCATAACTCAATGGTTAGTTTAATCTTCATCATTGTTGATGATATTATTGATTAGTTTCTTGGTGCCAGCGGAAAGAAGTCCAGTTTCACCTTTCTACATGTCTGAGACAGTCAGACCATGTGACGAGACTAATCTGATCAAAAACATGAACCTTTTCACTGGGTTAGAGCACTGTTAGGATAGGTCCATATGCACCTCAAACAGGATCATGTTATCTTAGGAGTAACTTACCTCTACACAGGCTCAAATTTGTAATTAGTAAAAAACCGTGCACCAAAGCAGACCATCAGCAAACCCACAAGTTGTTGTTTGTTGTTTTTACCACAAGGCCATTAGTAGAAGTCATTTCCCAGCCATAGCGCTAATATGTTATGGTCTGCTCAGTCACACACTGTACCAGAGCTCACAGATATTTTACCTCCTCCGCCATCTTTACCACCGGAACCGATACCGAGACCCAGACCAACCCCGGTACCCCCGGAGTTCCCACCGGAGCCGTAACCAATACCAATTCCAATACCAGTACCCACACCAACACCCGTACCAGATCCAAACCCCACACCAATCCCAATACCCGAGGAACCAGCAGAACCTGATGAAGAGACCAAATATTTTATATCACTCAGCGATTTCATGTTATGTAGGTCCATAACGTCTAGGTGTGTGACTTTAAGCAGGTCAGTGTCCAGATTTCAGTTGACTCCTCTCTTGGCTATATATCAGCTTATATGATTATTATATCAAAAACTATGTGTTGGTAATGTTGTGGAAAGTACACATCTAGATCTTTTATTTCTAGTGTGTAGTCTCCCTGAAATGGAACATGTCTACCCAACACTTCACAGCACCAGACTGGCTCTGACCTGAGTCCACTACAAAAACAACACAGGTCACACACACACACACAAGATTATGATTCATATAATGGGAAGGAGAGGCAGAGACGCTGAACTGGGTATTGACACAAAACTGTGTTGTTTTTATGCTCGTCCTCACCTCCAGAGGGCACCCCTGCTCCAGCTGTTGAGCAGCGGAAGACCGATCAAGTGAGGAAGAAAAAACAATTAGAGAAACACAAAATGTCAGAGGCAATTGTTCACCTTGTAGATGCTTTACGAAATTACGAGTTAAATGTTGATGATACTCACCAACACCTGTCCCAGCTGTGCACGAAAGGAAAGGGAACAGAGTTATGAAATAAAAAATCATTTCTTAACATCATCAACTCTTAAATCAGTAGATAACTGAAGACTTACCACTGGGTTGGACCACTCCTGCACCAACTGGAATCACAGGTATAAGAATCATATTGTTACACAGTAAATATTCCTCTGAATGCAGTGATAACAGAAGATATATTTATTTTACAATTACAATAAAAAAGCATCACTCACTTTCTGGTACTGCCACTCCAGTTCCACCTGAAAAAAGAGAATTTACTTTTACAATAAACACTCTCGACAAATGAAGCTACAATAAATCCTTACAATTTGTACAAGCAATTCTTTCTTGTAATGTAGAGTAAAATCTTGAACTTGGTTCAATACTAAAGCGATGGAGAACCCTTGATAAAAGGCTCCTGTTAAACCTTCAAGGAAGTAAAAATGCTGTCAGAATAATCACAGTACAAACCACACATAGATAGTCAAGCTTCTTTTGCAGATGGGAAGGTGAGAGGTAGTGCCATTGAAATGGGGTGGCAAGGAGAATAGAGTGGTGATGGTGAAGCAGAAAGACATGATTTTCAAAAGATCAGGAATGTCAACAGCCCTAAAGCCACACCTGGAACAGGGGTCCCCTCAAGGTCGGTTTGGTCTTGAAAGCAGAGCACAAAGAAAATGACAAAATGTGGATGATGCAGAAAGTGGCAAAGCTAGATACAGATATTTCAAGAAGTATGATTGAACTAATGTGTTCCAAGAGTGATATGGCATGCCATTAGCTATTGTGCTTTAGACTGCTATGGACCTGAAGAGTTCATTTTCCTTACCTGGTTTCCCACCAACTATAGGGATTCCAATCCCTCCAGAAGTGACTATATCCAGTCCACCATCAATCTCTCCATCTATCGGTACACCTGTGATGCCAGTGCCTACCATACACAACCCCATCAACGAACCCATCTTGGCCACTCAAGAGTAATTAACTGTACTGTATATACTGTATATATTTAAGATGTTAAGTTAGGCTATTTTACTGGCATACCGTCACCTCCAGAACTTCCAGATCCTTCTAGAACTCCCCCAGCACCACCTGGTTCACCACCTGGCGACAAAGGTAAATGCAGTGGAATGCATGGATACATCAAAAATGGACTGTTGATTCAACTGCCATGGCTTCATCTGATTTCACATTTACAGCCCTGTACCTGCAGCTCCATCACCATCTTTGCCCTCTTTTCCAGTTCCAGTACCACCGGGGACACCTGGATGGACCAAGATGTGAAGAGAGAGAGACTTGAAGTGAGAACATCTGCCTAACCAGAAGATAGTGTTGATATGTGGTTGTATAATATGATTCTTGTTAAACGTTTAATGGAAGGCACTGGATGTGACTAACCTGCTCCTGCCCCGGTGCCTGTCGCTGTTGCTGCACCTCCATCTCCTGGGGAAGGTGTGACTCCTGAACTTCCTGTGCCTCTGGTTCCGTTTCCTGTTCCACCTGACACTCCTTTGTAAAGATAAAAAAAGAAACAAATCCTCCATCTTTTTTAAATCAACTAAATTCTGAAAGTTTGCTTTTACCTGCTCCACCAGGAACACATGGGAATGGGAAAATCATCAATGTTATTCTCTGTAAAATAATGTTGTTATCCCCATGACCTACTCTATGCTGTACCCAAAGGCATTTCCCACCATCTTACCCTCTGTTCCTGCCCCAGCTCCAGCTCCAGCACCTGTTCCAGCTCCAGTCCCTGTCCCAGTCCCTGTTCCTGCCCCAGTCCCTGTTCCTGTCCCAGTGCCAATCCCTGGGCCTGTTCCTCCAGTCCCACCTGGTTGGCCTATAGTCAAGAAATATAAGAAAGGAAGGCATTACATTATATGTATTTCTCCTCAAATTTGAAATCGTGTAAAATACCTCTTTCAACATGAAAGGAAACCCATTCTTACCATATTTGGCTGCTTTAGATCCTACCCCAAGGCCATATCCTGAGGGTCACAAAAAGGCTATCAGTGATTAAACAGTGAAAACAGAATGCAAACTCTACCAAGCATTTTGTTACAGAAATATGTACCTTCTTGTCTCCCCCTCCCAAATCAGTGGGCTACAGACTTACCTCCAGGTCCAGTTCCATAGCCCCCAGGTCCAATTCCATAGCCCCCTGGTCTGACACCATATCCTCCTATGTTAGAAATGTACCAAGTGGGCCATTTTGTTAGTGTTTCCTTTGTTTGTTTGTTCTATTTTTTAAATCTCACCTGGTCCAGCACCATAATAACCTGTTCCCTCTCCAAGACCTATACGAGCAAATGTGTGCATGTGTTTGTGTGTATGAACTCTTTATGTTGGACCAGTAACACCAATAAACTTGCCTCCTAGTCCAGTCCCAGCACCACCACCAGGGACCCCCCCAATGCCGAGGACACTACCGCCAGCAGGCACACCCCCTGCTCCACCCAGGGAAGAGGAGAGATGTCAGGTGGTTGAGGTGGCAGGTTCACCGGTTAAACATTTGGATAAAGGGTATAATTATAAATTTGAATGTACATACCGTATTTAGCAGCTTTTGATCTCTGTCCGTATCCTTGAAATAAATTTAAAAATGCTCCCCATTAATATTAGGATTCTGATAAACAAAGATACATTGATCAGATCAGTCCTTTAGATATTAGTACCTCCTGAGCCAGGCCCATATCCAGCTCCAGGCCCTGTCCCTGCCCCAGCTCCATATCCACCTCCTGGACCATAACCTGTCCCTGCTCCAGGACCTGCTCCAGTTCCATAGCCAGCTCCAGGTACTCCTCCTGCTGCACCTCCTGCCCCAGGGCCATAGGGTGAGCCAGCACCTCCTCCCAGGGCAGCACCTCCTCCAGGGACACCAAACCTGCCACCCAGACCACCACCAGGTGTTCCACCACCTCCACCAGGACCTTTTCAGACCACAACCATGTAAATAGAATACGATTTAGGTTTGGAGAGAAATGCTCAATTACGTTTACAACAAAATATAGTAACATTTGGATATGGTGAAACATGTCTTACCATACTTCTGAGACTTTGTACCACCAGGATATCCTATGGGATAGAGCATGCAATAAGTTAGCTAATACAAACACAGGTGTCAGTAATTTTCCATTGCTAGATCTGTACATAATATACCTCCAGCTCCAACACCTCGACCAGGCAGCCCTCCTCCTCCTCCTCCAAGCCCAGACCCAGGTCCCACTCCCTGCCCAAGACCAGTCCCTGCCGCTCCTCCTGGTCCATAACCAACACCGAATCCTTGACCAGCCCCAGCACCTCCTCCTGGAAGTCCTCCACGTCCTGCACCCTGTCCAAAACCTGGGACTCCAAGGGCACCACTAAGCATGCCTATCAGAGGAGGACCCATCATGGATAAACACTGAAGACTCTATTTATTATATAATAAATATTTGTGATGACAAATTCAGAAAGAGTTTAGATAATACATACCGTATTTTCTAGCTTTTGCGTCTGCATCATATCCTGTGAAATATAACATGTATACATTGATTGACACCAGCAAGCATCTATAAAACGGATAACAGCAAAAAGCAGGTAATAAGAACTTGCTATCTTAGAGTACCTCCAACTCCATTACCTGGTCTTGGCCCAGCACCTCCTGGTCCAGTTCCTGCACCACCAGGACCAAAGCCAGCACCTCCTGGTCCAGTTCCTACACCACCAGGACCAAAGCCAGCACCCCCTGGTCCAGTTCCTGCTCCACCAGGACCAAAGCCAGCACCTCCTGGTCCTGTTCCTACACCACCAGGACCATAGCCAGCACCTCCTGGTCCAGTTCCTGCTCCACCAGGACCATAGCCAGCACCTGGTCCAGTTCCTGCACCACCAGGACCAAAGCCAGCACCTCCTGGTCCAGTTCCTACACCACCAGGACCATAGCCAGCACCTCCTGGTCCAGTTCCTGCTCCACCAGGACCAAAGCCAGCACCTCCTGGTCCTGTTCCTGCACCACCAGGACCATAGCCGGTTCCGCCAGGCACTCCTCCTTGGCCTAGTCCAGCCCCAGCACCTCCCCCTGGGACTCCTCCACGTCCTGCACCCTGTCCACCACCTGGTACTCCAAGGGCACCACTGAGCATGCCTATCAGAGGAGGAACCAGCAAAGACGCTCATTTCATGCCTTGGTGCAATTCATGCTGTGATGTGAAACCTTTGGAGGAGGGATGAACAAGCTTACCATATTTACGAGCTTTGGCGGCTGCATCATATCCTGTAACATAGAACATGAATGAGTTGACGGAAACCAACTGACTTTAACATACCTGGTCAATTTAACATTTAATTTAACAACAATTTAACATTATCATATCTATGTAGTAATTTGGCTAAAGTACCTCCAGTTCCTGGTCTTAGTCCAGCACCTCCTGGTCCAGTTCCTGCACCACCAGGACCATAGCCAGCACCTCCTGGTCCAGCTCCACCAGGACCATAGCCAGCACCTCCTGGACCAACTCCACCAGGACCATAGCCAGCACCTCCTGGTCCAGTTCCACCAGGACCATAGCCGGCACCTCCTGGTCCAGTTCCACCAGGACCATAGCCAGCACCTCCTGGTCCTGTTCCTGCACCACCAGGACCGAAGCCAGCACCTCCTGGACCAACTCCACCAGGACCATAGCCAGCACCTCCTGGTCCAGTTCCTGCTCCACCAGGACCAAAGCCAGCACCTCCTGGTCCAGTTCCTGCACCACCAGGACCATAGCCAGTTCCCCCAGGCACTCCTCCTTGGCCTAGCCCAGCCCCAGCACCTCCTCCTGGGAGTCCTCCACCTCCAACACCCTGTCCACCACCTGGGACTCCAAGGGCACCACTTAGCATGCCTATTAGAGGAGGAAACATCAGTGATACCCATTTTAGCTTCAATCGTTGGTGTAATCCATGCTGTGATGTAAATTCCTTGTTAGGCGGTTAAGGTGCCTACCGTATTTACGAGCTTTGGCGGCTGCATCATATCCTGAAACACAGAACATGAATGCGTTGACTGAAACCAACTGACTTTAACATCCTTGATCAGTTTAACATTCATCTCTAACGTATCTCTACAGTAATTATGACAAAGTACCTCCCGCTCCAGTTCCTGGTCTTAGTCCAGCACCTCCCAGTCCAGTTCCTGCACCGCCAGGACCATATCCAGTACCTCCGGGTCCAGTTCCTGCTCCACCAGGACCATAGCCAGCACCTCCTGGTCCAGTTCCTGCACCACCAGGACCATAGCCAGCACCTCCTGGTCCAGTTCCTGCTCCACCTGGACCATAGCCAGCACCTCCTGGTCTAGTTCCTGCTCCACCTGGACCATAGCCAGCACCTCCTGGTCCAGTTCCTGCACCACCAGGACCATAGCCAGCACCTCCTGGTCTAGTTCCTGCTCCACCTGGACCAAAGCCAGCACCTCCTGGTCCAGTTCCTGCACCACCAGGACCAAAGCCAGTTCCGCCAGGCACTCCTCCTTGGCCTAGTCCAGCCCCAGCACCTCCCCCTGGGAGTCCTCCACGTCCCGCACCCTGTCCACCACCTGGTACTCCAAGGGCACCACTGAGCATGCCTAAAAGAGGAGAGACCAGCAAATTTGCCATTTCAGTTTCAGGCCTTGGTGTAATCCATGCTGTGATGTAAATTCTGTAAAAAGGGATGAATGTACCTACCATATTTACGAGCTTTGGCGGCTGGATCATATCCTGTAAGACAGAACATGACTGAGTTGACTGAACCCAATTAACTTTAACATACCTGGTCAGTTAACATCGCCTACTCACATATATACAGTAGTTTGGCTAAAGTACCTCCAGATCCAGTTCCTGGTCTTTGTCCAGCACCTCCTGGTCCAGTTCCTGCACCACCAGGACCAAAGCCTGCACCTCCTGGTCCAGTTCCTGCACCACCAGGACCAAAGCCAGCACCTCCTGGTCCTGTTCCTGCACCACCAGGACCATAGCCAGCACCTCCTGGTCCAGTTCCTGCTCCACCAGGACCATAGCCAGCACCTCCTGGTCCAGTTCCTGCACCACCAGGACCAAAGCCAGCACCTCCTGGTCCAGTTCCTGCACCACCAGGACCAAAGCCAGTTCCGCCAGACACTCCTCCTTGGCCTAGTCCAGCCCCAGCACCTCCACCTGGGACTCCTCCACGTCCTGCACCCTGTCCACCACCTGGTACTCCAAGGGCACCACTTAGCATGCCTATCAGAGGAGGAACCAGCAAAGATGCTAATTTCAGCGTCATACCTTGGTATAATTCATGCTGTGATGTGAAACCTTTGGAGTGGTGATGAACAAGCTTACCATATTTACGAGCTTTGGCGTCTGCATCATATCCTGTAACACAGAAAATGAATAAGTTGACTGAAACCAAATGACGTTAACATAACTAGTCAATTTAACATCAGTCCTTATCACATCTATACAGTGATTTGGCTAAAGTACCTCCAGTTCCTGGTCTTGGCCCAGCACCTCCTGGTCCAGTTCCTGCTCCACCAGGACCATAGCCAGCACCTCCTGGTCCAGCTCCAGCTCCTCCAGGACCATAGCCAGCACCTCCTGGTCCAGTTCCTGCTCCACCAGGACCATAGCCAGCACCTCCTGGTCTAACTCCACCAGGACCATAGCCAGCACCTCCTGGTCCAGTTCCTGCTCCACCAGGACCATAGCCAGCACCTCCTGGTCCAGTTCCTGCTCCACCAGGACCATAGCCAGCACCTCCTGGTCCCGTTCCTGCACCACCAGGACCATAGCCAGCACCTCCTGGTCCAGTTCCTGCTCCACCAGGACCATAGCCGGTTCCGCCAGGCACTCCTCCTTGGCCGAGTCCAGCCCCAGCACCTCCACCTGGGACTCCTCCACGTCCAATACCCTGTCCACCACCTGGTACTCCAAGGCCACCACTGAGCATGCCTAAAAGAAGAGAAACCACAAAATTTGCCATTTCAGTTTCAGGCCTTGGTGTAATCCATACTGTGATGTAAACTTAAAATGGGATGAATGTACCTACCATATTTACGAGCTTTGGCGGCTGGATCATATACTGTAAGACAGAACATGACTGAGTTTACTGAACCCAATTAACTTTAACATACCTGGTCAGTTAACATCACCTACTCACATATATACAGTAGTTTGGCTAAAGTACCTCCAGATCCAGTTCCTGGTCTTTGTCCAGCACCTCCTGGTCCAGTTCCTTCACCACCAGGACCATAGCCAGCACCTCCTGGTCCAGTTCCTGCACCACCAGGACCAAAGCCAGCACCTCCTGGTCCAGTTCCTGCTCCACCAGGACCAAAGCCTGCACCTCCTGGTCCAGTTCCTGCACCACCAGGACCAAAGCCAGCACCTCCTGGTCCTGTTCCTGCACCACCAGGACCAAAGCCAGCACCTCCTGGTCCAGTTCCTGCTCCACCAGGACCAAAGCCAGCACCTCCTGGTCCTACTCCACCAGGACCATAGCCAGCACCTCCTGGTCCAGTTCCTGCTCCACCAGGACCATAGCCAGTTCCGCCAGACACTCCTCCTTGGCCAAGTCCAGCCCCAGCACCTCCTCCTGGAAGTCCTCCACGTCCTGCACCCTGTCCACCACCTGGGACTCCAAGGCCACCACTTAGCATGCCTATCAGAGGAGGAACCAGCAAAGATGCTCATTTCAGCTTTATCTCAGTCTTAATCATGCAGAATTAGAAGGAGCTGCTTACCATATTTACGAGCTTTTGCATCTCGATCATATCCTGTAACATAAAGTACATAGAAATGTATTGTGTCTCCAAAAATGACATCCAATTTCAATTTAAAAATAAGATCATATAATTCTGATATAATATTACCTCCACTACCAGCCCCTCCTGGTCCAGTTCCAGCCCCTCCAGGACCATAGCCAACACTTCCAGGCCCAGTCCCAGCCCCTCCCGGACCAGCTCCTCCAGGACCATAGCCAACACCTCCAGGCCCAGTCCCAGCCCCTCCCGGACCATAGCCAACACCTCCAGGCCCAGTCCCAGCCCCTCCAGGACCATAGCCAACACCTCCAGGCCCAGTCCCAGCCCCTCCCGGACCAGCCCCTCCAGGACCATAGCCAACACCTCCAGGCCCAGTCCCAGCCCCTCCCGGACCATAGCCAGCACCTCCAGGCCCAGTCCCAGCCCCTCCAGGACCATAGCCAACACCTCCAGGCCCAGTACCAGCTCCTCCAGGACCATAGCCACCGCCTAGTACTCCCCCTGTTCCAATCCCAGATGCAGGTCCAGCTCCTTGGCCAAGTCCTGTACCAGCACCTCCTGTTTGACCTGGAGCAATGGGAGGCAGTAAATACAGAGCATAATGAACGACTCAAATGCATGTAAGTGAAGGTGCTTTTAAAGGCAAAAGATTGTACAGTTAATTACCATATTTACGTGCTTTGGCACCAGCTCCATAGCCTGTAACATATGAAGTGAAAAACAGTGATTGAAGAAAAATATACAATCTATATAATTAAATATGTTTGGAATCAAATATTCAGATTCACTCCTGCAGTAACACGCACCTGCTCCAAGCCCTCCTCCTGGAATTCCACCTGCACCCCCAGGTCCTCCCTGTGTGCCGGTCCCAGCTCCAGCACCAGCTCCAAAACCGCCTCCAGCTCCCCCAGGAACTCCACCTACACCACCTAGGATGCCACCCGCTCCAAGCCCTTGACCTGGCCCACCTCCTGCACCAGCCCCACCACCACCTGGAAGGCAAATAATGCTAGGTTCATCTGTGAAGCATGTAGTTTAAAAGTCATCTACTTGGATTTTGGCATTGGATTGGATTTTGGCATTGGGTTGTAGTAATTCTTGAAACTACTAAACGGCAGAACTACTAATCTACCCAGATTTCTGAAGAGTTTCATTGCCTTACTGTATTTAGCTGCAGCTTTGGCTGGAGACTTTGATTTACCAGCTCCTATGGGAATGGATGACATGAGAGGCAGGTAAGAAACAGGAAGGACAGTGAAAGAGGTTTCGTTACTGGAACATATTTAGAGTATAGGCTTTTCCCTACACTCTATGGCATACTATGAAATCTGTATAGTTTAACATTCGATTGACTTTTGATTTAGTCTTGGGGACAGTACCTGACTTGGGTGATATGAGGGGGTATCCGCGGAACACTCCTGGCAGCTGCTGTCCACCAAAACCACCCCGGCCAGCTAAAGGCAGAAACACATATCTTATGAAACCAAGAACAAAATGGAAAATCCATCAACGTTTATGTCAAGATTGTCAAATGTGTATCCGTGTAATTGAGGCTCACTGACCTGCACCTCCATTTCCAACGCCTCCTTGGCCAAGAACTCCAGATCCTGGGAGAAGAGCAGACAAGGTCAGAGGGGCCAAAGTCTTACAGTTGGTTAGTTCAGCCACCAGATGTCATACCTGTTTGGGGTCCAAGGCCAGATCCTGTGGCAACACCAGGCAGGACTCCACGCCCTGCAAAACCTAAATGGGTGTCAGAGTGAGATATTGCACACTGTTTGGCCAGATGATGAACATCATTCTGTGTAGAGTAACAGCCACCAAAAACAGTCACTTTAATCCATCATTTTGATTGTTTTACATACCTGGATCAGGCACAATTCCCCCTTGGTAAAGTCCAGGTAATCCAACACCTGGATGAATAACAGATATTTTAAGACGTTCTACAGTGGAATAGCATAGTCTGGATCATCCTAAAATAGTGTTTTGTAATTCCATAATGAGTTGGATTCTGGGATTTGGAGTTTACCCGGGACTTTGGAGGCTTTCCCACCGCTTTTCCCCCCTGGTCCACCCCCTGGCAGTCCAGTCTGAGGCAACACTGGTGCTACAGCAGAAAAGTTTCATTAAATACCCTTTATTAAATAAAAATGCACTTAAAATGACACTTTACATGATATTTTGAAAAAGATTTTGTTATGAACAACTTGTGCCAAAAAATAGTACTGTGAAGTCAAATGCTGTCAAGTATATGATGTCACTCCTTTTGTCTTGATCTGCTTATTTACTGTTCACAGTGTGAGGAAATATGAAGGTTCTACTACTGACCTCCTGCTGGTACAGCAGCTCCGCCTGGGCCCACTCCACCAGCACCACCAGGTCCAACTCCACCAGCACCTCCAGGTCCAACTCCACCAGCACCTCCAGGCCCAACTCCTCCAGCACCACCAGGCCCAACCCCACCAGCACCACCAGGCCCAACTCCTCCAGCACCACCAGGCCCAACTCCACCAGCACCACCAGGACCTGTTCCAGTGCCTCCAGGCCCAAATCCTCCTCCACCTCCAGGCCCAAATCCTCCTCCACCTCCAGGCCCATATCCTCCTCCACCTCCAGGCCCAAATCCTCCTCCACCTCCAGGTCCGTATCCTCCTCCACCTCCTGGCCCATATCCGGTGCCTCCCAGTGCTGTTCCTGCTCCTAATGCAAATTGTAAAAGAGGTTATATGTAAAAAAATAAAAGTAAATAACAAATCCAATAGCATTTTTTTATATTATAACCTATATACTGTGATACTATGAGTGTGGTCCCACCTACTGGGGTTCCACCTACTGTCTGTACCTGTTTTAGGGGGCTTCTGGCCTCCAGGGTACTGACCCCCACCAGGTCCACCAAATCCTCCTCCATAGCCACCTGAGGTGAAACAGAAATCAACCAACAATTTGCAGGGTGTGTTTAAAAAAAAATCTATGCCTCAGATTGAAGGAAAACGTTCTGACCTCCTGGTCCTACACCTGGACCCTGGCCTCCAGGTCCAACACCACCAGCTCCCAGGCCACCTGCTCCTAGTACTCCTCCACCCACACCCCCTGTTCCGAGGCCTCCATATCCTGATGAGAACATGGCATCAATTTATTGGTCTGAAATGTACTTTTCCTCCTAAACACCTAATGAACATCATTTGACCCTGCTGCATGTGACGAACATCGGCAGACATTCTTCAAGACATTAAAACTTAGGAGAAAAATTTTTTTTAGGAGATTGATCAGCAGAACTGAACTGGGAAGTTAATAGTATATCCTCTTGTGGCCTATCCGGTTATATTTCCAGAGCTAGAAAATGTGCTTCATCTAATTTATTAATGAATTCAATCTGTCATTTGGTGCTTTGACCCCTCAGTACTGTAACACTTCAGTTAAGTTTGGGTTTATTGTGACACTAATATGTTCCTTGGGACGTTTTTACAAACCTATTTGAAGTGTGGATGTTTGACTTTAAACCTTTTAAAAGTCTCAATGGGCTGGGTTATGGCCAGGTCAGTAAATGTTTACCGCACAACAGAGAGGGAATACAACACCCCAAAGGCCCTTGAGAGAACGAACATAATAGGGAACAGGGAGAGGACTTTTGAAGACTGAAAGTGAGGCAATGCACACTGAGGTGAGGGATGCTGTGGTTTAACAATACCTCAGTCTTTAGTCTTTGGGCCTTTTACTGCAGAGTTTCAGTTAAAGCTTACCTGTCCCATTATTTCACTTTGTACTCCATAGTGACTGGACTTCTATACTCGTAGAGCAACAGTACCGATGCTTGTTTGAACAGACACGATAGTAGGCACTGCACATGTGGTGGTAAGAGAGAACTTAACCTGTAATCATCCGTCTCTGGTTAACGCTTTACGAGCAATGCATGTCAATTAGAAATACTTAGCTTCTTGGTTGACTTGCTTTAGTTAGTCCTAACCCTAACCCTTCAGGTAATAAAAAAAAGATGTTTTGGTCTACAACTTCACAGGGAAGCTGTGCAGCATAAACGCTACTGTGTTTATCAGGTTAAATTGGTGAATAATAACTAAAGAGATTACAAGACTTGGGGTCAACTGGAAACTGTGACCTCTGTGTTTCTGCTTCCTGTGCTTACACGGTGACCCACTTTCTACATCAAGACGTAATGGATGGAATCTAAAGGTTCCACAAAGGTGGGGCATAACCTCCATGAAAAACTGCGATAGCGTCACCAACATTCCTACGTGAGAGAACCATAGGTCATGGATTGAAAAACAGAATAGGACAAAACGGATAACTTTCTGTCTGACGTGACAACTTCCGCTCTTAATCAGGCTGTGCCGTCCTTAGCTGTGTGTGTGTGTGTGTGTGTGTGTGTGTGTGTGTGTGTGTGTGTGTGTGTGTGTGTGAGTTTTGTTAGTATGTAGCTCTAATAACAATATAAAGTGGTTTTTCAGTGTCAGGAAATGAATGAATGGCTGAATCTTAGCTAACTTACTCCCAAAATTATGAAAAGTGGAACAATATGTATAGTTTCCTACGAGAGGGGTGTGGTCACTGAACTGAGTACAGTATGGAGGACTTCCACTTATTGTAGAGCACTGGGGATTGAGGATGCAGATTATTATGGTATGGTCTTTGTTGTTTGGTTGCTAAGGCTTTTAGAATCAGCCAGGACCTGATCTAGTTTGTACATGATCTCTGATTGACATCTCCAGAGCAGCAGCTTTAGAGAGGCTCACTATGGTGGGCAGTTAATGAGCATGTCTAATAATGTTGGTCTATAATAGGAGATTACTACAGAGGCATGTCATAAAACTGATTAGTGTAAGTGTTACAGATGGTAAGTATGATGGGAGAATGTTTTAAGCATTTGCCTCCTCCTCCTAGACCGAATCCAACACCAGGACCTCCGACACCAACACCATAGCCACCTCCTGGGAATTAAGACCCAGATATCAGTCTAAGGTACAATACAGACCAGACTGAGAAATACAGTACATGCCAATACAGCATGAATGAGACAGTGTTTTCTTCATTTTGTAGGGAATCACTCTGGTCCAGAGTTTAGGTTGTTTAGAAATTGAGATCAATCATTTGGATTAATGTCTTACCTGTTTTTGGAGGTTTACCACCAGCTCCTGTACAGAGAATAAGAATAAAGAACAACAATCAGGAGAATGACTCAATTAAGCTATCTCTGAGTAGAATGCACAATGCTACCATAACTACATTTCTTCTACTTTCTTCCATCTTTCCTCTTGCCGGTCACCTCTATAATCCATACTGTAGATCTCCTCACCTGCTCCACCAGGCCCCAGACCAGTTCCATAGCCTCCTGTGCCAACTCCTCCTGGACCGCCTCCCCGGCCAGCTGCAAACCAAATGCAAAAACAAGATTTGTATTTGTAAAGTAATTAATTGTGTTCTTTTAAAACAGTTAAATAAGTAATCACCTCCACCAGCTGCTGGGCCGAAGCCTCCGGGGCCGGTGCCAGCCCCACCTACTGGCCCAGTGCCTACTCCTGCCCCACCTCCTGGACCAAATCCGGTTCCTGCCCCACCACCTGGGCCAAATCCGGTTCCTGCTCCACCACCTGGGCCAAATCCGGTCCCAACTCCACCACCTGGGCCAAATCCGGTTCCTGCTCCACCACCTGGGCCAAATCCGGTTCCTGCTCCACCACCTGGGCCAAATCCGGTCCCTGGTCCTGTCCCAGCTCCTAATCCAGCTCCTGCTCCTCCACCTGCACCTGCAGGTATGTATACTCCTAAAACAAAACAAAACATCTGTGAAATTAATTTAAAACAGTACCTGTTCAAATCCACACACACACACATCACATTTATAACACACACGTATGCTCGTATGCTGTTCTTGTCTCACAACAAGAAATTGCATTAGGGAGAGAATCATAGACAGCTAATGTCTCTTAGCTTTTCATTTGCCATGTTTTCCATATTAATTTAACTCTTTAAAGGTCAAAACAATTGCCTTATCTGCACATAAACATTGGTCTAATGTTGGACCATGTTTTCATTGTTCTGGACTCTTAAGGGATACCAGAACCATTGCAATCCTATGAGTCATCCATCAGGGCTAATGAAGCCTAGTTTTCCTTGTAGTGCCTGTTGTGGAATTCAGAACACATGGTTTAGCTTGTTTGCATAAATAGCTAGAATGGCACTGCCAAGAAAGTAGAATGGTACCATGCGAATGACCACAACTGAGCTTTTTATGAACTGTCAAATGTAATTCATACATTATCTGCAGAATGGGATGGGGGTGAAGGTCATGGGATAACAGATAACCTTCCCTCTGGTGAAAGTCTAAGTTTCTTTGCAGCTGATAAGACTCATCCCTTCACCCAAAAGGAATGTTTATTTTGTTATAATTCTCACACTTTTCAGCACCTATATCGTGTTTCACGAACCATAATAACCATAAATAGAGAACAACTATAAAAGGAAACGTTTTAAGGGCTCCCAGTACCCCAGTCCCACATGTGCAGGAGACAGGTCCAGTGGGGGAGCCCTTTAAATGGGGGTTACAGACCCCAAAATGTAAGCCATGTATGTTTGAGCCATTCAGAGTAAACTGCTTCGCCTCTACTACCTTGACAGTCATTTGCCAAAGAGGTGACAGACCTCGCAGTTGGACAAGAGATGAATAAAAGTGTTCGAGTCTTGTCGAAGCTGTTCAGTGTTATTTTGTTGGACGCCACATATAATAAACTGGCATCGGGCAAACAAGACAGAACACAGCGTGAATGTTAGACTAAGTTGTTTTTGGAGGTTTACAAGTTTTAACGCTGATGTCATTACTGACACTCTCCAACTGTTTCTATGTGTGAGAGAATAAGAGTCGTATCATTACACGCTTCCAATGATCTACAGGAGAATGAACGCTGAGAAACCAAACAACCAATCGCAATCCATCCCTGCGTTTCATAGGGATGGAGTCCTGGGTGATTCCAAATGATGTAACAGCCTGGAACGGAACAGTGGATATCCAGTACCACGAGCATTCTCTTACAAGGAGAAAACTTCATGCAATTCTCTTAGGGCATGTCATTTGTTTCTTTTACAACATTGTAAAACCTAAATAGAAAATGGAAAGTTAATAGAGTGTATCAGACTATTATATACTAGATAAATACAGTACTTTGTTTACATGAGGTTAAATGTCTTTGTGTATATCTTATCTCTATATATTATCTAAGTCTACTGTTTGCACTATTGGCGTGAAAAACAAAATTTTTCTCATCAATAACTGTATATATATGTAATAATCTGCATGTGCGTATATCCAAAAGGTTGTACTGGAACTTATTGGGCTTGAATTAATGATAGGTGCAAAGAAGGGTGTGTGCCTCTACACAAATGTCAGTGTCAAGTCAAGACATAGTCAGGACTAGACTAGTTCAACAATACATATTGTATTCTCTAACAAAACCAACAGTAGAAGTAGTACATGGAAGAAGTCATTGTTGAGGTCTCCTTGGGTCCTCTACATCTTCACTAGATCAGACCTCAGGAATAAAATATAGACTAGTGCCTCATCCCTTGATGCCATGACTTCAGAACATGCAGATGGGAGAGCATCAAGGAAGGCTCGGCTGTTAGCTGATCAGTTCTCTACAGCTGGACATCCACCACTCCCAGACACCTGTGCAGGATGTGGCATCTCCCAGAAACCTCACAACATACAATATGCATCAAAATCTGCACACATACTAGACAAACCTTAGGTTCCACCAAGGCCACAGGTGCTGTGCAGCTAAGCATCAATGACCATAGTAGTAATCAAGTCTTACCTCCTTGCAATGAAGGCTTCCACAGACCGAGGAGCAGGAATCCATGTAGGAACGAGGCCACTGACCCTCTCGCCATTTCGCTCCCAAATGTCCCTCTCCTCTCCCAAACCCAAGGTTTTATTCTCAGCAAGCCTATCAGGGCTCACCAAGGCCTTCAGGAAAGGAAGGAGGGCGAACGAATGAGAAAAAAAGGAGAGATGCAAGACAGGACACTAGCTAATTGGCTGAGACAGAGAGAGAGAGAAAGAACACACATTCGGTTCAATGGATCACTTCATTTGACCAAGTGGGTTTTTCTCCCCCCCTGTGACTGGTGGGGCTGCTTTTATTTGGGTCACTCCTGCCAACAAAGCAAGGCTGGCTGCAAGAGAGAGAGAGAGAGAGAGAGAGACAGAGAGAGAGAGAGAGAGAGAGAGAGAGATGGAGGGTGTGTTGGAGAGAGATGTAGGGTGAGAGAGAGATGTAGGGTGAGAGGGAGAGAGAGAGGGAGAGAGAGAGAGAGAGAGAGAGAGAGAGAGAGAGAGAGACTGAGACATAAAGAGAGAAACTTGGGGGGACCCTTCATCTCATCCCATCCAATCAAAAAGGGGAAAGAATGAGCAGGGGATTGGGGGAGAGATGTGATGGAGAGGAAAAAAAGAAAGAGAGAAAACTTAAATAAAAAGAGAGGTAATTGTCTGCCAGATATTCTCATGGACTTGAAATGACGTAAGTTTTAAGTCCATGAAAAGAAGTAAGTGAACTGGCCCGATAAGGCAATTACATGTCTGTGTTTTAAAAGAATCTCTCAGAAAGTTACACACCATGCAAACCCCAAAAGAATGTGTACAATTATTCTCTTTATTTTTTTAAGACACAGGTACACAGTCAATGAACTCCCACAGTGTCCTGGCCATTTTATCCTCTCAATGACGTGACTGTGTGTGGGTGTTTGTGTGTGCGTGTGTGACATGTGTGCGTGTGTGTGTGTGTGTGTGCACGTTCTGTGTCCAGTGAGTGTTTTTATGCTGAGGGGGTGGAGGGTGTTTGGCAAGGCTCCACTCATCACAGACTCCTTTCCTGAGGAGAACATGAAGTCATGTCACCAACCAGGGAATCTGAAATGTAAACCTGTTATTCATGAACAAACATATAATTAAAGAATAGGACATTTATCCGGCAGAAATAAACCAGCACCTATGGTAATTATTGTGGGGACATATGACTGTGGTATATACTGTAATGTGACAGGGCTTGAGAGATGATTGAGATGGAGAGAGAGGACTCTCGTTTGACCGTGATGTCACTACCTGGGGACAGAAACTGTTTGATTTAAGAAAGAGAGAGAGTAAAAGAGAGAGACACACACACATTTAACACAACATAACAACAGTCATAACAAAAGACATTTGCAAACATTTCTTATGAGTCACCTGCAAAATACTTTTACTGCCACAGCCCCTGGGTCTTTATTCATGACCTTGTATACACAAATATCCCTGCCTCCACCGCTCCTTGGAGCATGGTTTGAGCTCGGCTTCCTTAAAGGAGCACAAAGGGGTTTTCCTGGAAACTGCATGTAATTTTTTTCAGCCATTTGTTATGGGGCTGAACCTCCAAATTCGATTGTGCCTTTTTCTCCTTGTTTGGGCTGGCTGGTTCTGTCTTGCAGGGCCTGGGTTTGGGTCCAGCACCGGAACATTCTCTGGGTCTGGGGGTAATGGGATGTAGAGCAGACAAGCCAACAGAATTGAATTGAACGAGAGGATGATGAGAGAGTAAGAGAGAAGGAGAAAGCCAAACAGAGACAGGGTGTCGGAGGTGGAGGTAGTGAGGGTAGGTGTTTGATTTGTTTATTTTTGACGTCTTCACGATGCACGGTGCGTCTTCATGATGCACCGTCGGAATACGCTTTGACAAGAGTGCAGTTCTGCATTTCCTCGACTAAGCTCTTTAAGATGGGATGCACATTCAGCAGCATCTCGATCCAGATTCCAGTTCACATAAAAATACAGTTTAGTCAAGTTTTCACATGAACGGTATCAGTGTTCTGATGAACCCTCTGCCACAGTGAACCTCAGACCCAGACAGGGATCCAGTCTGAGGCCAGGAGAAACCAGCCTGGCGAGGTTTCAGTGTTTATGAGACGTGATCAGCTTCACTCTGCTGGCTCTGAGTTCTGTCTGAAACAACTTTATTAGCGTACGAGTGCGCGCGCGTGCGTGTGTGTTTGCATGCTTGTATGTTAAAGGCTGCAGTACCTGATCTCCTAAATTGGGCTGAATACGGACTTTTTATTGCCCCCCTAGTGAAATGCGGTCGCATGATTTGTGTTGAGCTTTGATGCAGCAACATAGTTATGCAGTGAGATAAGAGACAAGCAAAGCAGCGAAAAGACAAGGGGGGTGGAGGGGAATACTAAAGAAAGAAAAAGAAAAATGAAGGAAGATATGCATAGAGAAGTGTATGTGTGTTTCTCTCGAACGGCGATAAAGGCAGGAGTATGGAGAGCAGCCAGACAGCAAGGATAAACACAACACCCTGAGATGAAATAGAAGGCAGCAAGACTTGTCTTTCACTGTGCTGGTAGTTGGTGCAGAAAACTAGTCTGTCCCACAAGGACGTTGTAATTCATCATAATATGACAAGTCAATTTCGAGGGTTTCTGTGCAGAACGTCTACTACTGCAAATAGATGCACGTCCAATTTCTCGTTGAGCCTTTACACTCACAAGTCTCCTTGTGTTGAATTAACGCATTGCCATTTGCTGTATACATATTGGGCATCCCAGATAAGGCCAGACTGATAGCATGGAAGCATCTTGATGAGAAACGTGGAAACTGTAGAGTTTCAGAGTAAAGACTGTGTGTGTGTTGTCGTCTCGACAAGCTGCTAAACACTGCTCTGATGCACATGTGACACGCCTCAAACACAGAACTCTGGAGTCACACAAAAAAATCCACCTGGCCCAATACGATTTGATATGCTCAAACTCACTGAAATGGTACATTTCACAGCACCTGCAAAGTGGTAAATATCTTCGTATTGTATTGGAAATCCTGTTGTACCATTGTCTAGCGAGTGTCATTTGGCACATCAGATTCAACGTTGTGTCTGTTACACTGTGTCTCTTTTGAATGAAAGCACCTGCTAAACAAATACAATTCAATGTGTGATGTATAAAACAAACACTTACAAATACATTTCTTGAAACCCTCCACTACCTGCCCAGGCCCAGTCCCACATTTGTCCCATTCACACCCACATTAGACAGACAGACGGACAGACACACACACGGAGTGCTCATTGCCTAGAGCTTTGCCAGCTCAGAAATGCGTATCGGTACTATGAATAAAGTTGCCAACTGAGTAGTGCCTGTTTTAAGTTTACCTAACGTCTACCTACCGTTTACCGAATGTCTGCTTCCCCTTATATGGGCGTATACTGTGCCCTGTGCACCCCCTCCAGACTGGTAAATTACTCCAGAGAGTAAGGGAGTGAGGCAAAGACAGAAAACCCCAAACACACACACACGAATACAGACACACACTGATAAGTTGGCTTGAGCACTGGTATTTGTCAGCTTGAAGGTCTGGGTAGGATAGGCTTTCACAGTTGACCCCTGCCAAAGCATTACACACCCCTAAACTCCTCCTCCACCACCACCTCCTCCTCCTCCACCCCTAAACTCCTCCTCCACCTCCTCCACCCCTGAACTCCTCTCCTTCATCCCTAAACTCCTCCTCCACCTCCTCCACCCCCAAACTCCTCTCCTCCATCCCTAAACTCCACCCCTAAACTCCTCCTCCACCTCCTCCACCCCTGAATTCCTCAACTCCTCTCCTCCACCATCACCATCTTCACCAACTCCTCCACCCCTTAAACTCCCTGTCTACTCCTAAACTACCTACACCACACCTCACCCTTAAACTCGTCTCCTCCTCCATCAACTCCCCCCCATCACCCCACCATCTGTTTTAACTGTAGTGGCTGTCCCTTTTCATGCCCGTCCGCGTACTGTACAGTTGTGGTATTAAAACTGGTCCAGGGTACAATCCCACTCCCATCATTCAGACTGCAAACATACAATAAGAAAGTATTTGTTAGTTACCCGTGTAAATGCTTAACTTCAGACTGTCAACAGATGCCACTCTTTCAGTGAAGTGTGACTGGGCCAGAGAAATGTGAGAAGCGGAGCACAGCGTTTGATTCATTAGACTGCAACGATAACACAGATGTGACTGCTGGGAGGTTGGCGCTCTGTGTGGCTGTGGGTGTGGGGGCGAGGCAGGGCCGAGGGTGGAGACAGACGTGGGAATCTGCTCAGCATACCTGGGTGACTGCTGCTGCTGTGAACAGGTGGAACAGAGGAGCTTGAGAACTGATGTGGGAACTCTAGAAGATATCTTTGATTGAAACGAAAATATACTGATTGAGGTCGCCTTAAAAGTCTGTTCATACTGTACAGTGAAAATGTTTAGGGACGAGTGAATAATACAGTAACCTGCTGTCATAAGACAGGTTGTTTTAGACAGAAGGAGGAATATAGATGTATCTAAATAAACCAGAAACAATTAAAATAGTCAGCTTAAGCATCGTTACAGCAAAAGGCAAGTATCGCTGCAGTCCCTTGCACACTAAACACAGTTTTAAAAAAGTGTGACATCCCATGAGCCACATGACATGATGTCGTCCGTCACTAACGGTCCCCTTCCCATGACTCATAACGACCCTCTGGGTGGAGGGGAGAGAACGCTCCCATGGGGGTCAAAACAACACCAAAACAAGAGCAGGGCCTTGTGTAAACACTACAGCACCGTGGAGGACGGAGAGGATCATCCATCAAACTGCTGAGAAAAAAGAGGTGAAGTGAGCGATGTGGGAAAGAGCAGTGTGAAGAGAGTGTGTGGCTGCACTGGGAATGGCTGACGTGTGTGTGTGTGTATGTGTGTGTGTGTTTGTGTGTGTTTGTGCGCACGCGTACATATGTGTGTCTGCGTGTGTGTTTGTGTGTCTGTTTCACTGGATCTTCTTGTCTCTGTGTTCCTCAGCAGGACAGGTAATTGTCTTCATCAATCACAATAGTGTCTCGACCCCCCATGTTTGAGGCCCCTGTAGGGGTCCCAGTGAGGCTTGCCTGGCTGCTATGTTTGAAGGTGTTATCGTTAGGATAATATGGTCTTGGAGAGGTCAACAGGATGGCTTATGTATCTTTTCAATCTAGAGATATAGATGGAGGTCCATCTAACTGGTTAGCATTCTCCATGTGGAAAATGTTTGCTAATGATACGAGGACCGTATTTCAGGACAACAAAATGGCGGCCCAATTCATTACTTCAGCGAACCTGTAGGATGAGTACAGAAGTGCAATTAACAGAAGATGAATTACTCTAGTAGTAGTTAAACAGAAAGCCATGTGGTCCTGCTACTGGTTTCTGATTGCTACCCAGCCATACATTTGTAATATAAATGTTGACTCATCTCAGAAACTTCCACTACAATAGAAAGAGACGAGCTCTGGTTTTAGAAAGGGGAATGTCGGAGTCACACTTGTTCTGCGGGTCATCGAGCACAGCCTAAATCTCAAGTGGTTCCTGTGTGACGTCGCAGATCAGGTTTCAGATACCATGACAGTCGTACTAGACAGTCAACTCCCTGCCAACTCTTCCCTTCGATTTAGGGAGGAAAAAGCAGTCAGCGATGTGACCTGGATGTGGTAACCACGAATGCCTTTTGCTTTAGCCAGTTTCAGATGTTTCGTGTTCTTCAAGAAGACTGTAAATCAGAGGATGAGGTCAACACTGCTGCAGCTTCTATTGGCAGAACACACGAGCACACAGACACGAGCACACAGACACGAGCACACAGACACAAGCACACAGACACAAGCACAAAGACACAAGCACAGTCCTCTCTCTCCTCTGCTTGTAGTCTCAAGTTGTGAATTATGACAACGTCCAGTGTCTCTGTGATTTGTTTCACAACCACATGGTCTCAGGAGGAGCAGGGAATCAGTAAACAGACTCATCACTGACATCTGAACTATAATCTAATTTATTCAAAAGGAAACATTGGTTGAGAAATATTGTTGGTTACACCCCTGCTTAATCCAATGATGTTCAAAGAGAATTCAATAGTTCATCATTTTTCCCATCGTTGTGGAGTTGTTATCAAATGTTGAGATGGAGATGTTATCAATGCTCACAGGAGACATGTGGACTTGTCCTACATCTCACTGACCTGATGATCAGCCTTAACCTCTGTTTCACGATGTCCATTAATTCAGCCCTGAAGAGACCAGGGCTAAACTGAACCCTTCTCCTCACCTGAAATGTTCCCAACATTTTTGGAAAGGAAAGAAAAGGGCATCTACCTTCCCACAGTTTACACAAACAGCCCCAAGCACGTCCATGTACAACCTGAAGCCTGAACCAAGATCTCCACCGACATCCATGCTCAGGTGCAGAAACCTTTCTGAGCAGAGGTTACAGAATGACAATGCAGCACTTGGCATCAAATATCACAGAGGGAACCCAAACCCATGTTCAGCTCATCAGCACGTCCCCAGTCACCTAGTCATACAGGGGTGAGGCATGAAACAGGCATTAAACAATCCCTGACTGATTCATTCCTTCCTCCAGCCCCCCATCATGCAATCTGAAGTCATCCCGCAGTCGTTCCCCCCAACTGCTCAGATCAGGGGAAGCCAGCCGAGGGAAAGCGGGATGAGACGATCTCTGTCAGCACTACAACATCAGGGACGCAACACACAGATGGATGCAATTTAGGCTCTGTAATCGTCTCGTTCCCCTTCTGACATCAACCGAGGACAATTAGACACCCAGCTCATCCACCTTGTGTCCGATCAGATATCGTTTAACCTGCCTGGAGTACGTGCTCAAAACCTCTTGCCTGATACAATTGACACCACTTGCTTTCGGTGGGGTTCTATTCTAAGCCCACTGATTGGTCACAGTCTGAGAGATGAGAGTAGTGAGGTAAGGGTGCATGAATGGAGTTTCCAGACTTACGTTCTACATAATGAAGGAACACGCGCGTTGCAAGCGTAGGCTTAATATTGCTATGTCTTTATATTAGCATAGGCAACCTCACATTGTGTGTTTGTGTGCGCGCGTGTGTGTGTGTGTGCCTGTGTGTGCGTGTGAGCCCTCCCCCTTCAACGGAGAGTTTTACAATCTCCTTTGGCTTCATTATTTAAACACCAACAGATATTCCAGCAAATTAATTACTTTTCTAACTCAGTCTCTGTTGTCCCTGGAGAAAGCCTGTGTTAACATTTCATTAACGGAGGGCTGGAGATGGAACCCAGCCAGTCAGATAAGAGCAGTCTTGGAACCCTCTCTGTTCTCTGAGGCAACAATGACCTGGTCTAGGCTAATAACAGCCTGCTGGTGCAACACCGTAGGAACACGCTCACACACAAAATGATGTCTGACTCACATCACTGACTCACATTGAGCAAATCCACATCAAATTGACATCCACACATTATCACCTTCAGTGTCCTTATGCTCAGAGATGACAATTATGATCTTGCTTTAGGCTTATTCATCAGCTATTCTACTGTTAGAAAGACATAACCTGTTATTCCCTGTCAATGAATATCCAGAGTGTATTTAGTGATCCTGCCTGCTGTTAAAAGTTGTTTTGAGCCTGCGTTGTTAGCGCTGGGTTGATAAGAGATGTGCATGTTGTGGCCTTGCTGCACTGGATCCTGATGTCGGCCAGTTGCCCCACGTGCCCAGCAGCAGGGCAAACTGGGAGGGCTCTGAAACACTGGCCATGTGTCCTTCGATGTCAGACCCTTATCGTCGTGATTGATGTCATCAGAATGCGACAGCTACAGCTAGCAGGTGGCTCAGTCTGCAGCAGAGGACAAAATGCAGTTGCCCCAAATGTTTATCCGCTGCTGACCACACACAAACTCAGCCAAGAAACATATCATTCAGAAAACAGCTTGTTTGAACTGAGACATTGTTGTTGGCCCTCTGTTTCGACTTCAGCTCAGCTATGTGGCACTACTGTGAGAAAGAAATGTGACTTTACCCTTAAGAGCTATCAAACCCACATTAACAAATAGATCACGTTGAACCAACAGAATGGTAGGGCTAAAATGCAAATCAAACACGATGAGAGAGGTGTGTGGAGAGCTCCTAATGGTGCTGTTGTAACATCCCTCATGCTCAGGTTCTTAAATTCACGTTCCTTGATGATTTAATTACTGTATCCAGCTGGCAACAGCCAGCCAGGCCGGGCCTGTAACAGTTACAGAAGGTTACTGTGCGTGTGCGTCAACAGGCAGGACACCGCTGAGCTGAGCAATGACTGCACGTAAACACGGCTGTCTCCATGACGATGCACGAAGCCCGATGTGTGGAATGGAGAGGGGAGCGTGTTGTCTCTGCGTTTGTTGTGTTTTCCTAAGTGTCTGTGAACAGACAGAGACTCCTGAGAACCAGGCACAAACAGAAAGATGGATGAATGAGGAAAAAAAAACAAGCCGGGACACAGACTAGTCTGTGTGTGTGTGTGTGGGGCATCGACCAGTGGAACAGTCTCTTTGGAACTCACCCACTGACTCGGTGGGGATGAGAGGATCGACAGCCAGGCTGGGTTGAACACTGCAGGTGGTCCTGGGGCAGCTGGACCTTCGGAGGGCGGTGTTGCCATCCAAGCTAACATGAAATACTTGAGACAAACTGTGAAAGTATGAATAACAATGGAAAATGCCAAGGATTGTGTGGGTAGAAGTACCTTGATGTGGCCATTTCTTGCAACAAGCTGAATCAAAACTTCCCACTTTTATATCCCAAAGCAGTTAAAATGACACAATGAAACGACAAAGCACTTTGAATCATGACCGAACTCTATAGACCGTCCTGTACCAAGTCAGTGTGTGCATGTGTGTGAGTGTGTTCTCAGGCATGCGTGTCAATGTATCTGTGTGAGTGGTAAATATATCAGTATTGTCAGTGCATGCCACAGTTGTGAGCACACTACATCTGATCTAGACCACTGAATCATTGCACAAACAAAACAGGAGAATTTAATCACTCCATGAAGAGAGGGAGAGAGAAACGATTGGGCTGAGGTGTCAGTCTGAATTCTGGCAGCCGTGTGCAGCTCTGCAAGTGGTGCATACCTGCATTCCTAACTCCTGACCGTACGTAGAATCAGACCCTATCAGGCAGTCAGGATATAAACATTGAGTTTAGATGCTTTGGCAACAGAAATCGTGAGCTAAAGGCTGGAACTAAGAACAGCGATGTTTCGTGAGCGGGGGAAAAAAGGGGTGAGGTTACTGTAATCTTTATATAGACTCATGCAGCCCTCTGGTGTGACATATCATTTATCAAACTGAGAGGAGACTGAACCTCTTCACACGTTGGAGGCCAAGTCAACTCTCTGACATACGTCTCACACCCACCGGGGTGCCTTGCTATGTGGTGCTGTGCTCGATGGGGCTGTGTTCCATGGTGCTGTGCTCCGTGGTGCTGTGCTCTGTGGTGCTGTGTTCTGTGGTGCTGTGTTCCGTGGTGCTGTGCTCTGTGGTGCTGTGCTCTGTGGTGCTGTGCTCTGTGGTGCTGTGCTCTGTGGTGCTGTGCTCCATGGTGCCGTGCTCTGTGGTGCGGTGCTGCCTGCGTCAAGTTTTGTCAAACGCCACTGTCTGTCTGTGTTTCCAGATCCCGATTAGAATGCAGTCGGAGTTGAGTTTGTACGTTGCATGTATGCAAACGTGCTCAAGACCATGCACCTCAAACCGTTGAGGTTTGATAGGAATACTTGAATGGCATCTGTTGTTAATACTGTAAGGTAATGCTGGGTGGGGTGAAAGTCATTTGCCCTCAGTTTTTCAGCCAGTCAAGGTTGATTTGAAATAAAATCATGATTCAATTCTCTCACCAGTGATAAGTAGCATAACCATACATGATTGGAATAATGGGGTCCATTTTCTTTGCAGCATTTTCTTTGCAGATTGTCTTAATTACCTCTAGAAATAGAACACAATTTGTCTCTTTCCCTGTCACAAACAGGAGAACTGGAGCCAGTTGGACCATTTCAGATCATTCTCGCCAAGATTTATGGGGTCTCGTTCAGAAATGGAAGACTTAGTTGAAAGCTGTGGTGTCACACTGAGACAATATTTAGCCATGTTGCACATCTCCCACTTTACAATTCACTTGATGTAGGCTACAGCCACCTCCCCTCATCAGTTAATCTGAAAGCACATTCACTGCAAATCACCAAAGGACAAGCAGGCTTACGGTTCAAAGACTTGATAATACTTCCACAGTCCTTCCCACTCCCTCTGTGGCTGTGTGCCAAGTGCTTGTGTTGTTAACCTTCTGTCACGTGTGACATGACCCAGCTGTGGGAGCGTAATTATGACTTATTGCCTTTCTAATAGTCGCCGCGATAACCATTTGTCACCGTGCTCTTACGAAGAATGCAGTGTGTGTTCCGCAGATTTCGCCAGGGTTGGTGGAGTAGGGGCTAGCATCTAAGCTTTCTTTCCAGCCTGCTCTGTGAGATAGAGCTCAGTCCAGAGTTCCCTTATCTGTGGACGGCACAGGCCTCAGCTTCAGCCATGACATCAGTGCGCTGGGGCGGAAAACGTCTATGGTATTCTACCACCATCATTGTTTTAATTGTGACATCATGACATCACAGTCAATCTGTCAGGGTGAGTGATACTGCTTTGCACCACTGGGGTTTCCAATGCTGGTGATGGTGCCTCCTGACACACTTACACGGTCACATACACACAAACACACACACACACACACACACACACAGTATAACAGTATGGAAATCATACACCCGGGCATAAACATTAAAAATACGATTTCTTGCATTGAATTCATTGGTCCATGAAAGCAGTGCACAATCAGTGTAGTAAAACAAAAAAAGACAGAGAGAGAAAAAGAGAGAGAAAAAGAGAGAGAAAGAGAGAGAGAGAGAGAAAGAGAGAGAGAGAGGGAGCATAGAAAAGTATTAAGCCAATGATGGGAACTCTTTTCAACTGGACACAAGAGACACACCAGCTTAGATTAATAAACACGTGCAAATCATGTACCTTCTTCCAACCAACTGTGCACACATGCTCAGTTACAGTCACAAAATGACACACTCACACAGGGACTATTGGGAAAGAACCAGAGCAAACACAGTCAGATCCACTCTTATTCCACTGTCAAACTGTCTGCCGTCGTGTCTTAAGAACTGCCTATACCATCACTACCTTTTCTGAGCTGAGCTGTACATTTCTCATGGCGTCAGAGGTATGGGAGAAGGCATCAGGGCTGAGGTCGTTGCCTGGCCTGTGGTTACAGCCCGTTCAGCATGTCAGCAGGCCTCTCAGTCTGTCTCGGCCCACAGACAGCGCCGAGGATCCGGGGGTCTCTCTGATACGCTTTATCTACTGTCTGCCTCGCTCTCTCTGCTGCCAACTCACCGGAACCATCCTTGGCCTCAAGGCAAGTACGTGTGCAATTGTGTATATGTGTGTGTGTGTGTGTGAGTGTGTGTGTGTTGATTAGTTCATGTCTGCTCCATTGCTTGCCTTCAGGAAAAAGACACAGGTGTGATATGAACAAATATCCTTTGGCTTTAAATGTCGGCTTTATTGCGCATGAGACCTTAATGTTGTTAAGAGGCATGTGCCAGAAATATGGTTATGGACACCTTCACTTTTGTTTCTTTACTCCCATTTTTGAAATGGGAAGTCTAGCCTTGCTATGTTCAAACGCATTTCTGAAACATATTCCAACATCCTTAACTAAGAACCAAGGGATTAGATGTGCATAAGTTCTTTAGATGACCAAATGTGAACCATACATTGATCCACATCAGCAGAGAGAGGATTTATGGTCACACGCGTTTCCTTCCAACGGGCCGCAGCTGCAATAGGCTATCCTCTGTCTGCCACAAGCATTGGCAAGGACATCAGTTCAACCACCACATGAAGCCACATTATCAATCCTGAAGCAGGACAGTGACGCCCCATTTGGTGGGGAGTATTGTGTTACAACCAGGCTAGTACAAGGCAAGGTCAGGGGGCTGGCAACAAAGAGAGGAAGGGATGATGTCACTGCCCAGGGAATATCAGAAAACCCTTGCAATGTAGACGTTTAATTTATAGCACATTAACCAAAGCGATACCATATTGTTACCTCTGACCTGTGGTGAGACGTTGCTGTGGCGTGCATCCGCAAGACGGCATAAGGTATGAAACATGATCATGACATATGTAAGCTCCAGTTACCCCGTTCCTGCGTCTTTCATTGACAGTCAGAATACGTAAACGTATCTTATTACCAGGGTAGGAAAAAACGAACAACGGAATGCTTCATGCACAAACAACAATAAACTTGGCTGAATGTCTATAACATTCCGGGTGCGTTGGCTGTGCCTATGTGTTGGTAGGTGAGGCTGGTCTTGTGTTTAGGTAAACAGTGGGTTTCTGTAGGCCTTGCAAGAACTGGGGGTCAGAGCAGTATATGTGGGGGGGTGGGCGGGGCATGGGGGATTGGATTAATGGAGCACAAGCGTGTCACCCTACAGTAACTCCTGAAGTATGACCTAGATGAGAAGGCTGTATTATTCAGAACGTTATTGGATGATTAATGTCCTTGTCCCCAAGGGCCCACTTTTACAAAGTGATGTCATAATTGTGCACCTGTCTGGAACACAGAGCCAAGCCTGTGTAATTGCACCTGTGGACACCGCCATAAACAGGACATGGTGACACATTCACCAACATGCAAATAAAGGTAAAACAGTCACTATTCATGAGTATTATTAAGTGTGACAACAAGCAGTGTTCGAAATGGTCAGGTAAGTACACACTCCAAAAATGGTTGATGTGCTGGAAGGGCAAGGAAAATATATAAAGTCATTAGTTTTTACAATGTTGCAGTTGAGAAATGAGACACATACTTGCAGTCAAAATAACCTATGTCTGGGTAAGAAGTTATTCTAACTAATGGAAATCTTTGAGGTTGGCCTGGTTGAAGAAACTGTTATTGCGTCAAATCAATACTAAGAATTGCCTCACAACATGAGCATGAGCATCTAAGCAAGAGTTCATTACCAGCATCTTCATCGCTTGTAGAACAACCTTTTTCAACGAACTCACTGTGCGGTGTGTGAACTCTCCCCTCAGCCACTGTGGCCCCAGTGTCTCCAGGTCTGAGCAGAGAGGTTAAACAACAGCCCCGCTGCACTAACACTTGAGACAGAATGAGAGACAACAGCGACAAGTCCCCCGGTCGAGAGAATGACTGGGCAGAGATAACGATCTCTCTAATCATCACCAGCTCTGTTTGAAAAGGCTCTGAAGCCTGCGGGGGGAACACATTCATTAACCTCTCAGTCAATCCGCCGTGAAAACACCATGAAAACAAACACGCGCAGAGCTGCCATTCCACATGACTCACTGCCCTTTCACACCAACCATGTATGTTAGAGCTGCTGGGCTATTTCCTGTCTGTGGAGCCTCGCCCTTCCACAGACCAGTTAGCCGCCACTGGGTTATCTGTCACGTTCAACTTTTAACCTTGGATCTTGGAGCCCGGCTGAGGGAGACTGTTGCCTTCGTCATGGTTACAGCCTTGGCCTAAATTCATTGACTTGGAGTGGATGACGTTACTTTACTGTACCTGTTTGCCGTTATCCGTTGGCAGACATTTTTATCCAAAGCGACTTACAAATCGTTGCAACGCACTAATTGAGTGCGTCTAGAAATCACGACAGAAAGTCATGAATAAGTACTTGGGATCCTCTGTCTGTGAGTGGTTGGAGCTAGTCATTGCAACATCCAACCAAACGTCACATGCACTTTAATCCTGTTTGCTCTAATGGCAATGATAACAGCACCATGCTTTGTAACATCCTCTTCTCCTTTGCTCAGTTGAGTTAGTAAGTGCTGTAATCTGTTTATTTCACCCAGGCTTTACTGTGCGAATGGGGTGGGCCGGCTCTGGTCAGACTGATCCTTTCCTTCTCTAAACAACAAGACAAGACTTGGACGGAACCCTGAATCTGCCTTGTGAATTCTAGGCATTAAAACCAACAGAGTGATGTGAGCATTTGTTTAACTCTATTTATAGATGATTCGCCCAAATCGGAAGAGTCACTGGTACTATTGGATTAAGATTTTTCAAAGCAAAAATGGGATAAACTTGATCCAGATACAAACCTTTCAATCATACCAAATCCGGATTACCAATGCTTCAAATTGAATGATATCTACATGTCACAATGTAGGCTACCAACTAACTATGGTAAAAACAAAAAAAAACATCAAGCAGAATAACCAGTATGGCGGTCACTTTTCAGTTTTTCAAAGACAAGACAGAATAATAACACTTCAAATGTATTTTAATTAGTTAGACCCCCTCATCTGTCTCACAACAAATGAACACAAATAAACCAAAATGTTCTGTATATTATTCTCAAATGCATGGTGGATATTTCTAACACATGTTTGAAATCATAAAAAGGCTGAAAGTCCAATGATTAGTCGAATAAAAAGCATTCAGAGTTCTTCTTCGTTTGTGGGCAGCCCAGCTTTATGAAGCCTTGCTTTGAGGAGGCGGATCTCAAGTCTGGCTTTAGTTTGCTGTATTTGGGTAAGAGTGATTTGTTCCTTTGCCAGTCGAATGTGCACGTCTGCTTTCTCAGTTTGGCGTTTAAAAAGTGACTTATAGACATCGTCATCTTTGTTTGGCCAAGAACGCTTCCAGTCTTTTTTCTGAGCTCCTGTGGCAAAGACCACTGGCTCTGCTAGCAGGGATCCACCTTCTTCCTCAATAACATGACTTAGATCCAGAATAAAGTTTTCTTCTGCATTAGGAGGAACTGGCTGGCTTTCCTCTACGATCGTGGGCACGGCATCCCCTCCACCTTGAATGTTTTGCAGAGCTTGGAAGTTTTTATCTCCGATAATGTCGAGAACCACATCAGAGTAATGACCTCTCCTAATTGGCTTGTTGCCTGTTTGGATGTCTTTTGCTTCCTTGGTTGCTCTGGCCTTCAGATTCTTCCATCTAAATTTCACTTGCTCCGTAGTCCTCTTCTGACCAATCCCCACAGCATTCACATTCCGGGTGATTTTAGCCCAAATTTCTTTTTTCTTTTTGTTAGATACCTCTCCGCCCTTAGCGGAACTAAAACGTCCTACTATTGAGGCATAATGGCGCCTAACACCCTCCATTAGTGCGTTGGTTTCTGCAGCTGTAAAATTAGGTCCTTTTGAGTCCATGGTGACCCTCTTTTGTTCCACGGTTATGATGTACCCAAGCCTGTCAAACATTGGATCCACCCTTCAGTATCCTCTCAGACTGAGGGACTGATTGGACATGCAAATGATGCTGTTGTTAGAAACTCCTCTGGTGATTGAGTCATTGTAATGCGTGAGAAAACTGTTTTAGTACATTTCGCTCCAGAAATACACCCTGAATCTACGTTTCTTCTGGGATGAGGATAATCCTTATTTTTGGGGTCAAAGTAATCCCAGTGCTACTAAAATGTTTGGAACAACAATTAATGAAGATGTGATCCAGATCAAGATCAAGACTGGATAAAGTGATCTAATCCGATTTCAGAATCCTTTTATTCTTTTGAAAAACCCATTTTCAGGATTTGATCCAATCCCGTTGGCACAATCCGATCAGATTACTTCTGAACAGCTGAACCAGATGTTTGCCTTCATATGTCACAGAAAATGTCATCTACCAGTCTCACGGTTGAGCAAACGAACTATACAACCGACCACAAAAAAAGGCAATATTTTTGCCGGTATGCAATCATTTGTTTTAACTGTACCTCTGTGTTGTGTCACAGCGTATCGGCGTTTCCTGTCTTTATGTGAGACTGAGCTGATATCGTGAATGTCAGCTCCCTTCTGCATGAAAGCAAGCATGTAGCATATGACCTTATCCTTGGGTAAATAAGAAACAGGGAAGGCAATACCTTGTTCCATATGTAAGCATACACTGCACCTTACTTATGACACGTAAGATTGTACCTGAACCCAGATGCTGCATTCCAGTATGTATTGAGTTATGTTTGCTTAACTGAGAGTGGAATCAATGATGCTGCGGGTGTGTGAAATGTCCTTTACACTAGACTGTTTTGGGTTGGCTGTTTCTGTGAGTATGTCAAAGTTGCCAATGATTGGACTGCCTTACATGGGAAAGAAGAGAGAATCAGGCCTGTTCTCCCCTGAATACGTCTGATTAAGCCCAGATTTTTCTGTGGTTGGTTCTGACACACTGCCAATTCCCACTCAGGGACTGAGTATTTACTTGGATCTATGCATACATTTACAGTTCACCCCCTCACCTGTTTCTGTAGGAAATCAGAAGACATGCTTATGATTCCAAATTGCTGCTTTAATTACAAGCTCTTGGGTCAGATGTTGGTAATTACAACAGCCAAACTTGAAATGTATATATTCAAACTCAAAAAGCAGACAAATTGTATGTCAAGAGTAGCACTTCAATCGTTCGCACTTCAAAAGGGAGTATTTAGATTAGTTCACCTGTAGGATACAAGAACGACCAGTACGGTACTACAATCTAGTACTGGATTCATTTAACGACGCAAAACACTAGGCATTTATACACACGCCAATCTGGCAGTACGTCTCCGGGTTTTTTGTCCCTCCTTTGAACCCGTATTTGGAAATACGTCATCAAAACAAGTCATACTCACATGGATGGAGAGTCCGCGTTGAAGTATCTGACCTTCAGTTGATCAGTTATTAAATACAGTAGGTGATATTGTGTTGAAGATATTGACACGTGTCTTTCATATTTAAATGTAATTTACAGGATAGTAGTGAGCGTAAAATTGTTTTAAATGTCTAATCTAACCCAGGCAACTAGCTAGCTAGAGCTAGCTTTCTTAGCTAGTACCGAAGTAACTACCGGTATGCTTTATTTGGCTAAATACTGACTGACTAAATACTTGTGTAAATATGTATGGATCTTAATGTGAGATGTATTTGAAATACAATTAATTATATCATTAATAAAAACAGACTTTAATTAACCTTGTAACTTGGCTGTCAATTAAAATACATTATTTTATAACATAACATGTTTGTCTCCACACTTGTTCCACATTATACACTATTCATTCATACCTTTGATAACAGACTCAATATGTCGGTGAATAAGGCATCGGTCCATGCCAAATGGATCATTGGCAAAGTTGTCGGAACCAAAATGCAGAAGACAGCCAAAGTTCGAGTGACTCGAATGGTGCTGGACCCATACCTTCTCAAGGTAAATCCCAGACTGTCAGTGTACATTACAGACGCGTGGTTTAGTGAATGTCCACTTTTTCTTTTTTAAGAGATCCAACATTTAGATTACGTAAAGCACATACCTATCCCTGACTCTTTAATATGTTTGAGTTTGTTCAATTCCAGCTGCTATTTACTGTGTCAGTAAAAATATTTTACTAGTTTAAAGGTTATGCAAATAAATTACAAATATAGGTAGACAATTTATGCTTTCCATACATGTTTTAAAGTGTAGACATTGATAATACATTGTTGTCCTCCCACCTCACTCTACAGTTCTACAACAAGAAGAAGACCTACTTCGCTCATGATGTCTTGCAGCAGTGCACTGTGGGTGACATAGTTCTTTTGAAGGCCCTGACAGAGCGCAGGTCCAAGCATGTAAAACATGAACTGGCAGAGATTGTGCATAAAGTGGGCAGAGGAGTGGACCCTCTGACTGGGAAGAGGGTTGCAGGAACAGAGTTTTTGGAGCCCCTTAGTAGCCACACACATCACCTTGAGCAGGATACAACGCTGACTGAGAAATTACAGGAGCTAAACATCTCTGCCACCTCCTCAGACAACAGCTCTGCTTGTACAAAACCAGCCTCATCTGCAGGAACAACAGTCTAGCATTCAACTCATTTTTGAAATATGTATTTGTTGTTGTGAATATTTTGTTGTCATGCTCTTTCAGATTTAATTCAGTGTCTTGATATTAAATAAAAAATGGAAAGTGTAAAATATAACTTACAGCCACTGCATTCAACACTGGCAAACTGAAGTAGGGATAAGAGTGTTCATATGCATATTATTATATAGTAAAATAAAGTTATGGAGGCGCAATTGAACTGGAAACAGTTTAACGTTTTTGTTGAAGGTCATACTGCCATCTGGTGAAGAGAGTGGGTACTGTTTTCCGCTAATTTTGACAGCGGTGGTAGGCAACGCGCATTCAGGGGAAAGATGGCGACCCGAGTCCTTCACAGTGTAGGCAGTGGACTGAAACAGACTAAAAACGGGGTCTGGACAAACGGACAAGTCTCACTTATTGCCAGGTTAGACTGCCCGATTTATTGCTGACATATTCATGATACTGGACGTAATAATATATGCGTATTTATACTTGGCAAACTTTGTTGTATGCTAACTAGCTTAGCATTCTACTGCTATGCTACTACAAGCTATGACTTGCTGTCATTGACTTGGACAATGGTATATGTTTTGGCTAGAACTTAAAATATAACTTCTACTTCACAGTCATGCATCAAAGTGCATTTAGAGAGACGTTAAAGTAGTTTTATTTATTTTGTTTTCTAGTTATTGTCTTGTAAAGCAAAATTGCAACTACTTTGCAATAGAGGCATGACACACTGACCATAGCTAAGCTAACCCTTGATGACAACAGTACTAGCTAATTCACTATACGCTGTGTAAGAGCATTGGATTTGCAATTGAATGCACGTCTGGCTCAAGGTCAACAAACAGTGCTATTTTGTCTCACGTACACTCTTCTGAATCTTTTAGAAGTTACAAGTGCAGCACCAGGCAACGATATTTTGTCACACATCATTAATACTGTCTTGTAATATATAGGCTAGCGAATGCAGTGCAGACTTTAGTACTGGTGCATACCAGATCAGGTGGCAAGCTGCCAAAATCTCCTACTTTAGCTACCAGTTATATCTGTGGTGCCTCGAGCAATGTTGACAACATGGAATTTAAAATAAGCTTGTATTTGCTGCATGTGTTTCCTAATACGGACATTTCTTTTGTTTGGAACTGGGTACATACTGCATGACTTAACTATGTCAGCATTGCAATCCTTTAAATGACAGTACTTTCTCTGTTCCTCTTCCCTTCTCACCACTGCATCAAATGTTCAGGACTCTCTCAGCGTCCACCAATAGAAACCGTGAGGACAGCTGGTTCAAGTCTCTGTTTGTTCGAAAAGTGGATCCCAGAAAGGACGCTCACTCTCATCTGCTAGCTAAGAAGGAAGAAAGCAACCTCTATAAGATACAATGTATGTATCTTTATCACTAAATCGCAAAACTCACACATGCCCACAGCTAAATCTTAGGCTCTAACATGAACTGTGCAAGATAACAATCTCTGGATTGTTTTCCGTAGACAGGATTAAGATGGATTAAAACATGTCGGAAGTTCTTTCCAGGCCTTTGCCACGCAACCTGTTGCATACTGTATAACGTGAAAAGCCTTTCTCTCTTCCAGTTCATAATGTCAAGCCTGAGTGCCTTGATGCTTACAACAAACTGTGGTAAAATACTCCCACGACCTGCCATCTTTAGTAATCAGTTGATGGACTTAGTTTGAATGAAACCTATATTCATTGTTAGTTTGCTCGTTTGTTCCCCCTCTATGTTTGTGTTTGTAGTGAGGATGTCCTTCCATCCATCCATGCAGACTCTCACTACCCATGTGAGCTAGTGGGCACCTGGAACACCTGGTACGGCGAACAGGACCAGGCTGGTAAGGACACACAGACACACACTTCTCCTTTCTTAAATAGCTACACTAGCAGAATCCATGTTCCATTTTCTCCCTCTTTTTCCTTTTTTCTCCTACTACATCCCCTTGGTGCCAGTTCACCTATGGCGATATCGAGGAGGATACCCTGCACTAACGGAGGTTATGAACAAACTCAGGCAGAATCAGGTATGGTGTGAATCTACTGTAGAGCCACAGTCTGTGAGGACTGCAAGTTAATATCTGAAGAATGTCAGAGCCTGATGCTACTTCGATTAACATTTGCTGATCTGTGGTCATCTGTGAAGCTAAAAAAAAGCTAAAAAGGTCCATACAAAAAGTTTCTGATTGTCTTAGGTGCACACCAAATTGGTTGAGTGCACATCATACAGAATCTGTGCATGTACAGTTTATGCCCATGAGGAAGTTCACTGTCTACCTTATACTGTTTGATCATCTTTCTGTAGGAGTTCATGGAATATAGAAACGAGCGAGGCAAGATGCTCCTGTCCCGGAAGAACCAGCTGCTGCTGGAGTTCAGCTTCTGGAACGAGCCAGTTCCCCGTCCTGGACCCAACATCTATGAGCTGCGCTCCTACCAGCTCAGAGTGAGTGTCCCCTCAGGCTAGCATCTGTCAGCGTCAACATGTTTGTGTGTCAGACTAGATGACTGTGTATGCCGAATGTACGTGCTTATCAGTCTCACATATTTCACCTGTTTCCTTTTTAGCCAGGGACCATGATTGAGTGGGGAAACTACTGGTATGGTAGCACTATTCTCATTTTTATTGTTAAGGCACAACCTTCAAATATTTCATGTATCACGATTGTGTTCTTTTCTAACATGCCACTTAAGGATATACATAAACTACTTGATATTACCAGGTATAAAAAGCCATTGTGTATTGTGTGTTCCACAGGGCTCGTGCCATAGAGTTCCGTCAGCAGAACCAGGAGGCTGTGGGAGGGTTCTTCTCCCAGATCGGTAGCCTCTACATGGTACACCACCTCTGGGGTGAGGCAGACATGTTTACATGGATTGGTGTGACTGATTCATATTGCATTCCTCCTCTAGAGGAAGAACATTCCCTAAAGAAATCACAAGAAATCACTGTAGTATCTCAAATGATGCTGATTTGATGCGCTGAAAAAATGCTTAATTGAATTGACTTAAATGTGAACGTTGCATTCACTAGCTTATAAAGATCTCCAGTCAAGAGAAGACACCAGAAATGCAGCCTGGCAGCATGATGGCTGGGATGAAGTTGTTTATTACACCGGTGAGCTTTGGATCTTATTGATTTCCTTTCTTTCACACTTGGACCTTTATCTGTGTCCCCCGTGACATTGTCTCCCTCTTGTAAGTGTAAGGAAGGAGTCATTTATGTTCCTTGTATTTTAGTTCCTCTGATCCAGCACATGGAGTCAAGAATAATGATCCCAATGAAGACTTCTCCTCTGAAGTAGCAAGCGCCACCACAGCTATCTCCCCCCCTGATCCACTGATGGTGTAACCAACCTTCAGAGTGCACTGCCAGGGACCTCAGCGTGACATCACCTTGCTTGCCACTTTGTTACTGTTTGGGGGAATTTCACCTTTTTATCTCCCGTACTAACCTAACACATTGCAGATCAAAAGGTCAAACCAAATTGTCAACAAGATTCTAAGTTACTGCTAATGATTTGTTACTGGTCCCAACACTCCATGTTGTGGTAAAATCAGAAATGTCTTTCTTTTTCTCTCAGCTGTCTTCATCACCCAATTTGATGGTCAGTTTTACTAGGTGAACTAGGTTAGAAAATTGAGATAAAATTGTGTTTGATGTATGTTGTTTTTTTTCCCCAAGTGGTCTCCAGCATTAGTCATGTTTCCTTCACAGGCAAAGTTCCTGCTGTCTTGGTTAGTCTTAAGTCAAAGTCTGACATTAACTGGCTTTCATTCCAAAAAAATGTGAGACATTTTAGTAATGCAGCTGTAAAACATGCTGGAGCCGCTTCTGCTAGTTTGAGTTATCCTGTGAATGTGTGTCAGGGTTATCGAAAAATGAGCATCAAAATGACACGTTTGTTACATTTCAGACACCTATTTGTATACACAGAACCAATCGATTGTATAAGATCATTATTGCTCTTGGAGGAAAATTATACTTTCAAATTGTATTTTCCCATGTAAGCGGGCGAATGGTCCTCCTGGTTTTACTTTTGGCTGTCTCACGGTTTTCCAGCCTACTGTTCAACTGACCACAGAGATTGGGTGCTGTTGACTCGTATCATAACACTGATGAAGAAGAAGGGGAGCACTGTTCTTTTTGATTAAGTTCAATGTAAAAAATTAAAAAATGGTAGCCAACCAGCAAGACCCTGATTGGTTTGGCTTTATGGTTGAGACTCTTATCCCTATATATACCTATCAGGTTACACCTCTCCATATCAACCAATCAGGTGACCTATGCTGTTACAAGGATGATTCTGTAGAGATGGTCAGTTCATAGATATGGTAGAAGGGTTTGAGAATGGAATTTCACAAGGTGTAAATGACAAGCTGTTTACTGAAACCTAGGCTGTTTCAGAACTGTTTCTGAATGTAATAAATATGAAATGCAGTGCTTTAGTTGTACATATTGAATAAACTTCTAATTAGATCAAGTGATCTGCCATATTTTGGTCATCGCTTTTGTGAACTGTAGCTGTTTTCAGTACATCAGGAAAAAAGGAAATTTCTGCTATCTGATTTCACAATAAACTACTAATTAGACCGTAGGAATTCATAGTTTTCGTTTGTGCAAGGTACACCGCACAATTATTTTTAATAGTTGTATGCGAAATGGTTTGAAATTATTTGCCATTTTCTATCCTAATAGAAATTAACTTGTTTTTCACCAGAACTACCCTCGCAGATTTGTGTGATTGACAACAAAAGTAACCAATCACGTTTGTATTTAATAGGAGAATCTGTCCAATCCGGACTCTCGCAGGAAATGTCGGGGAACACAGTTTCGAGGCTTCTGGAAAATCGCTCTCTTCCGCTAACGTCCCTAGCCAACCTTGCTGTCTTGTCTCCCGGCAAGCGGTAGTCTTTCCCTTTGCTGGCTGTGTTGTGTCACCATGACTGCCGTGAAAGCGCTCAACCCAAAAGCTGAGGTGGCGAGGGCCCAGGCTGCCTTGGCCGTGAATATAAGTGCTGCCCGGGGACTTCAAGATGTGTTGAAGAGTAATCTGGGACCAAAGGGGACCATGAAAATGTGAGCCCCACCGCTGAGTGCGCATGCAGAGCCTTTTGTTGAGCACGCGTGATACTTTGAAGCTAATAGGCTAACGTTAGCCTTGTGTTAAACATGTATTTTGCTATATTGAAAGCTAATTCGTAATATTGCAATTGTGTATAACGGAACACTTTCAAATCCGTGATATAAACGCAACAGCGATGTACAGTTAAGACAAAGGCCTATATATCAATTAACGTCCAAGCTAGATGGCTAATGGGCTAATCGTACTAGCCAGCTAACCGGATAACCGACATCACCACATGGTTACCCTGTCATCGTCATGGTCTGTGCAGCGTGCTGCTTTTCACGCTAGGTTATCTGTAGATAATGCTAAGTATGCTTATTGTCAAGTTGGACATCAGAAATTGGCTCTTTATCCTGTTGTTGTACATGCGCTCTTGGTTGAATGTGAACTGGTCATAAATATGAGCCATTTTAGCTAACCTAGCTAGACCAATCATGACTCCGCTATTCCTGCCCGCAGGCTCGTATCTGGTGCCGGGGACATCAAGCTTACAAAAGACGGCAATGTCTTGTTGCACGAAATGGTAAGTTAAGGATGATCTTAAGCATGTAGTTGTTTTGGAATAGAGTAATTATCCCTTTGGCAGATGCGAAAGTTTATTGAAGTGGCTACTCTGGACTTGACCACACCCTAGTATTAACTACACAATCCCCGGATTAACCGTGAAGGATAATCTAATTGAGAACAGTTCCTGTTTATATCTACTATAGAATATTGATAGATATTAGATTAAAACATGAATGCAGTTTGACACCACTTTGTTTATCTTTGTTGAATTAAGCAATTGGCTTATGCACAGAGAACACCCACGGATGCTTGTGTAGCTCTCCCTGGTCTCATGTATCTGTGCTACAGTCAAGTCTGGTCTGTACCTCTGCATTAGGAAAGCTCCCTTCTCTCCTACATGTATTCAGCGGACCAGTACAAGCAAATCTCCCATTATTAATGTGCATTTCATTCGTTGTAATTTTGAACTACACTGTGATCCACAAGTCGTGCACAACTTTGTTCTATTGTTTTTTTCCACTCAGCGTAAAACTAGTGACTGATCTTTCTCCAATCTTAAATATTGTCCTTCCTGTTCACTCAGCAAATCCAGCACCCGACAGCATCACTGATCGCCAAGGTGGCCACAGCGCAGGATGACATCACAGGAGATGGGACCACCTCTAATGTCCTAATCATTGGGGAGCTCTTGAAACAAGCTGACCTTTACGTGTCAGAGGTGAGGGACCAATCAAGGCTTTTTCTTTGCATCGTTAAGTCCTTAATAGCTCTCCCTGTCATACAAATGAAGAGTACTTAAGATATTTTGAGACAAAACCGTAAACAAGAATTTTCTGACCTTTGTTTTCCAAGGGCCTCCATCCCAGAATTATCGCAGAGGGCTTTGAGGCAGCCAAGGAGAAGGCCTTGGAGGTACTAGAGGAGATGAAGGTGACTCGGGAAATGGACAGAGAAACACTCATCCATGTAGCACGCACCTCCCTCAGAACCAAGGTCCACAAAGAGCTGGCTGACCTTCTCACTGAGGTAAGACTGGTTCAGAAGCGTAGGGGTGAAGGGTCACAAGCTGGACTTAGTTTGAACATGACTGATTCTCACAATCCCTGTGGATGAGGATTGTGGGGATGATTTAACCAGCATGCAATTGATGGATTCAAATAAATGCCATTTCTTTGCATGCTATTTTATATATTTTTTTTTAACCGTGGTTAAGTGTGGGTGTTGATTATGTTGGATGGTTTGTTTTCAGGCTGTAGTAGATGCTGTGCTGGCCATCGCAAAACCCAATGAGCCCATCGACCTGTTCATGGTGGAGATTATGGAGATGAAGCATAAGACAGACAGCGACACCCAGTATGTCATCTCCGTGTTCCTCTTGTACACTCCCCTCTATCTGACATGGTTAAGGAAGCACAGTCCACTACAGCACATGTCTCCTCCTTGTCATCCCCCTCTCTCCAGGCTCATCAGGGGGCTGGTGCTGGACCATGGGGCCAGACACCCAGACATGAAGAAGCGCGTGGAGGATGCCTACGTGCTCACCTGCAACGTGTCCCTGGAGTACGAGAAGACCGAGGTCAACTCCGGCTTCTTCTACAAGAGCGCCGACGAGAGGGATAAGCTGGTGTCGGCCGAGAGGAAGTTCATCCAGGAGCGCGTGCAGAAGATCATCGCTCTGAAGAACGCCGTGTGTCCCAATGGGGAGAAGAGCTTTGTCGTCATAAACCAGAAGGTAGAAAGAGAAGCTGAAGGTTGTTAATGTCATTAGGACGCACCACGTTGCGAAACTGCATCAGATTTCCTAGATGAGTTGTTTTCTTGACAGCTTGGACAAGCTTGATCGTCTTAGCACAGAGAACACCCACGGATGCTTGTGTAGCTCTCCCTGGTCTCATGTATCTGTGCTACAGTCAAGTCTGGTCTGTACCTCTGCATTAGGAAAGCTGCCTTCTCTCCTACATGTATTCAGCGGACCAGTACAATCTCACCATGTTACATGTGTATTAGGTTGTTTGACCTGACTGACTCAGGGTTGTAAATGTCCACAGTGTGTGTTGTATTTAATTGTAAATTGCAGTAGGGTTGTGGAGATTTTTTCCCCTCTACCTTGTTCCCAGGATTCATGACTGTTTCTGTCTCGCAGGGAATTGATCCCTACTCCCTGGATACTCTGGCCAAGGATGGTATCGTAGCTCTGCGCAGAGCCAAGAGGAGGAACATGGAGAGGTAAAGCTGTGTTACAATCATCGTATGTTAATAAACAACAACTTACTACCAGAGAAACCTGCTTACTCAAAACTAGTGACACGGCTTATTAAAGCTCGGTATAGCCTTGTCCTCACATGGCATCCTTTGTCAGGAATTAATGGACTGTGTCCACTTTGACAAATGTATTTATTTGTATTGGTTCAGTTCAACCTGAAGAGCTCCCTCCTCTGGCTGTGCTGAGGACTCTGTCGGTTATCTGTTTGTGTTGAAGGGTTGGCATGGAGAATTCTGTGTTACTCTGCCAGTAGTAAATGCAGCCAGACACCATGCAAAAGTATTTCTCACTCTCTATAACCAACAGTGGGAGTTCAATCTTACACTGTTTCTATGAGAATGAGTACAATCTTGCGCTGTTGGGAAGGTATCAATGTGTTCAATCAATTTAGAAGTCAAAAGGTTTTACGCTGTATACATTTGGATTTTGTTTCCTTCTCCAGACTCACTCTGGCCTGTGGAGGAATAGCTATGAACTCTGTGGATGACCTCACTCCTGAATGCCTAGGTCACGCAGGGCTGGTATACGAACACACCCTGGTGAGTGTGGTGGCCTTTAAACTGCTCCTCAGATGACCCGAGTTCCAATGCTGAAGTTGCAGGGTCGGTTGTGTTCTGATCGGTGCCGTTCCGTGTTCACAGGGAGAGGAGAAGTTCACGTTCATTGAGAAGTGTGGGAACCCTCGCTCAGTGACCCTGCTGGTGAAAGGTCCTAACAAGCACACCCTCACCCAGATCAAAGATGCTGTCAGGGACGGGCTGAGAGCCGTCAAGAACGCCATTGAGGACGGTACGAGACAAGTCGTCTGATGCGGACATACTGATTCTGTTTGATGTTATTTTAATGCACGTCACTTAGCGCACGGACATAGTGACATATATAAGCTAGTGTGCCTATGTAACAGATCTCAGGGGAATGGAGAAGGCTGTGTGTGTGAGAGATGTTGCTGACCTGTGTAGACATTGTTGTCATCCTTCTGTTCTCTCTCTGTAGGAAGTGTGTTGCCTGGAGCTGGGGCCTTTGAGGTGGCTGTGGCAGATGCTTTGGTGAAGCACAAGCCTCAGGTGAAGGGCCGGGCCCAGCTGGGAGTGCAGGCCTTTGCTGATGCTCTGCTCATCATCCCCAAGGTAAGACGGAACAATCTCTGCTACTGACTTAAGGCATCCAAGACGTTTTGTGTTGTGGAAGGGAAAAGGTCTTGATTTGGACTGAATTCTCTCAATGTGTCAATCGTTTCTCTTTCTAAGAAATGTTAGTTTAACACTTCTAAATTCCCTCTTTTGTTGTGTTCCCTATCTTAGGTTCTGGCCCAGAACTCAGGCTATGATGCCCAGGAGACTCTGGTGAAGCTGCAGACTGAGTACAAGGAGTCTGGCCAGCTTGTTGGAGTGGATCTCAGCTCAGGTCAGTCACACAGGTCAACTTTATACTGTATGGTTGTTTACAAGCGGCGGCCGGGCCTGGGTGTTGGCAGGTTCTCATTGGTTTCATTTGACTTAATTCTCTCTCCTCAGGTGAGCCAATGGTGGCTGGCGAAGCTGGTGTTTGGGACAACTACAGCGTCAAGAAACAGCTTCTGCATTCATGGTAAGATGGAGGACTTGCTTAACTGTATGAACTAAGTATAGTAATTTTGTTTGGGGGGGGTTTCACCTCCTAATAAAATACAATCTAACTGTCATTCGTTTTCTTTCTCCAGCACGGTAATTGCCAGTAACATCCTGCTGGTGGATGAGATCATGAGGGCTGGAATGTCTTCTCTAAAGGGTTGAAGGTCAACGGAAGATCCCTTCTGATTTCTCTCCCTAAGTGCAACTCTCGACATGGAAAAAAAGCCCCTGTCCAACGAATTAAACTTTCACTGTAATGTAATGATGTCCATCATTATTTGTCCAAGAAACCATTGTAATCCCCTGAATCATCCCTCCAAACTTTTGTTTTATTTATGAGATTTGTTTTGAAGCACTGACCTGTACAACTCAGTTTTGTTTGTATCCATTAAAAGTTCTCTTGGCTGAATTCCTATTTCTTGTGTCAAGTATAATTTTTCAAATGTATTTGGATATGCAGAATTCATTTAACGTGGGTGCTTGAACGAGTTGGGACGCTGGAGCGAAAAGGAACTATGCGAGTATATTCACATTTCCACGGAATGTTTTGTCGGTCGGACCGCAACTTTGTGCCTCAGTGAAACCTTGCGTCTTTAGTCTACAACTGAATGACTTCTAGTCAGAAGTAAATGCTGGGGAAAACGACGTGTACCCGCCATAAAGAAAGTCGAGTAAAGATTCCGCAAGTTTGTGCCGAATGCCCACCATCCAAACACAGATTTGCACACAATGGATGTCACAATCGCGTTAATATGGCTGTCCGCTACAACGTACTGTATAGCAGGTAAGGAGATGTTAATAAACACCCAAGATGTACAATCTGCAAGTCACCTTGCAAGTTAGGGAATGCAAAATGTGTCCAACCAGTGAGTGATTCGAACTCTTAATGCAGGTGAAGAGGGGGTCCACATTCCAGGAGGTAAAATGACTATGGGTACGAATGCAGCGGACGGTAGAGATGGAGAGTCGCCAACGAAAGAAGTCGCTGTCGGATCTTTTATCATAGATAAATACCCCGTCACTAACTCTGACTTCAGGTCAGAAAAAGTAAACAGCATGCAAATGATACGTTTTGTGTAATGCGTCATTGGGGGCAACGAGACGTAGTATAATCTGTCTTTCGATATCTATTCACAGAGAGTTTGTCAGGGCACAGAAGTACAAAACAGAAGCTGAGACCTTCGGCTGGAGTTTTGTGTTTCAGGACTTTGTGTCTGACGAGCTGAAGAGTAAAGTTACTGAAAAGATTGAGGTATGTAAAAATAATACAGACATTGCTAAAACATATCAATCTTTAAACCGACAAAATAGGTCGATCTTTTAGTTACCTCAAAGCTCATTATGTATATTCTCTGTTCCCACATCCCCAGTCTGCCCCTTGGTGGCTTCCAGTGGAGCGGGTGTTTTGGAGACAGGTAAAACTGAGACAGCGGCATGCCTGCCTGTCACTTTTGAACTTGATTTCTGATAAGCTCTTATTCTCTATTACTTTTGGAAGGATTGAGTATCTGCTAGGGCTTAGCATTTTTCTTTTAATGGCCACAACATAGTTGTATCTTATCATGTCTTGAACATGTAATCGTTCAGGATCATCTTGTGTTACACCGCTGACATATAATAAAACAATATAAATAAAATAAATCATGTGACTTGATGAATCAGGTAAACCTGTGAGCTCTATTGTACAGTTTTATGGCTCTGCTACACCACCCTAAGATGCCTATGATACCTCTGTCCACTGATCGTTGTTCCCTGCCTTGCCCAGCCTGCAGGGCCTGGTTCTGGGATCCGGGACCGCCTGGACTCCCCAGTGGTTCAGGTGAGCTGGAACGATGCACGGGCCTTCTGCAACTGGAAAGGGAAGAGACTTCCAACGGAGGAGGAGTGGGAGTGGGCTGCACGAGGGGGCTTGCAAGGTGAGACGGAGAGCTGAATTTGTGGTGATTTTACATCCCTTTAAGATGGCAGGAGATGGTTTGTGACTGATCGGTCCTCGTTTACACATCTTCTTCCATCCTCGTCTTGAAGGACGGACATATCCCTGGGGGAACAAGTTCCAGCCCAACCGGACCAATTTATGGCAGGTCAGATACATAATATTCACCCTCCTTTAAATTGACAAGAAGATTTGGGAACAAAAGAACAAATAAAACAGCATGGTCTACATCCCTCATCACATTGTCTATGTATTTTTGTTTGACCTTCCCTGGAGTCAGTCGAATATTATATAGTAATGTCACCTGATGTGTTCTGTATAATAGGGGGTGTTCCCTGATGGAGACAAGGCACAGGATGGGTATCATGGTCTGTCTCCAGTCACTGCATTCCCACCTCAGAACAGCTATGGTAACAATGAACCAATCAACCTCCCTCACAATGTCCTATTAATGCATGCAAAGCAATCTGTACAAGTCAAATAGCATAGATGATTGTATTGATAGTTCCAGGTAGCTCTGATAGATTTAGCCACGTAAAGGTTTGACTGTGATGTGTGGAGTTCAGCTGGAGGAGGTTTCTAATTGTGTCTCCTTTTTTTCAAGGGTTGTATGACATGATGGGAAATGCATGGGAGTGGACGGCCACGCCCTTTCCAGGAGCTCGACCGATGTATGTCCTCCGAGGCGCTTCCTGGATTGATACATCAGATGGATCAGCCAATCACAAGGCTCGAATCACCACCAGGTATCATACATGATTGGATCCCATTTGAATTCTTTGGCATTGGTTCTCTTTGAATTGAATATCTACTTTGGAGCTGCACTGAAGTGGGATGTTGCTAACGGCAACATGACGGTTGTGTTTCATCCAGAATGGGGAACACTCCAGACTCCGCCTCTGATAATCTGGGCTTCAGGTGTGCTGCCAGCCAGGACCAGAAACCAAAGAAAAGGAAGGAGATGAAAACAGAGCTGTGATTGGAAAGGATTTAACATGGATGATGAGGTCAAATTGATTCAAATATACATATAGAAAACAACTGCAGTTTTGGCGTTCATGGTGATGGATGCAGAGGGGATGTAGACCTTTCTCCTGTGGAGACCTGAGGTAAAAAAAAGAAGCTTTTTTCTATTACTGTGAAATAAAGAAGAATAAAATATGATCTTGTTTTTATGCTTAATCCCAGTCTTATGGTATAGCATTACACCCACTCCTTCCTTCTCCCACACACAAGTAACAAACATGCAACAGAGCTATTGTCTTTGGGGATGAGCGATGGGTCTGGTTTTGTTTGTTTGCGGGCTGTGAGAGGGCCTTTGAGAGTGAATGAACCTCCTGTGGTAAGTCGGGATGAAAGAGAGGGAGTGGAGCTCAGTCTCTGACCTTGTTCTACTGTTGACACTGTCATGACAGGATTGCTGCTAAGCATTGCACTGTGTGGATTCACCCAGATAGAGGGGCAAATGGGATAAGAGGATTGGAGTTCAGACAGGTGGCAAACGTCACACCTGCATAATCTTTCACTTGTGTTGAGGGATCAAAGGTTTTCCTCCCTCACGGCTGCCCTCAAGCTCTGACATGTTTACGCATCTGTATCCAGGCTCCGCTGTCTCCGTAGCGATAGATAAAAATGAGGAACAAAATGTTTTACGGTCCAGCTCCGTGACATCACGCTGTGACATCACCAGACGTGAGTCCCTAAGTCACGAGTGCTATTTCTGTTCTTTAAGATCAGGAAAAACTAGTTGGCAGACATTCTTGAGCTTTGCAACCCCTCCCTTTTTTCTATCTTCCTCTTTAACTCCCTTGTATGTTTCCACTGAGAGCAGTGCTCTGCTGTCTACAGTGTGTCTTTTTGGCTCGTGTCTGGTGGGAGTCAGAGGACATTTGAGGCCATGGAAGAGTCTGTACCCTTTTCAGTCCTTAATGAGAGACTGCGACCTCAGTTCACCGCTATGGAGCGACTCTGCTACTCACTGGAGGACCAATCTCCCATGTCAGACATGACCAGAGGAAGCCCTGTACATCCTACAATGCTGTCATATCTTGAGCCACAGGTCAATGACAGCCTAACTGTGAGCGAAGAGGAAGATGACCCTGAGCAAGAGGAAGTGGACCCTGATGGAGTAACGTCTCAAGATGTCTGTGATAAATCATTAACTGTGGCCAGTGACTGTTTGTTCCCCTGTCTGACAATAGAATGCCTGGAACTGGATGATTCAACCACAGTCACAGACTGCTGTGTTCCCACACAGCCCGTGGAGGGAGATTGTCTTGTCAGTCTGCTCAGTGTCATGGAGGGAGCTGGTCCAGATGATCTGACCACAGTCAGGGAGGGAGATGGTTCTGATGCTGGAGAGGCTGTCGGGGAAGGGGAGAGCTTGTCCCACATGAGCTTTATAGAGAGAGCCTTACCGGACCTGATCAGCAACGGAAGACCTCTTACTCGCCGAAGGACTCTAGGACCCGTCTCAGATACAGTAAGAGAAGACTTGGTTTTTCATAAGGATGAAAAATTGCAAAGGGAAGCACATGTTTGCTCCCTGAACAAACCAGTTTTCTGTGTTGGGTTTGGGTTTACATATCAAGATGGCTGTTTTTTTAATCTAATGCAAAACTTGCATGTGTGCTTACTGGTCTTACAAATGGATCTGTTATCGTGATCAAAAATACACAGTTGGAAATGTTTTTCTCTTCTTTGTCAGCGAAACGCAATTGTTTGTGCCTTAGGTTATGAATGTTAGGGAACAATGGAAGTCATACTGGCTGCGTCAGTGGTGTCTAGATGTTTACGCTGATTACTTCAGGAATCTCGTGTAGCAGGACTGTTTCATACTTTGTTCAAGTGGAATGTAGTTCGATGTGCTGGTTTGAATAGTTGTGTGTGTGTGTTGTGTGTAGTTGAAGGAGGTGCGTCGGGAAGTGGAGCTGTCTCGCAAGCGTAGTTTGAGACTGAAGGCTCAGGTGGATAAACTGCAGGAGAACAAAGATGGACCTCGATGGGGAAAACAGAAAGAAAAGGTTAGACACTCGCAGACACCAAAAAAAACGAAACAATCTGTGGGCGTTTTCATTCTAAAATGTTCTGTTTGTGTCGGTAGGTCACTGCGGAGATTCTGGCTGTTCTGAGGTTGCTGCTTCCTCTAACAGAAGCAGAGGAAATGCCAGAAGAACCCTTGGATCAGGAGAACTGCCTTGACTCTGCACTGATCAAGTTACAGAACGTAGCACGCAAGTTAGCAATCAGCCACACCGCACAGGTGAGGAGTGACCCATACACATACACTCAGTAACCTATAAACCCTGGGAACAGTTCAAGTTCCTCTTCTTCACCACGCTGAAGTAAAGTGATCTAGATTAAAATATTCCTTCTGATTTGCTGAAATGAACACTATCAGAATCCTTGCCACAATTCTTCTTCTCAGGATTCTAAACATGGGTCACGGAATGGCAAAGGTGTTGAAGAGAGCGCTGTATTACAGCAGGCTCTGAGAGACAGAGATGAAGCCATGGAAAAGTGAGTCCATACACTCACACGCACGTACACAGTGTCACGTCCTCTTGTAATAAGAAAACAAGTCATCTGTGTTTGTGATTTTGATGACCAGGAAGAAAGCTATGGAGGCGGAGCTTCTGCGCAGTAAGACAGAGATGATGTCACTTAACAACCATCTCTTAGACGAAGTACAGAAGAGACTGGAGATGTCCCTGGAACTAGAAGCATGGAAGGTAATTGTTGTGAAGATGTACAATGAGAAACAATCAATGGCAGAGGAAGGTTTGACCAAGATGTTTTGTTCATGAAAGGATTCATGTGGGTCTCAGCAGGTGTGAGAATGTTAGAGGAGTAAAGAAAAAACACAAGTAGCATCTACAACTATTTTCCGAGACACACTCACGCAATAACATCTGTTTTTTAATTGACTAACAAAAGTAGTGTACTGCCCACTGAGGCAGAACAATACTAGCTTGAAGCCCTGGAGGTCAGAGCGGCCATCTGGCAAAAGTCTACAGGAACCTAGTGAATAATAATACTGTCCACTTTGTTAGGAATATTTGTGTTTGTTTCATCATTATAACAATGAACCCATTCTTGTACTAGTGCGTTTGGCCATGTTCTGTTGCTGACAGTTTGTGTTGTCTGTGTTTTAGGAGGACGTGCAGATAATCCTTCACCAACATCTCCAGAGCCAGCAGCAGGCAGAGGAATGCCAGAAGAAGCCCTCTCGTTCAGGGCTACTGAGAAGGACCAACAAGCCTCCCATCCAGAGACCAGCCAGTGTCGCTGTCTCCCTCCCACCTCCAACAACCCGCATGGTTCTCTCCTCCAACCCTTCCACTTTAACCCCTGTCCATATCCCCTCCCTTAAACCTGGCAATGTGCCCACCCCCTCCGCATCACCCACGACCAAATGGAAAAAAATGTTTAGTCGGGGCAAGAGTGGTCGTCCTGGTGACCAGAATGACAGACAGGAGTCTCAGCACTCCAAAAGCAGCAGCAGAGACAATGAAGGATTCCATAATGTAGCGCTGGACTGAATGGGATGTGTACTTATAAGGAAGTATTAGAGTTACAACTGAGAAATTAAAATACATAAACTTAGCAGTTATGTATTTTATTTATAGGCCTGTCAACTTAGATGTAGAGTAAGCTATTTAGCTGGCGTGCACTCTGGGGCTAAGGGATATCTTAAGTGAAAACATGAATTCATTTTAAGGTCAAGACAAGTTAATTTTTAAAATTTTATTATACATCAGTTATACATTCTATACAATTTCCATATACTGTATATCTCAATTATTCACAAGTATAATATATATGCATTTCACACAACTAAGTAACATTGTCAAGTTTGTGTTTTGCCATTTTCAAAACAAAAAGTAGTTACCTGCTGCAATGTTTTAAGGGCCAAATGACTCCATTGCTAAATCAATATTTTGGAGCTGTGCATAAATTTACAGTTGAACCAAAAGAGAAGGCATGCTCATAGAGGAAACAGTACACACTTCTGAACCTTTTTAGATTTCAACACTAATAAAATATCTTCATACAATCACCAGTTGTTTCCCCACATTCCCCACATTCTTTTCCAACATCAAGGCAATAACAATACTGATCTGGGACCTGTTTCTCAAGCTATTTGTGACCTTTCTACCCATCTAACCACATGTGCAATATGATGAAACTGATTGGAGTTCAGTAATTATGATGGGTAGAGGGCTGCCTAGCTACTCAATCTACCCATTCCACAAATAGGGATCATCTGATACAGGGAGTTTCTGACATCCGTAAGAGATCCCTGATTTCAGTGCTATAAAATGATCAATACAAGTCTAGCACACACATACACCAAAACCCTTGTAAAGTAGCATCTCTGTGATATAATATGCACAACTGGCAACATGGTTGCCATTCTCAATGCTGCTGGCTATTAAGAGTAAACTTATCGAGATGCTTAGAAGATAAAAGAGCTCAATACAAGAAAGAGGCACACACATTTACAACAGACACTGCTTACTCATAAACAGACATATGGCAGTATCACTTTTCCAACTGTACTTTTCCCACACATTTCACAGAGAAACACTGGAGATGGAGACTGACAACATTAAAAAATATTATTAGATACATTATATATTTTTGCAGCACGTCATTTGATGAATATTCATATTGACTATAACTTATATTAAGAGTTAGCTGTGATTCTTAAGTAATAAAAAATAATGTCACACTTTTACACAGATTAGGTTGAAGACAAAGACTATACGGTTACAACTACAATGGCTGCTTGAGATTAAAGTGTAGTGTACGGTATAGCCACAGTATTGATTGTTGTAACCTGGGATGTTAAGACGTCTACTGAATACAGTATCTGTAAACTTAGCCTTAATTCCTGTTATCGTAAAAAGGTAGCTAGCTCTCCTGCTGACATCACTTTGTACAAGTGTAAGCACATCTGCAAAACACTAAATTGAGGGCGATTTTTTTTTTAAGTGACAAAGATACTGCAATGAATTCCAGACGGAAGACTAAAAAAAGTGCTTCCAAACAACGTCATAATAAAATAAATTGGTTACTCTATGAACAATGGTGTCAGGAGAGATTGAGGCATTGCTGAATCCTGCCAGACAGACAGACCAATGCTGCTTTCCTTAACACCTGTCTGACTCCTCGTTAAGCGCTGTGCACCTATTAACCAGCTGTATGGTTTACCAATGGTCTTGTTCCCATCTACTGTCAACATCCCTTATAACTCATACCTGAAAGGAGCACAGGCGGAACAACAGCAGGACCAAGACCATCTACATCAGAATGGACCAAAAGCCATTCTTTTGTGCTGATATGAATTGATTTGAGATACAGTACGCTATTGTGCAACAATGGGAGGCTCTTTGGATTAGTAAATAGCCCAAAATATTCCCTTAACCTAAAACTGCAACTCTAGGCATCTAATAACCTATCTACGTACATTTTTTTCTGACCATCTATTCCATTCATATAAATACCAAAAATGCTAATCTACCTACCAAACTATGTACCTACCTAACTAAAATGTGATTAGTAAGTGCATCAACAGATATTTATACACTGTATCCTTGAGAGTATTAATAAGAATGCAGGTAGGACTGGCTGCACTGAAAGGGTGAGGTTGGTCCTGGATTAGCATTTAGCACTCTCTGTTTCCTGTTGCTGATGCCACACCCTCTGACTGTCTGCTGTGGTTAAGTGCAGCTGAGGAGTTCTGTAACAGGAGCTAGGACTGCAGGAAGGATATGATAGAACTGATGAAGTCTAGAGGTTTGTCAGCGTGGATCCAGTGGCTGGCATCAGGGATGTACTGTATATCTGCACAAGGGAACAACCGCTGGATCTCTGGGTAGTCATCAGAGCTGGGGAAAGGGGTCAATGGTAGAGTGATAACGCAGGGGATAGCAAAAGAGAAATGTTATTGATTAGTGATAAGATTAGGACAAAGCACCTGGTATCGGTGACAACTATTTCACGAGATCAATCTACATTTATTTCAAAGTTAGGACCAGTAGTTGTTTGTGGGGTTTACCTGATGTAAGCAGAGCTGGCTCCGCCCAAAAAGAGTGTGGGCCCCTCGTATGTGTTCGTAAAGTCCGGAAAGCTCATGATGTCATCAAGGTGCGCAGAGATGGCATCCAAGTTGACCCTCCATGCATAGTGACCATTCTGCTCCACTAGATTGGTCAACAAGAACTGACGCACCGAGTGCTCCTGGGAATCATTCAGAACACAGAAAGTCTAGTCAGTTAACAGTGCAGTGACATCACTGCTCAAGATATGTACCTTTACCCTATATGCTGGGTCTGGAAAAGGTAGGGAAGTATGATTTTGAAAGTAACCAGAACTCAGATGCGTAGAAGTGCCCCCCACTCAGGTTTTTTGACTTGTGAGCACTCAAAGGTTAAGGAGAAGAGAGAACAACCGTCTGGTGGATCTGACCTTGACCAGTTTGCGTAGCTGATCCTCAGCCATGCGTCTGGCAGTGGAACGAGGGAGGTCACTGGAGATCTGCACATCCTTCATGGCTTGAATGTAGGAGCGGAAATTGGTTCGTGTGGTGGTCTGAGCTGGGCTGATGTCCACCACCACCAACCTCTCCACTAGACTGGGCTGGACAGAGACAAGGTGGGGGGAGGAAACAGATTGGGAAGGCAGAGGAAGGGGGGTGAGTTACAAGAAGTGCGGGATGAAGAGGGTGCTTAGCAGACGCATGAAAAAACACACAAAAAACACTCCAATCAAAGTCATCCATTAATGTGATGAATGTAACTCAGGAATGCTATTTATCACTCTGGGGTCCTCACCTGCGACAGAGCGGTCGTCATGGCTACCTTGCCTCCCATGCTGTGTCCAATTAGGACACACTTCCCAATGTGCAGCTGGGCAAGCAGGTGTTTCAGGTCACTAGTCATTGCCTCGTAGGTCAACTCTGGGCTGTGCGTGCTGGTACCATGGTTACGGGCATCCACTGTCAGCACCTAACTGGACAAAGGACAGTTAGAATACTAGGGATGGGGGGGGTGAGAGACCATCTGACATAATTAAATGACTTTATAAGTTGATGTCTTAATAGATACTCTAAGACAGTCTACCACCAATCAGCGTTACCTTCCTGCCTGTCCGTTGCACGAGGGATTTGGCAATAGAGTGGAAGTTGGATTTGCTGCCAAACAGCCCATGTAGGAACACAAGAGGCGTGTTCTCTCCTTTCCCGTCAAACACGTCATAGGTCAAGTTGACAGGGCTGGAAAAGAAATCTTAGTACCGTGAGTCCTGCTAGATTCTCACATAGGGCGGAAGGTGATGACAGCACATAATATGGGAATTATCTGACCGCACTGATTGATATATTAGCCTGGCTAACTGATGTTGGCTAGCAGGCTGGCTAGTCTGCCAAATCAAGTTAAGCATGCTATATATCTTCCAGCTCTAGAAAAACACAAAAGTAATTGACATCACTTCAAAATTGCGCTACTTTTCTTTGTCTAAATACAATTGCTGCTATTGTCATTATTGGCTTGTTTGGAAAGCTAACTGTGTTGCTGAACTATTTGCCTTAACATGTAGAGGGCATTAGCCATCTATATCTAGCAGCGTTAGCTAGGGTGCTAGCTAGCTTACCAGTTAGAAGCAACTGAACGAGCCATCAGAGACACGCCACCAAAGATGTCTCGCTGTCCCGTTACAAAACGACATGATGTCCGTCCGTTGAGAAGTCCTCTCTGAATTATGCGACACAAAACACTCATGACAGGTCTTGGTAGATTAATTGATTGATTGACAACATATGTTTCAAATTCAGCAGAGGTATATTCTAGCTAGCCGCCTTTACAGTTTACAGTAGAGGAGAGCGAGCTTGTGCAGCTAATGAAACCAGGTTGCCAGGTTTCATTTATCCCCCCAGATTTTCCTGGAATTTACCTTCTCAAATGCTATGTAAATTATCTATTTTAAATGAATGTGTTTTTTCATCTATTTGTGCAGTGCAACTGTCTGTTCCATGACAAGATGAACATTTACCTTGAAGAAAGTCTTTCTTACACACACAAGCACACAAACGCATTTAGATTTAAATCGCTAATATTATTATTAGTGCTTTTCGTTTACAACAATACCAGAAGAGACAAAAATAAACAGTTTAAACAAAAAAGAAAAAAAGAAAGAAATTGTTCAGATATTTTAATACATTTAGGCTACAGGTTACGTTTAACCATAATCCTTACATTTATGAATCGCCAAACACTGCACATAAATAAATCAAACAAATCCTTATGAATAGAAATTTACTATCTACAAGAAAGAAAAATACAAAGATGAATTCAGGGAATTATGTAATCTCTAACAAATGTTCAGAATGTACAAAATATATCAACATCACTTTGGGTTCTTTACAACTTGCTTCCGTCCATAATCTGCGTCATGACGTCATAGTACATTGCAAATCGTAACTTTCTATTGGTTCTAACATAAAATAGTTCGGTGTTACAAGAGCAGTCCTCTCATATCACTAGGTGGAGCCATATACCAGATTTGACGTGTTAATCAAAAAGTGATAGCCATGCCAATAATCAACAAGTACTCAAGAAATTAGTTTACACAATATTTCAACTCTGTTGTGCAATGTGTACAATTCCATTGACTGATCACGTTGGATTATTCAAAATTGTATTAGAAGATCTCTATATTCCTTTGCAAAGAACGTTTTACTATAGGACAGAGACAAATCATTTATTTAAACTTGGTCCTGTGTCTAGAATCCATCACCGGAAATTGGAGAGTGCGTGAAAGAGAAAGAATTGCTGGAAATTAAACTTGATCGCTTTACAAACTATCAAACGTCAGATTTAAGGTCAATGATGCTAGTCACCAGTATTTGTAACACAGGTGAAAGTTGAGTGAAATAATTTAACATGAGGCAACGTAAAAAGTCATATTAGTTGGTCAGTTATTTGGATGAAGACAAACTAAAACGTGTTCAGTGAATGCTTTCGTCTTTCTCAATAGTGCAAATTTATCTCTGTTTATTGATGTAAATAGATGAATGTCCCATTTAGTCATAAAAGGCTTAAATCTCTTGGGATGACCTGATAAGGAAGTGATTACAGAAGGAGAGAGGGGAAGAGCACAGTTATCATGTCCATGGAAAATCAGTGTGTAGGTGTGAGGAATTAGCATTCAACACTGTGGACTTGCTTTCAATCCAAGCTCTACCTTGATGTGTGCTCTTGATAACTGAGAATAACCACTAAGAGTCATATCTGGTCTCTTTCAGATGAATTCTGATAGTTTTAAAAGACCATAAATTCATGCTGACCGAGGGAGAAAAAGTTTCTCACCCTAAATACTAATAATGTACTGTAGAATGCAAACAAAAACATTGATTGGTTTCGATCAATCTTCTCCTTCTCCTCTCAATCTCTCCTGAGATTGTTAAGCGTTATCTCACCAGGTCAGTCCAGAAGTACACACCACTTGGCAGGTGTGTGTTAATGTACTTATCTGTTTATGTAAGCTACTACATCCATGTTAGTACAGTACTGTGTGGCTAACAGGAGTGTGACTGGTCGTAACTGAAGATCTTAACTTGAGCCTCTGAGGCTCCTCTCTCTCTATCACCGATCACTACGACAGGATGTCACCTAAGATAAGCCACTTGGCTCTCAGCACTGACAGATTGTGATCTCATATCGTACACATGTTTACAGCAGTAAGGCACTTGAGGTCTCACAAGTCACATGTCACAACTACACTATCGTAGAAGTCAAAACTTCTCTGATGAACTTTGGTGAATGCAGGTCATTTGGATTATTAGACTAGTGTTCCTATCAGTGACTTTGGACTTTGCCTATTGACACCAGGCATGTTAAGCACTTTATAATTGTGAAACATGTCAGGCCAGCCAAAGGAAACCTATGAGAAAATTTCCTTTTATTTGAAATGATTTGAGACTGTGTTTATTTTTTATTTTTTTACCAAGGGTAAAGATCACATGTCCATGGTCTCTCCAATTTAGTCTTGCTGAATGTAATAAGAATACAGAAATTTCTTCCTGCAAGGGAAGATAGTTTCTATGACTCCACATTAGGTTTCAGATTAAGATGTGGCAGTTCCTGGAACAGGGCTCCCATGGTGACCGTGTGTGTCTCATTGTAATCCATGAAGACTGATATTCATGAATACAGGAAAGGAATGTATTAAGAACAAGGTTGAAGCCAGGCCAGTGTGTGTGTGTGTGTGTGTGTGTGTGTGTGTGTGTGTGTGTGTATGTGTATGTGTGTGTGTATTGAATTAAAATTAAGGAGTGTAAGTGGAAGATAAGGTTCCTTTCCGCGGTATTTCCAGATAAACAGAAGTCAACAGAACATGTTCCCTGGGGTCATCTCTACCAATATTGCATTTACATGGATGTGACTTTATGGTAATGGGTGTTTAGGAACGACCCCCATCTGAATACATACTCTTAAGTAAGTCAGTGACACCCCTGCCACAACCCCTGAGGATCCTGTGAGGACCAGAAACATCCTGCACATCATACAACCAGTGTGTTACTTCATCTGTACTACATACAGCAAACGTTCTTTCCTCCCTTTCTGATTTACATGGGGACGTTTAAATGAAATGACTCATCAGAACACAAAGCAAATATTCTAAAGCGCCATCACTTCCTCGGAACGTTTCAGTGGAGATGAGTGCATGGCATGTGGTACTGTGTGTGTGTCTTACATTCTTTTCAATCCTGTTGTCAGATTAAGCAGTAGGTCACGTGCATTCCTGTGCTCCTTCCAAACCAAGCTTCTGTGCTGGAGTGTTTGAGCGTAACTCCACTGTACGCATGCTTTCTCAGAACAACCCACACCCATCCAAACACTCCTCGTAATCGGAAAACACTTCACACCAAACAAAAAAAAAGCATTGACCTTTGAATCTTTATTGCTATCTGGTTTATAATGAAGACAACTGAATTGTGCATTCTTGTATACCAACCCATAACAAATCAATTGAAATAGAGTGGACTGTAAATAGTAGTTAATCTGTTAAACAGTCAAATATGTTCATTTTGCGTATGTACATGAAAAGTATGAAGGAGTAACATAAAACAGAAAGACACACATGTGCCTACATACACATACCATAGAAAGACACCATTAAACACACAAAACCTACAAAGACACAGACATCATACAAAGACCACCACACATATTCAAATGCCCCTGTCAGGTACTATTGTAACTACCACTCCTAATTACCAAACAATTCCTTTGGTTACATTGTTTGTGAGAGGTTTGGACTCCCCCCTCAATTTCTCAAATTACTGTATCAACACACCACTATACAATGGCAGTAGTCATCTATTCACAACTTATGGTGCACAAAAGCCTAATACAATTAACAGAAAAAAACGAGAATCTACATTTGACAAGCAGTAAAGCATATTTGTCTTTTAAAGTCAAAACAACAGAAAGTAAAATAAAAACCTTCACCATTGAAACACATTCAGTGCTTCCCACAACACATACTGCAGCCAGATCCTAAGTAGAAGAGTGAAACTGCTAAGAGGAAGAAGCATCTACAATGTCATGACCTGAAGCTTATCAAGTACACATCTTCAGTTTCTGTACCTGCCGAATCTATCCTAACCAAACTCAAACAACCAAATACATGCAAAGTACACAAACGGGTGCAGGTACACACACACATACACACACATACACACGCAATCAAATAACCAAATCTATGTTTTAAAAAAACAAGCCAGTGCTACCGTGCCATTATCAGCAAGGCAGCAAAGTTTTATCTGAAAACATTTGTGAAACATCCGGCCAGCCTGTCAAAAAGTACTAATGACATAAAAGAAGCTCAAATATAAGTCATAACTTTACACAACTTTAGGGCAGCAATAGTTTCTTCTTATATGTACATAAAACTAAAGGTTAAATAAGCCCTAACTAAAGCAACAATGTTTGCTGGAGAGAATTACAGTATAAGTATATAAAGGCAACTTGTATATGTAGCTTTTGCATTAATAGCTTCTACTAAAACACATGTACAGCATTTGACCCTACAACATTGACAACAGACCTGCACTCACTCGCCAGAAAAAGCCAAGCAACTAACTCTACACTCATTCCTTCATATCGGAGTCTAGTCAGCAGCTTTCAGCTCTGAATGTCTTCTCAGACAGCAAATGCATGTGAAGTATAGAAATGCCTTCGTTTCCATCTTTTCCGAATCTTCTCTTCATCCCACACATCAGGCTGGTGGGGGAGGAAGTGGTCTTTCTCTCAGACGTAGTCCTTTCTGTCGTATCCCCCTGCTCCCCCGCTCACGGTGCGGGGGGCAGAGTAGCCCATCCGTGGGGGCTTGTACCTCTTCTCACTGGGAGGGCAGGAGGTGCACAGCAGGGCCCCCCCGATCAGAAGCAGGGCGGCGGCCCCCCAGCCGATGTAGAGAGAGGCTCCCAGCTCCCTTCTCTGGGCTTCGATCAGGAGAGGGTTGTAGAAGTCACGGATGACAGAGCTGGCAGACCAGGAAACAGGAATGAGGATCAGGATGCCAGCCAGGATGAAGAAAATCCCCGAGATTATCATCACTTTAGCTTTGGAGGGCTCGTCTTCGATGCAGTTGGTGCACTTGGCCCCAACTACAGAGATGAGGACCCCCAGAACCCCGAGGATGATGGAGATGACGGTCATGGCTCTGGCTGCCTGCAGGTCCTGAGGCAAGGCCAACATGGAGTCGTACACCTTGCACTGCATCTGGCCTGTGCTCTGGGTCACACAGTTCATCCACAGACCTTCCCAGATCACCTGGGCGGTGATGATGTTGGATCCGATGAAGGCTGTGACTCTCCACATAGGCAAGGCGCAGACCACGATGGCAATGATGAATCCTATGACTCCCAGGGCAATGCCCACAATCTCCAAGCCCATCGACATCTTGTGTGGATGGTTGTATTCCCTTCACCAGCTCTTAAAGAAACTAAAATGTGAATTTAGATAGGAGTTTGTTTCAGCTCTTTTCACCCAGAGGTCTAGTTTAGTGTTCTTCCTGATGTCTTGGTAGCTGCATGTGGGAGTGGTGTTGCTTGGTGATGCTGTCACGGAAACAAAGATCCTTTATTGCCCTGGGAGGCGAGGGAGGAGTTCCCAGATTATGATGTCAGAACAGGTATCTTGCAGAGCTTCACAAAACAACACCTGCCCATGGAGGCTACTGAAGGGAAGGAGGGGGATGGGGCTTGAAGGGAGGAGAGAAGGAAGGAGGTTTGAGTTTCGTTGATTACATGAAGCTATGATGACTTCAACCAGGAACAGAGAGAGAATGGGTTTAGCAGGCAAGGGTCTGCAACTGGACACGAGTATGTGTTGTAGTAGGAACTGCAGCCTTGAAGTAACCTGATGTAAAGCAGATGGACCCATACTATACATACACCCGTGTTCAGTTTTGGACCCCTGTTGAGTGCCGGGTGGTACCTCAACACTCCCCCCCCCCCAAACAATAGTGGAGGTGGAGAGGCTTAGTTGTCTTAGAAACGATCCCTCCTATAGGCTGTAAACCAGAGAGCCCCCATGTCCCCTCCTTCCTGCAATGCCCCTAGCAAGAAACAAGAGACAAACAGAAGCTTTAAGAGCAGGCCACTGTGATATGGTCAACAACCTGTTACACACACACACACACACACACACACATGCAACTACCTGGCACACACATACACAAACTGTTAGATTGAAGTGGGATGGACACGTCCCTTCTCCTTAGACTGAGAGCCATTCACTTGTCGTTGTAATAAAGTTTATATGGAACCGTGTTTCCTGGTAATCAGGACCTATAACATAGAATTGGTGAAGGAAAACCTGAAAAACTGCTCCAAATGTAAATATGACCAGAGCTCACATATCGCTCTGACTCCCTTAGCACACACACTATTCAATCAACTCAGTTTCGGTTGGGTCCTACCAGTTAACCTGTGCATCCACACAAGCCCCTTAGGTTACTAATATCCATAATAACTGTGAGATTACTTTAAAATGTAGCTTAATAAAGTAATGAAAACATTTGTTTTTTCAAATGCTAACATTGTATTTTAAAGGGTTTTCAAATTGTTTCCTAACAGGGACAAATGAATAACATGTTTGAAACCTTTTTCTTCCTGAGATGAGGACCATACAAACACTGTGCACCTGTCCAACCACAGAGGAGCTGTTTGAAATTTCAAATGAGGATGATGCTATCAGCGTACGCGCCAGCCAATCCCTCATCAGGCTGCTGAGAGCAGCTGGCCTCATCTCAAATGACCTCAGCACTTTCTGCTCTGTACGAAAAACCACTTTTCCTGCCTTTTTTTAGTATTTTCTGTTGTTCACAGAAATCATCCTCTGACGCATATCAACTGGAAAATCTACCCATGATCGAAACTAGGCAGCTTTGTATGCAAATGTGTGAAGTGGATGTATCATAAGCTACGTTTTCCCTCCATTCTGTTCAGATGTTCTGCTTTCTTTGACTTCATCTGTTGGAGTTCCTCAGAAACCCTAAGTATGTCATGAAAAGAGAAGCAAACCATTTGCCTGATGAACTACAACACAAACCAACAGGCAAACCACTTTCATCACGCTTTAATACAGCTGTTTTTTTCCAGCCTCTGATGTTAATGGCTAGTTTCCTACTGTGTTGACAGTGGTTGACAATAGTGTTTTCTAAAAGCTAGAGAGATAGATACTGTATCAGCGTGTACGCACAAATATGAACTAGGTGGAGAAAATACTGACCAACTAGGTACCAATGTGTTTACTGTCCCAGCTCTTTTCTTTCAGTATCACTTTGACAGGAATTTCTGTCCTCGTTGTCACCTAGAAAGAAACGTTCCATAATATAGTATTTGTCAGTACACAAACTGTAAAACAACCAAGAGGAAGAATTGACTATTTGGGGTAGGACGACATCAAGTAATCACACGACAAATATTGTTTTCTTTTTCTGTGTATTTTACTACATGTTTATTGTAAACTTTGATTAGAAAGAATTTGAATCCACAAATGATAAATTATATGACGTTGCATGCATCATTCAAAACTCTGGAAATCAAGTATATGCAGTTGTATACAATTTCAATATAGTGAAAAGAAGACTTCATCCAAACAATGTCAATACAGGTCAAACTTACAAAGTTTGCGACACCTGGTAGTTAAACTGATTTGTTATCTAAGACAAACCGATACTTCCAAACCAAACAATATCAGATGCACTTTGCTCCCCATATTGTTGATGTGCTTCACCTCATGTCAGATCATGCTGTGATGCACCAAAATGCATCAAAGCATATAATATATATCTATATACATAGATCTATGTGTTGAATTAGTGTTGCCCATTTACAAAAGCAGACTGAAAAAACACTTAGTCATAATAATTCGCTGTATTATTTTACAAGGTGAATTATCACTGTGTCATGTAACTGCATAAAAATGAGGCACAAAATAAACGAAACGAGGCAGCATAAAATGCTTCAGTTTAAGATACAACCAATAGTTCGATTATATGTCAATTAAAAGTATTGCAAAAGTATCATACAGGGCTGCTTATTCATTCATGTTTATAAGGCACCAAACATATTTCACAAAGCATGAGAGTAGAAAATATATTTCTCATTCAAAAGGACAGTTCAACAGACTGGGAAAGAGAGTAAACCTGATTCAGAGTTTTTGGTTAACATCCTGTCCTAAAAATGAAGAGAGTCTTCCTATTCTTCTGGTCACTGGAGGTAGAACTCTGCCTTTCTATTCGTAGTTCAGCCCTAAGGCGTGCTGCGATCTCTGCTTGGCTCTTCTTCGTCTCTGCCTCCTGTCCCACGGGAGACACTCTCACACATAATCTCTCCTGTTGTACGAGCTAGGAGCCACTGACCTGGCAACCCCAGAGTATGCCATCCGACTCTGTGGGGGTATGGTGTATCTGGTGGGTTTATCCTCCTGGGGGGGGCAACTGCAACAGAGGATGGACCCCCCGACCATTAGCAATGCGGCTGCTGCCCACCCCAAATACAACGCGGCGCCGATCTCCATTTTCTGCGACGCGTGAATGATGGGGCTGTAGAACTCGATGACGATGGTGTGGGCAGACCAGGAGACAGGGACCAGCTGTGTGAGAGCAGCAAGGATGAAGGCCACTCCAGAGGCCACCATCACCCTGGCTTTCACACTTTCCTCCTCAATACATTTGGTGCACTTGGCTCCCACCATGGCGACCAGTAGAGCCACCACCCCCACAATGATGGAGACCACCGAGAGAGCCCTGGCTGCCTGCAGATCCTGGGGCAAGGCCAGCATGGAGTCGTAGATCTTACACTGCATCTGGCCTGTACTCTGGACCACGCAACTCATCCACAGACCCTCCCAGTACACTTGAGCGGTGACAATGTTGGCCCCTATGAAAGCAGAAACCCTCCACATTGGCAGAGCGCAGCTGACCACGCTCAGAACCCAGCCCAGCACCGACAGAATGACACCGACCAGCTCCAGACCAAACGACGCCATGGCGACACACTCTTACACGTGGCTCTCGGGTCGGCCTGCTTCTCTGCTCTGGGTCTCTAGGTCAGCGGTGTCTCTTCCTTGTTGTCCTCTGGTCTCCTCAATGATTCCTTCGTGTCCTTCTTCAGCTACCCAATCGGATAAGCGCCTTTCCTTCTCACTCGAACCTGTCCTCTGTCAGTTTCTTGCTCGCACGCCCCTCCTCACATCTTTCTCTTTCCCTTTTCACCTTGTACAGTGCAGCACTTAGCTTGACAGTGTTCTCAGGCTCCCTGTGTGTGCGTGCTCAGTTGAAGATATCCTTAACACTCTTATCTTTATGCCTTGTATTGCAAAGTCGTCATGCCCACCTACCAGGGGTGACATCAGACGCCGAAGCAGACCAATCGGCTGTGTCCTGGGCATCCTCCTTGTTTGTTGCCAGTGTGAGTTTGAGTGTACAAGTGTGTGATTGTTTGAGAGAGGGGTAGCAAGAAGGAAATGTGTGTGAATATTGCTTCTGAAAAGGTTTTATGGTTTAGTGTTATGTTCATAGTAGCTCAGGCTACCTCCTGTCTTTATTGGTGTTGAAGGGTAATGAATAGCCAAGGCAGAGCTGTTTGTGTGGTTGATTGGTAACCATTTGAGGAAAGGCAGCGAGGGGGGATGGTACTCATAGATAGAATGAAATATTGTGTAAATGGGTGTTTGTGTATAAAAGTAGATAACTAACTTCAAAAGCGAAAACAAAGATTGCAGAAATGACATGCTCAGTTTTAAGTTACTATCACATGTACTCTGAGGAAACACCAATGGTTCCAGTAGAGGCCGGTCATATTCTGTGTGTATGAGCCTGAGGTAACTCACAGACTGGTTTCAATCAAACCAATCCACATCTTCGCCTTAATCAGTTTCTACCATATTTTGTACATTTAAACAAAATGGAATCACTCCTCAAAAATACATACGTAGTTTTTCTGTATCTAATTCAAGGGTGACTTTGTTTTGACGTTTCCATCGAGGTCAAGATTAGTGTTTGAAGAAAGTGTTTGAAGAAGAGGGTGGTGGAGGGGTGAAGAGGTGAAAGCGTGGGCGTCGAGGAATGAGTGGGTGAGGTGTGGAAGGGAAGAGGGGTGAGGTGTGGGGTGTTGGGAGGAATTACTGACTGTTACATTCATACAGTTGGGCAGGTCCAAATTGGAACAGCCCTAACCCTAACTATCCAATGAGTTATAACTGTTGGCATCATTATTATTATTATTATGGCAACTCTGTTGGCCTAATACCTAGAGCAGAGAGAACATCAGGTTTTTGTCTGGAACAGGTCCTGAGCACTGCCAGTTCAGAGACAAGCACAAATTGTACCGTAAATACCCACCCAAAAAGAAATCAATTTGATTGATGACGACCCAAAATGCTGACCAACCGGCTATCAAAATAACTGTTTTGGGATTGAAAACAACTGAAGTCTTCCATGTCCAGTGAAGGATGAAAAACACGCGATATCGTAATTCAAATCCAAGGCACTTCAGAATTCTTATCTTATGTGCACATTCACGTTATCACATTTTGACACAGCAATGGACAAATCAAACAAACTATTTAATCAGACAAACACAACATGCCATTTATAATTTATCATCTCAGATACTGAATGTGGTTTGCTTTGGTTTCAAATACTCTGCGGGTTTCCGAATACTATCAATTACCCTCAATCGTTTGCCAAATAGGACGAGATGTTTTTAAACCCTCTTCAAAATAACACAGGATTTATATTTCCTATCTGAAAATAAGACAGAGGTTGTTATTTCACGGGTTGACTCAGTAATAGAAGACAGCCATATGTAAAGTGCTGCACCCTCTCAGTATCAATGTTATATCTCTCTATTGATTGACCAGGGACTATTTCAACCCTATGTTTGCAAAGTCCTTTATGAGGTTTCAGGGCACAGACTGGGCTGGCACACACTGGCGGTTGATTAACAAGTTTCTGTTGAGTTAGCAGATAGATTATCGGCATTCAGTCACATTCTGTCTGTTTGCACGTATCCTTCTTAAGTTCAGAGTGCAGCCATTGCGCTTTCAAGAAAGAGCACACCTAAAAAGTATGGCACAATAAATCTAAATTTAGAGTGTCCAGAGTGACTTTACAAGAACGTAAAATCAAATAGGGTTTACTACGTGTACTATGGATTTTCAACCTTGACTTGACAACAAACTATGCATGCTAACCACATATTTTCTACAAACTCTGTTATTACATACGTTATCCTTGAGAAACTAGCGTGTTCCTGTAGCTATATTTAGTAGGTCCAATCACTGGTTGGCAGATCCATTCTAGTTGCCCCATAAACATATATCCGTTGAGGACTTGTATTATGGAGGTATTTTATGTTCCCACAAGATTTATGGACACATAGAAATGCCTCAGAGTCTCACTCACTGACTTGGCAAAGCTTTGGACACCCCCCCCCCCCCCCCCATCCCTCGTGTGGCTTGCTTAGCCTTGGGGCCTCTACAAATGCTGCCTTTGTGCAAGCTATGTAACTTTTTGGTTGCCATGGCAAACTGGATGCGACATGCACGTTCCCTCAGCAGTTCACACGTTTGTGCTGAAACTTCCTCAAGAAGACTTTCTGATATCTGACAAAACTCAAACATCTGTTGCTTCCTTTGGTTCGTAAAGTCATATCCTCAAACCAGTCACGGTTATTAACAGTCAAGCAATATTATTTGACTTGGGCTCATTTAAAGACAGTTGTTCACATTTCTGTCTATACTTTCATAGTATTAACATACTATAAAACCAATGGTGTCAATGCCTACGTCAGTGCCTTGCAAACCCCTGCACATAAACATCACTATACGTCTAAGATCGAAGCAGAGAGAAACAGAGCACTCACAATGTTCAGTTCTCATGTTGGCTCACACAAACATGGTCAAACAAATGGACAAATCAGTAAGGTGCTGCCTCCCTCTGGATGCATGAGAGAACTGCAGATACTTCACAGACTTCCTGTTTACAAGCCTTCGACTTGAAAGGTTAACTTCAAAAGTCAGTAGCTTAGACTGTCTGAGGGACCAGACCTCCCACTATCTGACCCAATGTGGGGTCTTTGCCGGTTTACCTCTCTGGTCAACAAACCCTGTCTGTTCTATTCTGTTCTCACACTCTGGCTACAACTGGCCTTCAGAACCACACACAGGATGCATTCACTCTCGTGTTAACCTGTTTTTTCTCTCTCTCTTTCTCTCTTCTCTTCTCCGTAAAGGGAACACATTTTATTTGTACTCTGCAACCCTTTTTTGCGGCTGTCAGTGAGTCAGTCGTTGGATAGAACATGTATTCAGATGCCCAGCTCCTCCGCTTTCATCTGTCAGACTGCAACGAATCTTGTTGCGATAAGATGGTTTATGTAATGATAATGAAATAACGGTCAAATTCAAAAATCCCACACATGACATGTCTTCTCATGTTCTGTTGTGAGGTGTGACTACCGATTCAATAGTGCGCACACTTAAACTGAGGAACAGGTTTGACCGGTTCAGTCAGGTGCATGTGTCTAACCTACAACCAATGTAGGAACCAGGTCTCTATGGGAACAGACCTACCTGTCCAGGTTCAAATGAGTTAGCGCTTCTTTGGAACAACGTTTCCATGGAATATGCGAAATAGCTACCGATCATCCACAGTGAAGCTCTGTACAGTTTTTTTTTTTTTAAAGTAAATGAGTACATTTTCTGTTGATGTAGCCAATTTAGTTGTGGCACTCTAATCTTGTTTAATGTTAGAGTGAATATTGTTCGTAACACAAAGGTTTCAGTTCACTAACCAATTCTATTTTCTCTAACAAATCATCCATTTGAATGTCCATTGAACGTGGAAATGCATTTTTTAGGTACGATATTTTTATACCCGTCTATATATAGACGTTACAGGAAGAATTGTTATTGTTATCGTTTCCCTGCTCCCAGAGGGTTCACACAAAGGATGATTTCTAGGATGTTTTTTTGACAGGGTGGTGCCGTCTACCTCATCAACGTCTTGTTGACTATCTGTGTTGCCTGGCCCATCTCTACTACTAGCAGGATGAAGATATGAGTCAGCCACCTCATCACTGGCTACAGAAACTACAGGAGAGTCACTGAGTTGTTCCAAGGTTGGGACACAAACAACAACACCTTTCACAAAGCTAAGACCTCGGTTGACTTTCTGCTTGTGAAAAAACTTTATCATGACTTTCATACAGAACGCAGCTGTGGCACTTTACATTGGGCCAAAAATGCAAAACAATGATGTAACAGTTGTTCGATCAAAGCAAAAGAAACTGATGTGTGTTTTGTAGCTTAAAACAATATGTAAGTTCCTAATATGACAAAAGTTCATGTGAAAGTTTTTTTTAAATCTTTTATTTAGTAAAACCTTTTACAAAACCTTTTACTTAGTATTGCACTAGGTATAATATAATCTTCTCACTAGTAAGTTTATATTTATATGTTTCAATATAATTTATAGGACAAGAACTGAAGCAATTCCTATCTTCATTGGTTACATTAAGATGCTAATGACCAACCAACAACCTAACAATGGTCATTGTTCTTTTTGACCAGGCCAATGATCAATACTTCCTCTCTGCCATCAGCTCCATTTTAAAGTTGGCCACGATCGCTCTCAACACGGACTTTCAGTTAAGCACAGACGTTAGTTCAAATGTTTAGCTAAACATTTAGCCACTTTGAATAAAACTGTGAGTAACACACAACATTTTGTCAGTTCTGTTACAACATAATGTGGGTTTTAACTCAAACTTAGCTGGGTTTTGAGTCATAATACCTCACAAGTATATGTAACCATTATTCTAATACAGTCCCTGATGAGTATAGGGAAACTGTGCATCACTTTGTATTTGACGTGACAAAAGTGACACATGACATCACAAAGGAAGTAACCATATTTGGCGCGAGTTGTGGCACAGTTGTGTTAGTCACTGGAATTTGGAAGACAGTTTCTGCTAGTCTAACCTCCAACCCCTCAACCCCCACCTACCAACTGAGACCAACCATGTGGGGGAGGGGCATGGAGAGGTAGATTGAAGAGGGGAGTGATGCCACAACTTCGAAATGTTATAAATTCAATGTTATGAAGGTCATTTATCTGAAAGGAGAACATACTCATTTGATGTATTACGAAAGCTGAAAAAGAGAGAATGCATGTCCTGTTACTGAATAGCATGACTGAAGTTGACAAGTGGGGGAGGGTGAGAGCAGAGGGAGGGCTGGGAGGGGTGATACCTGACTAGCAGGTTGGTGGCAGTGAGGTGTTTTCCTCCAAGGCCCCTCCCTCCATCAGAAGAGGCCATAAGTACCTGCTCTGTTATTAGTCCTTCCCCCATTTGTGGACAGAGAAGAGAAGGAAACACATCAACGCATTTTCTTCAGCTCACGGTGAGAGAGACAAAGAACCGACAGGCCAACGTCACGAGAGACGGCAAGAGAAGATCAATTACTGAAGATAAAGGACCAGAAAGTGACTGGACTTGTTTTTTTTTTTACCAAAACAAAGAAACAGCAAGTAATCTAAGATGGTATCGGCCGGGATGCAGATGTTGGGTACTACCCTAGGGCTTATAGGCTGGATTGGAGTCATAGTAGTGTGCGCCCTTCCCATGTGGCGTGTCTCTGCCTTCATCGGGAGCAACATTGTCACCTCGCAGACCATCTGGGAGGGCATCTGGATGAGCTGTGTGGTGCAGAGCACAGGCCAAATGCAGTGCAAAGTCTACGACTCCATGCTGGCCCTCAGCTCTGACCTCCAGGCTGCGAGAGCACTCACCATCCTCGCCATCGTGGTGGGCATCATGGGCATCCTGCTGTCCGTGGCCGGAGGGAAGTGCACCAACTGCGTTGAGGATGAGTCGTCCAAGGCTAAAGTGGGTGTAGCCTCCGGGGTGGTGTTCATTGTGGCCGGGGTGCTTTGCATGATCCCTGTTTGCTGGACGGCCAACACCGTCATCCAGGACTTCTACAACCCACTCATGGTCAGCTCCCAGAAGAGGGAACTCGGGGCTTCACTCTACATTGGGTGGGGAGCTGCTGCCCTCTTGCTCATCGGAGGTGGTCTGCTGTGCTGCAACTGTCCTCCCAAAGAAGAAAAGGCCTACAACGCCAGATATAAGGCTGCTCCCAGGGGCCCAGGGGCCCGGTCTGAGAGCTCAGCACCTACATCTGGAAAGGACTACGTGTGAATCGACAAAGACTCTTGGGTCTGTTTGTGTGTCCAGCTGAGATCAGGCAGAACTCTGTATTAGGGCAGACAGAACCAACTCTGCTGTAGATGGGAGAGGGGAGGGGGGGTTATGTTTCAGGGGAGCTTTGCAATGAAAAACTGTTTGTGGATTGAGTATATGTTACAGGAACCACACCTAAAAACAGAAATGCATTATGTTGTCTTACCTTATGTACCGGTATATTATTATATTTGATATTTTGTAAGGTGTGTATGTAAATAGATGTTTCCATATCGTTGAATGTCTCACTGTATATCCTAATTGTTAAATCTTGCTGATGACTGTTTTCTTTACACAGCACACACTATTAATAAATATTTTTTATTTGTATTTGTGGATGCGTTCGTGATTCAGTTTGAAAGTGTATATTAATGTCAATTATTTGAGATCTTTCAGTTAGAGAATCAAATCCCCAACTGTTTCCACGTGAACAGGTGCTGTTGTGTAATAGGATTTTAAAACAAACCATGGCAGTGTTTTCGACAGGAGCACGAGAACGTATGGTATCAATTTTCTTTTCCTCCAGATCAGGTCTAGGTGTGGCAGTGAGATGGAGCAGAGGTTTGTTACTTGGCTTCAAAACCGGTTCGGGTGCAAACGGTGATCGGTGTTTTGAACTGCCCCATTTTTCACATAATACTGGAGACAGCATGTAGTTGCTTATACGTAGAATGTAAAAGGCCGTTAGACATTTGTTTCTTGTGGAATTGAAATGTTGCAGACAGCTAACTTTTAGATGTGGCAGATAGAGTTGATGTTCGCACAGTGTGAACTGTCCAAATAAATGTAATTAATAAATGACTGTCCCGTACAGATGTCCAATGTTAGAAAGCTTATTGTCGGTTAGACAATCGGGATTCGTGGGATTCATCGTCATGTGAGGCCACATATAAATAACTGAAAAAGAACATGAAAAGAGGCCTGGAGTAAGCTAAGTTCGATCAACACAACTGAAACGTCAATCTACCAGTTTTAAAACGTTTATAAAAATGAATTGTGCAATAACGCAACTATTGCGGTTTACGGTTTCTGTTGCTTTTCACAACGGTGAACAGATTATTTGTCTCTAAACAGGTAGGCCAGCCCTACTCATGCTAAAATCCACGACGACACAATTTTACAGACATTCACTGTTTCACTTCACAACGGCACCTAGCCCGGGCGTGTCTGCATTATTTGAGCTGTAGCTGTTGGGAGCAAAAGCAGCCCTGCCCCTCAACAGGTGTACAGGTGAAGGTGCTCAAACGAGGTAATCTCATTCGTTGTGGTATTTTGCCCCCTGCAGCACAGAAATTGAACAGCTGACGCTTCTAACTGCATTAGCCTCAGTTTGTGTTAACATAGCGTTCCCTAGACAATTAGACTAACAAGAGTTTTAGGCGCTTGAATCAGCCTTGTGTGTGTTTGTCCTGTTTTTGCACTTGAGCTGTCTGTGCAGGTGTTTCTAACAGACACTGAGCAGAACCCTGAGTTAGACAACAATGTTGACGTTGCCTCAGCTCATGCCACAACAAACAATAACCCGAGAGAGATAAAACAAGCCATATCCAATGTCAGTTTTCCCCTTTTGTTTAGTAACACAGAAACCCCACCCACGAAAGTCTGGAGCTCTATGATATCGCATTCACAAACTACCCAGGAAGAAGAACCCTTATTAGTCCAGTCTGACAGAAAAGGAACAAACTACAGCTTCCATCCGTTATCTTTGCGAGAGACTGAGAAAACGCCAGAGGTTGTCTAGACTGGAGTCTACTTACTCCACAGACTGTGGAGTTCATAATTGGTTGTTCATAATTGTCCGTGAGGTGGAGAAACGAGCAGGTGCCCTAAATATTTAAGTTGGCTCCGAGCACCAACAGCAAGGATCAGCATGGCTTCCCAGGGCCTTCAGATCATGGGCATGCTTCTAGCGTTCATCGGCTGGCTGGGCACCACCATCACCTGCGCCTTGCCCATGTGGAGAGTCACTGCCTTCATAGGACCCATCATCATCACCGCCCAGGTGATCTGGGAAGGTCTGTGGATGTCCTGTGTGGTCCAGAGTACAGGCCAGATGCAGTGCAAGGTGTACGACTCCATGTTGGCCTTGCCTCAGGACCTGCAGGCAGCCAGAGCCATGGTCATCATCTCAGTGGTGGTTGGAGTATTTGGAGTGTTGATGTTCATCGCCGGAGGGAAGTGCACTAATTGCATGGAGGATGAGAGTGCCAAAGCCAAAGCCTGCATTGTCTCTGGGGTCATCTTCATCATCAGTGCTTTCCTCCTCATCGTCCCTGTGTCATGGTCTGCCCACACGGTCATCCGCAACTTCTACAACCCTCTGTTGATAGACAGTCAGAAGAGAGAGCTGGGGGCAGCGCTCTACATAGGTTGGGGGTCGGCAGGTCTCCTGCTGCTGGGAGGGGGTCTGCTCTGCCAGAACTGCCCCCCCAAGGAAACCCAAAAGCATGTCGGAGCCAAATTTGCCCCGGTTAGAGCGGCCTCCTTACCCATGAACTATGTTTAAGTGAGTCTCTGTAGATTACAGATCCTGGTACATTCAGTGTAATATGTGGAGAAGTGCCTTGTACTAACTGCATTGCTCATAAGGTTCTTCTTAGACTCTACAAAGATATTTGATGTGCAACTCATTGATTGGTAGTGGGGAATGTTGTATGTTTGCAGTTAATGATTTGACTGTTCCAACTGTTCCAACCCATGAAATGCATTGTATATGCATATATTCTTAAATAATCACACTTTCAAATCAGAACAGTAAAGTTTTCTCAGAATTACTGTGAGAAAGAAATATCTGAAATATCTATGTATGTATCTTGTTTATGCATCTTTATGTTCCTTGTAATGCGAATGTTGGCTAATACATGTATTTCAGGCACAAATCTGTCGTTTGTCTCTTGGAATTTCAATCAATAACGGTGAACATTTCTAGGCTTTATACGGTAAATGTTTTATTCTTTATTTGGGCTGACTTTGAGTCTGTCATTCATTTGACAAACGAAAGTTGGATTTCTTCAGAAGAAGTTCTCTTTACCGTTGGGCTCTTGGCCTAGTTAAGTCACCGTACTATAATTTAAAGTCTCTGCCTTGAATAAAGCAGATGTCACATTCTGAGACAACACAGTCCGTTGCATGGAAACATGTTGCTGAGGAACGCATTTTGTCTCCTGAGTGTGCATCTGCTCATTATGCAAATGTAATGTATGGTCAGGTGGTTGTGGATTACCATTACAACAATTGTCTCCAAACATTTTCGCGCTTTATGTAAAACATTTATTAAATGTTATGTAGCCTTCTCATGATGTTTTTGAGAGGTATGCAACTCTATCCATACGGTATTGTCAAAAGAACACAGACAACATTTTTCTTTTAAAAGGCTGTTTAAATGCTTTTATTTGTATAAAAATAAACGATGGTTAGCACGAGCGCTTAAGTGTTTAAGTTGTCTTAAGTGGTACTGTTGCCCAAAACTAAGAATCCAGAGCAAAGAAAATCAGAACAAGATCAGTCTAGTCTACTCGAAAACTGAATCAAACAATTCGCATTACATTCACATCGCATCCAACAAATTGAAAACATTATTTATTAATTTTTAAAAGATTAAGACAAAGATAAAATCACACAAATTCTTTGCCTGACGTTGTGGACTTCGGTGCTGTGTACTTCGCTCCGTAACGGTCACCCTTCGATGGGCACTGACAGCACAGAAGCGCGCCCCCGATAAGCAGCATCCCAGATGCACCCCATCCGATGTACAGGGACGCGCCAAGTTCTCTCCTCTGCGCGTCCGGGATCATGGGGTTGTAGAAGTCCTTTATGATAGCATTGGCTGGAAGGCACACCGTGACAAGACACAATGACCCGCTCACGATGAAGAAAACACCCGCCGAGATAACGACCCGGGCCTTGGCGACTTCATCCCCAATGCAGGTGGTGCATTTACCCCCGACCACCGACAGTAACACGCCGAACAGAGAGACCAGAATAGCAATGACCACCATGGCCCGGGCAGCCTGTAGATCCGGAGGCAAAGCTAGGAGAGAGTCATAGACTTTACACTGCATCTGCCCCGTGCTCTGCACTACGCACGTCATCCACAGTCCTTCCCAGATGGTCTGCGCCACCACTATATTGTTGCCTATGAAGGCCGACACTTTCCACATGGGCAGGATGCAGATGAGGATGTTTCCAATCCAGCCGAGAACGGCCAGTCCGACTCCCAAAATCTGCAGCCCTAAAGATGCCATCGCTACTGCTGCTCCGGTCTTTTGAATTGAGCCTTTATAGGCGCACAGAGTGAGGCCCCACGCACTGGGTAGCTTTATAAACTCAACCCCCTGAAAGCCCCCTTCATGGGTGCTTTTTGGCTTCGTTACTAGGAGATCACATCCATCAAGTTTCCCGTAAACCTCCCACAACCCCCGGATTTAACAGCTGTGAGCTATGGTGAAACCCAACAAAGCACTGGAATGTGCGAGGCTCATGTCCAGATAAAGACGCTGCAACAGTTACTACTTTATCAAATGGGATTTCGTGGGATTCCGCGAGGCTTGTATGGACCACATAAAAGATGAGCTCACTGCTCGACAAATTCGTCTTACAATCTTGATTGGATCTCCACAAACACTTAGTACAGATACGCCAATTGTGTTCTAAACCTGCAACAAGCATGTTGATTGTTGGAAAATATGGGACCAATATCAGTTCCAACAAAACGTCTACTCGTTTATTCTCATTGAGGTAGCCTATTAAGTAGGCCATACTATTTAGTAGCCAATAAGTTGCAAAAGGCATGTAACCGCACCTAGCTTTGTGTTTCCCCATCACTAATTAGTGTTCTCACGGGTGGTCTCAATAGAACTGATTACGCCAGACCACGTGAGTATAGGCTATATATAACATTCTCCCAATCAGTGTCATTGTGTTTCCCTGTCGCTTTCCACTGTCGGGCGTTTATCTATTTTTATTTTATTGTTTTTATTGAAGTTGTCAGTCAAACCACTATTATGGTTAACGCAGGGTTCCAACTCCTGGGCATCTCCCTGGCTATTATCGGTTGGATAGGAGACATCGTCATCTGCGCGCTACCCTTGTGGAAAGTGACTGCCTTCGTTGGGAACAACATTGTCACCTCACAGATCTTCTGGGAGGGTTTGTGGATGAACTGCGTGCAGCAGAGTACAGGCCAGATGCAGTGCAAGGTCTACGACTCCATGCTGGCCTTGCCCCAGGACCTGCAGGCAGCCAGAGCTTTGGTCATCATCTCCATTCTGGTGGCCTTCATGGGGATCTTTCTCGCCATGGCTGGCGGAAAGTGCACCAACTGCATTGAAGATGAGAGGGCAAAAGCCAAAGTTGCCGTTGCTGCAGGAGTCGTCTTCATCGTCGCCGGGGTCCTGTGCTTGATCCCTGTGTCCTGGTCTGCCAACACCGTCATCAGAGACTTTTACAACCCTATGATCCTCGACGCTCAGAGGAGGGAGCTGGGCGCATCACTGTTCATCGGCTGGGGCGCAGCTGGGCTCCAGCTTATCGGTGGCGCACTGCTCTGCTGCCAGTGTCCCAAGAACGAGGAGCGAAGATACACCGCCAAATATTCAGCACCGCGATCTGCCGCTTCCGGAGGAGCCTACGTTTGATAAAATGGAACTCTAAGAACCTGCAGGAAAGGATGAATCAGTGAGATTTCTCACTTCGTTCAATCTAAAGTACGATTTGATTTTAAAATGTTTTATCCGAATGTATTTCTTTCAATAAATGTTATTTTTTCTATAATGCAGCGTTTGTCTTAACTACATTTGATGCGTTTAGATAATTAATTGCGCATGAGTTCACCACTTGTTTCAATGCTCTGAAATGGACATGGAAAGGAGGGGGGGCGGTAGCTTTGACCATTAATTTGTGGAAACACGCCCATCGATGTGTAAAGGGAATCAAGACGAGCAGGAAACCTGAGTCTGAGGTTTAGTCCCCTCCCCGTCTTTCATACCTGCAGTGTACGAAAACGGAACAGTTCCCGTAATGCTCACACGGACTTCCAGAAATCCCCCTTTTTGAAAATGTTGCTTTTGATCTCGGTAAGTTGGATAATTGATGTTATTGTGGATCATGTTTTTCTAGTTTAATACACTCAAAAAAAAGAATGGGTAGACAGGTTCTCTCCTTCTGCTTGGCCTTCGTTGGTTTCCTGGGCACCATCCTCATCTGTGCCCTGCCAATGTGGAAGGTGACTGCCTTTATTGGAGCCAACATTGTTACAGCCCAGGTCTTTTGGGAAGGCTTATGGATGAACTGTGTACTGCAGAGTACAGGCCACATGCAGTGCAAGGCCTATGACTCAATGCTAGCCTTGCCCCAGGATTTACAGGCTGCCAGAGCCCTCGTCTGTGTCTCCATTGCTGTTGCCGTGGTTGCAATCGGCCTGACGGTGGTCGGGGCCAACTGCACCAACTTCCTGAGTTATGACTCGCCACGGAAGTCCAAGATCGGCATCGCGGCAGGTGTTGTGTTCATAGCCGCCGGGATCCTGTGTGAAATTCCTGTTTGCTGGTCGGCCCATTCCATAATCACTGGGTTCTACAACCCTCTGGTTACTGATGGGCGCAAAGGAGAGCTGGGGGCCTCCATCTACGTTGGCTGGGTGTCTGGAGCTCTGCTTATCATCGGAGGGGGGATGCTCTGCAGCTCCTATCCCTGCTGAGACGCAGGGTATCGCTGAGGAACCACAGGGATTATGGATGAACACTGGATTAGCAGATACTTAAGGGTTGTCTGCTTGATGTACTCTGTGTATGTGTGACTCTGTGACACAGTGAGATGGAATCCAAATGACTGAATGGGTCATGAATATAAACAATTAGCTTGATTAAACGGCATGTCATGGGGCTGTAAAATATTTGAATGGAATGTATCATCCTCATCTGAAATGTACATATTTGTATATAATTGACTTGCACTAGAGGACTAATTTGTCAGTGATCCAATGTAATGTGTAAATCTAAACTCGCTGTATTTCCTTAATGTGACTTCTTTGTAGCATCTTCACGAGGGCAATGGGCTTAGCCCTCAACATAGCGCCTCAACATAGTGTCTCAATGCACAATATTTATTCTTAATAAATAAACCTGCATTAACCATGATGTGAATTCTATCAGTTATCGGTATTGATTCATTTGAAGGTTTCGATAAACGGATCCGGTAAATATGTATACAGTTCATAAATAAAAATAGATTCTCTAACGTAGTAGACACAAAAGATGTATGGCAGAGGTTTTGCTGTATAATAATGTAGACAATAATGTCTGATCTTGTCATAAGTAAAATCATAAGATGCAATACAATAGTTGAAATAAAGTGAATATGTTTCTGATGAACCTGACGCTTCTTAGTCTTCATTGACTAACAAGTGGTTATTCGTGTGTATATCTGTCTGTGTATGAGTAAGGGGGCATTCTTGTTAGTAATGTTGCAAGGTTAGTTAACATAAGAAACCAGTTTTACAGACAGAGAAGTAGAAACCCCTCCCCATATTTCAACAACTTACACAATGAATCATATGACTGTAGTGTACTACTTGCAGGAGTGGGACATTGTCAATCACTCTTTTGGACTAGGAGGATACAAGTCACCAGCGAAAACATCCGTAGATCCCCACCATGGTGTCGGCGGGGAAACAGATTCTAGGCCTGTCGTTGGCCGTCATTGGCTTCCTAGGAAGCATAATCATCTGTGTCCTCCCCACCTGGAAGGTCACTGCTTTCATCGGGGCCAATATCGTCACCTCCCAGGTGGTCTGGGAAGGCTTGTGGATGAACTGTATCACCCAGAGTACAGGCCAGATGCAATGCAAGGTCTACGACTCCCTCCTGGCTTTGCCTAAGGACCTGCAGGCTGCCAGGGCGCTGATCATCGTGGCCATCATCGCTGGCGTGTTTGGGATCCTGCTGGGCATCGCAGGAGGGAAGTGCACCAACTTTGTGGAGGATGAGATAGCCAAAGCCAAGGTGGCCATCGGCAGCGGCATTCTCTTTCTCATCACAGGACTCCTGGTTTTAATTCCTGTGTGTTGGACAGCCAATACCATCGTCCGTGACTTCTACAACCCTGCAATTTCTAGTGGTCAGAAGAGGGAACTAGGGGCCTCTCTGTACATCGGCTGGGGGGCCGCAGGGCTTCTTATCCTGGGTGGGGGGCTCCTGTGTAGCTCTTGCCCCCCCAGGGATGAGAATGAATACAGGGTGAAGTACAGCAAAGCCAGTTCCTCTCCTAGTATCAAAGCCTATGTGTGAGAAATACAGTATAGTAGTTGGAGGAAAGAAAGTGTAGGGAACAGATTGGAAGGATTCACTGTGGAGGAAGTGAGGAAGGAGTCCTGGCTCGGCTTTTATCCTTTCTTTTAACTGGTGTAGCTGACAAAGACGTCTATGTTAATGTGAGTTTGTGAGTCTTTGATAGAAATTGTGCTCATGAATCAGAAAAGCCCTTCATCAGTTTTCATATTGTTTTTTTTGGAAGGCGTACTGTTTTTGTCTGTCTATTTTCTGTAACATACTTAACATGGCATATCATGTGCTGTTTTACTGGAATCATTCATCATTACTGCAAATAAACATTTATGAAACACAAGGCTGATGAGGTTACATATTCATTTCTTGTCGTTTGTGGTGTATAAGTCCATGCGAACATTTGTTCAAGCCTTAACAATCTGTGACAAATCTCAAAGGAAGTCATTGGGCTGTTTATGAGTATTTACACAAGAAGGAATCTGCACTAACAGGTCATGTAACTGGGAAGAATGACACACTGCAGGAACAATGTCACGATAAGGTATGTGTATATTTGTGCAAGGGTAACAGGAACGTTTATACAGATTTTTGCATAGCCTCATTACTGACCAACATACTTATATCTCTGCATGCGGGCTAAACACAGGGAAGGAAAATTGAAACCGAATGTTTATCTTTACAAGAGTTACATTGTTGACTCTGTTTTCAGTAAATACACGTTGGCTTCTCTTTTCATGCCTAGTCGAGAAGATGCAGATCACCTCCGAGACAACATAAACACAGTCATGTTCAGTTAGAAATGTACGTCTTTCTTGTTGAAAGGCTTCCCTAATGAAAGGCAACTTTATTGAATAGAGTTTTTCACACAAAAAGTCTTCTTACATGGAAACATCAAAGAACAGTGGGATTAAGAAACACCTGGGTTGCAAAGCTGAAAAGGGATATTGAACAGGAAGGGTGGTCTGGAGGAGTACGGTTTCAAACTGGTTTCACAGAGAATCCTCTTTTGTTCGAATAAATGGCCTTCTCAGGAGATCTCATTACACACACACACACACACACACACACACAGCCACTAACACACGCACGCACACACACACACAGACATACACACAACCACTAACGCACACACACACACACGCATAGCCACTAACACACACACACATAGACATACACACAACCACTAACACACAGACATACACACGACAACTAACACACACAGAGACAGACAAACAACAACTAACACACACACGCAGACATACACACAACCACTAACACACACACACACACAGACATACACACAACCACTAACACACACACAAACAGAAACACATATATTGCATGATACTACATGCTCATGATACAACTCCCTAACACATCTTGAAATCCACATAAACTGTTGTAACCAAACTCGATGGATGGATTTATAAAATAAAATCCTCTTCATCATCTTTTCCAAAACAAAAGTGTGAGAAAAGCTGTGGAAGATCAGTGTCAGCCCACCTTTCTGCTTTCATGTCTAATTCAAATTCTCTATGCAATAATTTCATGGGATTTTGACCATGAGAAATGCTGCCTCTTAGTGTCCACTAAACAAGGAGATAACTTTTTCTACTATCAAACTCGCTTAACCGGGTCAGAAGGGGATGATGTCACAGTTGTCACAGACACGCAGTTAGCCCTAACCTTCCCACCATCTGTCTCTATCTTTCTATCGCTAGAATTGTTGGGTATACCTAGATTACTGCAAGTTAGAGAGAGTTGAAGTGAGAAAAATACAGAAAGAGACCAAGAAAAATAAGGGTAAGGGGAGATAGAGGAGAGAGAGCGAGCGAGCGAGAGAGAGGGAGAGAGGGAGAGAGAGAGAGAGACAGAGAGAGAGGGAGAGAGAGCGAAAGCCAAGGAGCGTGAGCAGGAAATGCTGTGTCAGTAAACAGATACAGGTAGGCAATGCAGGTGCACACCTGCAAGGTAGCACTGGATGAGTCCATAGACACGGGGATAGAGAGCGGGACTAAGGTCTACTGAGGTCATTCGCTGTACGCTGATGATCTGTTGACAGGAGTGGTGAGACTGGAACTAAACCAAGCTGACTGGACAACAGGCACTTCGACTGGAGCGACGAGCAGCAGAGTCCTCTTCCAGCCTGAGAGATCCAACACACGACCAGAGGGTGCAGACGGAGCCAAGCAACCTGTTCCACCATGGTCTCTCTAGGGACGCAAATGGTGGCCAGTGCCCTGAGCCTACTGGGCTGGGCCCTGGTCATTGTTACCAGCGTGCTCCCCTTGTGGCGGGTCACAGCCTTTGTGGGCAACAACATAATCACCGCGGTGATCATCTGGGAGGGAATCTGGATGACGTGTGCGAGCCAGAGCACGGGCCACGTCCAGTGTAAGCCCTACGACTCCATGCTGGCTTTAAGCTCCGACCTGCAGGCCGCCCGCGCCCTCATCTCTTTCGCTGTCGTCATCGGCGCTGTTGGACTCCTACTGGCCTTCATTGGCGGGAAGTGCACTCGCTTCCTGGATGAAGCCAAGGGCAAGGCTAAGGTCAAGGTTTCTTTGGCAGCAGGAGTCACGTTAGCGCTGACCGGGCTGCTGTGTTTGATCCCCACGTCCTGGACGGCCGGAACGGTCGTCCGGCAGTTCTACAGCGCAACCACAGACACGGAGCGGAGAGAGTTAGGGGCGTGTCTGTACATGGGCTTCGGAGCAGCCATCCTCCTCATCTTGGGAGGGGGGTTATTCATCTTTACCTCCTTGTCCAAGAAAGATGACGAGGACGACAAGAGCCCCTCAGTCCGTTACCTTGTGGTCCGTTCGTCCACTGGAGGATCCAGCCAGGCAGCCTCACAGCGCAGTGGGAGACCCCCCACGATGTCTCCGACCAGGGGACTCATGAACACGCAGCCTCCCTGGGCGGCAACACCTTCTGTGGAGATCCCACTAGGGTCTTGGGGGTCAGGAAGGAGTAAGGCACCATCCACAAAGTCTCAGATGCAAAGACTAAGTTCCAGTCGGTCAGAGCTGAGTGAAGTGGTGTCTACTAAGGCTGAGCAGCTGAAACAAGTTGTGTCTGAGGAGAGTTTTGCAGAGTCAACAAAGTCTAATCTTCAAGAATCTCCATCTACGAATGAGGGAAAAACATATATATGAGAGCACAGGCACACACATTCAGAGACATTTAAGTATGATTACATTTTTATACAAATACTAATAATATGCAATGTTTTTGCTCGTTGATCACTTGTGATATGAAGTGGATCATTATAATAGATGAAGGATATTGTATATTTTGCACTTCAAGTGATTGCATGTTTTGTCTTTTTACTTTGTAATATACTTTAGTTGAACTACACAAAAGGTTTTGTCAATTTATGTCAAAATGTTACAATGATGTTATAGCTGTAGATTTATGTTAAAGCTCAATGATACTTTTACAGTAAAGATATAAGGAAAAAAAAGGTTGTTTGTTTTTGTATCATAAAATGGACTCTGGTATAGACTACGGGTGGAGTTAGGAAAATGGCTGTTCTCTGGTTTGTATTTGTGGTCTGAAAATAGCCACTATCTCCAGCGTCACTATTCATACTTAGAAGCCAGCGGATAAACCGGTTTGACAGAGAGCAGGCTTAGGCAGTCAGTGAGAGGGAACAGAAAGAGGGCGTGTTTGGGAATTATTCAAATTGAGTTTCACTTAGTCCAGACCATGAGATTTTCCAGGATTTGTTTATTGAAATATCTTTGATCTTTTCATCTACATCTCATTTTTCCAGATGTAGAATGGAGTGTTTACTGGTTTAAAAAGAAAGAAAATCAATTATGACCTTTAGGGGGGAAAATATTTTACACGAAACTTAACAAGTAATGATCAACGAAGAGAAGGAAAAATGTCTCCAATTAAAATTGTATAATACATGAAAATAGGACACAAATAGAACAATGACTTGAGATTGAAACAACTTAAATACAAAGCCATTTGTAAGGTACATGGAGTCATAACAAGACGTATCAACATATAAATGTCAATATAAAAGTATTGGTCTGTGTCAGTCAAGGCTAGCATGGGTGAGGTCATGAAATGAGCTGGTAGAGGGGACGATGCAGTCAGAGAGTCGAAGAATGTCAGACTGTAAACTGTCAAGATCCAGTCCAGATTTAGCAGCAACGTCAGTCAAACAAGACTGGCACATCTGGTGATCTTATTCAAGATTTTCAGTTGCTTCTCTCCAGACATTGTCCCTTTCGCAGAATAGGCCAGAGTAAGACCCAACAGCATTTCTAACTGCTGGGTAAATACTGCTACCTGGTGGTAGATTAACAGTGAAATCACTAGATAAACAGTCACCTAGAGGCAGATTTCAGTCAAGACTGGTTAGCAATGTCATTGTCTCAACTGCCCCAGACCTTTCTACCACAGTGTGATCAGACAGCACTGCAAATCTAGGGGGTGAACATGAGTTTGTGGTTCTAGGGTCTGGAGAAACCTAAATAGAGGATTACACCAACAAACTCAACCAAAATCAAATTGTTCCATTACTGTAGCGTCCTCTGATACAGGTAAACTGCTCCAGGTATATATCCATCCTCCTGATCGGAAACTGCTCTCTCCCAGTTCTCAACCTTCGTGACCATGACTCGACACCAGAGCCCCTCCTCTTCCATGAGATCCAGCTCACGCTCCAAGGCTGCCTTGTAATCCACGTTGTCGTGGTTACCTCTGGTTGTCATGCAAACAAAGCCCCCTGGGAACAGGTATCAGAAGTTAAGTGGGTTTGTTCATCTTAGTTGTCAAGCTGTATTCATTCTACTGAAAATGATTCACCCTTACCTGGTTTGGCAGCCTGGCAAAGCTGTCTCACCACAAGTACAGGCACCTGACCAACACTTAGAGCCCCAACAATCACAACTAGATCAAACCGGCCTAGAGGAAGTGAGAGATTGAGAGAAGAATATAATAAGGAAATTGAACCCAGAGGACTGATAATACAGGATAAATGAGGAAATGATCATTTAGACCTGTCCCAGCACCGTAATGACATTCATTCATGACTTAAAAAGTATATATGATCAATTTTATAACTTTTTACATGGAGTTCAGAGCTCAAAGCAGAAGATACCTGACTGGACAGGCAACGCCTCCTCTCCGAGCATGCAGAGCCTGAGGTCCCGATAAAGCCCTGTGTTACTGGCCAGCTTCAACATGCCTTTGCTCCCATCAACACCCACGAAACGACCAAAGCCCATCTTCTTCAACTGTTTATAAGAAAAAATATGGGACATTAGATTCAGTATTGTTACGTATGAATATTTAATGACAGTATCTGCGCGTGACCACATTTCAATGTCTGTGATTATTGACTGGGTTTAGTTTTCGGTTATGGGGCCGGTTATGTACTTTCCTGTGCAGCGACCAATCCAGTACCACAAGCAACATCCAAAACCTCTGCCTCGTCTCGGTCCCCATGGAAACTACAGGACAGGCAATTTGCAGCGAGATTTGGAGCTCGGTAGTCCAGAATATCTACATCCTAGACGAATTGGGGATTACGAACGACAAATACACACACACACACACACACACACACACACACACGTCATAAATCGCCAAGATTGCTTTCCTTTCTTTGATCACGTTGTTGGGAATGTGTAGGTTTCGACAGTCACTAGAGATTGTTGCTTGTGGGACACGTTTCCTGAACACTAAACCAACGCGAATATCTTCAATCTATTTATGTACAGCTATAGTTGACAATGTCATGGTGATTCATGTAATGCAGGAGATAGCACAACGCTCATGTTGTAACAGTAGGGAACGTTGAAGATTTACACAATACCTGGTCATAATTTTCGGCCCATGTGTCGTAGAAGCCAACTTTATCGTCGGCTCCCGTGTTTCTGTGTGCAGATAGGATAACATTCTTCACGTCCGCAAACGTTCTGGTGACTGACATTACTTCTCAACTGTAGAGAACAGTCGTATTTTGAATTGTACTAATAGAGTCGTGGTAGTTGCATCGGTGCATTGCGAGTGCAACGTTCAGTTAACAAAGCGCATGCGCCACACTTGTAACCACTGCGGATGTAATTCACGTTCCCACCTGTAGAGTGCTGAGCGAGCAACTTTGGAGTCAAAACAATAGTTTCTGGAAAGTCTCAGCTAAACATGCAAGCTAGCTCACGTTACCTTAGCTAGTTTGTTAGCTAGCTAGCAAACGGCTTACTGTCCAGTCTGTAGCGTGTGAATCTGAATTTCGTGAATGGCGTGCTTGTCATTATGGACGACTGTAAAAAGTTCTCTTCATCCCTCTACGTTAGCTTGGATTTGTTTTATGTGCAGGGTTAATCGCAGTTTGGTAGCTAGCGCTTGCTAGTTTAACTAGCTACCTGCTAGCTTGCTAACCACTGGCTCTGACATTTTCTGCCTGTCGTCCCTTGACTTGGGCCCGAAAAAGTTTTTTAAAAATTTCCAGGTAGCTACACGGACTGCATCTAGTAAAACGACATTAGAAGGTAATGTTAAATGATCATTCCTTCCGGTTTACTAGCTAAGTGCTGTAGCTTAAAGCCGAGCAAGAAATTCTAGCACACATCTGGTCAGTTTACAGTACTGGTTAACTTTCTCTTTCTAGCTTGCTATTCTGCACAATTGTGTGCTAATCGTTATAAATAAGAGATGTACTAGTAATCACTCACTGTGATACAGCAACACATTTTTGATCTTACGTATCCTTTTGTATATACATTTTTGTTAAAATGTTGCTGATTCATAGGCCTAAACACATCGACAGTACCTTGCGAATTCCACAATAACGCCGCAAAATGTATCTGTGTTTTTATCCAACGTTTAAACGTGTAATGGTTTATGTGCTTGCCACAAGAATTACGGTAACGTGATCATGGATGTTATGTTGTGCTTTCCAAAGGTGTCACGTCTACAATCAAGACACCAATATGTCGATATTAGGCTTAAAAAAGAAGCAACCGAAGACTTTCAAGGTTAAAGTCATTACTATGGATGCTGAAGTGGAGTTCAGCTGTGAGGTAATACTCTACCTTAGACTAGTTGTTTTAGCCTAAAACTGCTTTAGTGTAATAACAACCAACAAAAGTGTTAGCGATCGATATAAATGTCTGTCTCTGTCTCTGTCTGCCTCTCTCTCTCTCTCTCTCTCTGCCTATCTCTCTCTCTCTCTGCCTATCTCTCTCTCTCTCTCTCTGCCTATCTCTCTCTCTCTCTGCCTATCTCTCTGTATCTGTCTCTCTCTCTTTGTCTCCCTCCCTCTCTCCTCGCTTACTGTCCTCTTCTCTCAGGTGAAATGGAAAGGGAAGGACCTGTTCGATCTAGTGTGTCGCACCGTAGGCTTGAGGGAAACCTGGTTCTTTGGGCTCAGGTACACGGTGAAGGACACGTATGCCTGGCTTAAGACAGAGAAACGGGTAAGTGACCAGGATGAGCAGCAATACATCGTTTTGCAGTTGAAGCGAAACCAGTTTGTTGACGTTGAATCTTTCTGACTGTTTTATTAAGGTCCTAGATCAAGAGGTTCCTAAGGACTCGCCCATAACGTTTCATTTCCTGGCCAAGTTTTTCCCAGAGAAGGTAGAATTGGAGTTGGTCCAGGAAATAACTCAGCATCTCTTCTTTCTGCAGGTAGCATCACATTCTCCTGTCAATCAATCACTTTTATTAAAGGAGCCACTCCGGCATTGCTTTGAATTTAACCCAGCTGGTCTTTTGTATTTAGACTGCTCTAGTCTCTCCCTGTATTTATGCTCTTGTCAAAGAGATTTATTGAGCACACAATTCAAGTGTGATGGCAGCCCTGTGCTCTACAATACCATCTGCTTATCTTGAATCCTCCTCAGGTGAAAAAGCAGATTTTAGATGAAGAGATATTCTGTTCCCCTGAAGCCTCGGTCCTCCTCGCATCATATGCAGTACAGGCCAAGGTAAGAGAGTCTGACCTCGGCTGCTGTGTGTCGCATCCACACTGTTCTCACAGCCCTCATTTACTTCTACCTCTTTAACCATGTCATTCATATTCCTGAATTATGCTGTACCATGATGTTACTTTGGAGTTTGGAGTCGTACCTCTGTGTTTGATGTTTGTAAGCAATGAAAGGTTGACACACCTTTCCTTTGTGTCTGCTACAGTATGGAGACTATGACCCAAACTTCCACAAGCCAGGCTTCCTGGCCCAAGACGAGCTCCTGCCCAAGAGTGTAAGTGGTCGTGTGTTTGGGTGTGCGTGAGGCGTTTCCAGAGCCAGCTGTGCATGAACGGTGTGTGGTGTGTGCAGGTGCTGATGCAGTACCAGATGACAGCAGACATGTGGGAGGAGAAGATCACAGCCTGGTACGCTGAACACAGAGGCATCGCCAGGTAGGACGCAGCTCACTGACAGCACAAGGAGAAACCAAATCTATCGACCCAAGCGGAGTTGAAGCAATGACGTCTGTCTTTCTGTTACCAGGGATGAAGCTGAGATGGATTATCTGAAGATCGCCCAGGATCTGGAGATGTACGGAGTCAGCTACTTTGCCATCACTGTAAGACCTTGAACAGAACTGTCTGTTCTTTACAGTTTATCTAGCTTGTTCTTAACCAACTGATGATGTAAAGGTATGGGAAGTCGAATGGGGTTTGATAACTTGTTAATAATGCCATGCAGCAAAACAAGAGGGACACAGACCTGCTCCTGGGTGTGGCAGCCCAGGGGCTTCATATCTACAGTCCTAACAGCAAACTAAACCCCAACAAGTCCTTCACCTGGAGCGGCATCCGTAACATCTCCTACAGCGAGAAAGAGGTGGGCTTCTCCTTTAGTACTGGATATCAGCTAGAAGGTTCTGCTAGTGGCCATGCAGCTGTGTCTGTGTGCCACCTGTTGAACTGTCTCTGCTCTGCTGTTGCAGTTCACCATAAAACCTCTCGATAAGAAGATGGATGTGTTCAAGTTCTACTCCTCCCAGCTGAGAGTCAACAAACTGGTGATTAGATTTTTCCATGTCAACGTGATCTGAGCAGCAAAAAGTTTGTCCGTCATGGTAAACACGAGCTGAAACAGTAGTGTGTGTGTGTGTGTGTACAGATTCTGCAGCTCTGCATCGGTAACCACGACCTCTTCATGCGGAGGAGGAAGGTGGACTCCATCGAGGTGCAGCAGATGAAGGCTCAGGCTAAAGAGGAGAAGGCCAGGAAGAAGGTCAGCTCTCAACCGAAGCTCTGTCCCTGTGGTTATTCACCTGGTCTGGATTGGTTTCTGGAAGGCTGATTCCCATCTCTGATTGGCTTCCGCTAGGTGGAGCGTCAAATCCTGGCTCGAGAGAAGCAGATGAGGGAGGAGGCAGAGCGAGCGAAGGACGAGATGGAGCGGCGGTTGTTCCAGCTGCAGGACGAGGCCCGGCTGGCCAATGAGGCGCTGGTAGGAGCCGCTCATCCCAGCGGAGGTGGAGAGGAGCAGATCACCAGGGCCCACACTAGTATTATCACTAAAGGAAAAGTGTGTCTGAGTGTATCTTTGTGTGTGTGTATGTGTGTGTGCGTGTGCGTGTGTGTGTGCGGTCCAGCTGCGCTCAGAAGAGGCGGCAGACCTGCTGGCGGAGAAAGCCACCATCGCTTCAGAGGAGGCTAAGCTGCTGGCCCACAAGGCTGCTGAGGCAGAGCAGGAGAGGCAGAGACTGGAGGTCACCGCCCTCAAGACCAAGGAGGAGAAGAGGCTGATGGAGCAGAAGATGAGAGAGGCTGAGCAGCTGGCTGTCAAACTGGTGGAGCAGTCTGAGAGGAGGTCTGCTGAAGACTCCCTGCATCTCCTCCTTTTTTTTTCCTAAAAGGACTGTCCTCAAACTGGTCAGCACAACTCCAACATCTGATTGGCTTGTTTTTGCCGCCCTAGGTCGAAGGAGGCGGACCACTTGAAGCAGGACCTGAATGAGGCGAAGGATGCAGAGAGGAGAGCCAAGCAGAAGCTGCTGGACATAACCAAGACTACGTACCCGGTACACCCCCCCCCCCCCCTGCCCCTTCCCTCTGGAGACAGGACAGCTTGGACTGGAGTATGAATGCAGCCTAACCCAGCTCTCTCTCACACACTGTTGAACTCTGCCTTGATGTGTGTGTGTGTTCCAGCTCATAGCAGCTTACTCCACCCCGCCCCCACCCCCTGAGACAGGAGACCTGGCTTACGAGCCCGAGTCGATGAGGCTGGACTTTAAGGATTCCGACATGAAGAGGCTGTCTATGGAGATCGAGAGGGAGAGGTGAGCTGGGGCTGGCTGGGCTCACGTCCCTGAGAGCTCAGCACGACAGCACACCCCCTGTGTTTGTGCGTGGCCTCGTGTTGTTCCGCCCTTCAATCCATCCTATCCCTTTCATGGCACGTCGCCTCCCTCCCCTCCTCTCTTCCTTGCTGACATTTGCACACCTTCTCCTTTGTCCGTGTGTCTCCTCAGGTTGGAGTACATGGAGAAGAGCAAGCACCTGCAGGACCAGCTGAAGGAGCTCAAGTCAGAGATCGAGTCTCTGAAGCTGGAGGAGCAGCAGCAGCACTCTGCTGTGTACAGCCTCCGCAGCGAAGCCAGGGGCAACGAGGCCAGGGGCTACCTCCCTGAGCCTCCCTACATGCCCCACAGCAACGTAAGTCTGTCCGACATGACTCCCATGACATGACTCCCATGACATGACTCCCATGACATGACTCCCATATCATTACTCCCATGTCATTACTCCCATGACATTACTCCATGTCATTACAGTAAACAGATTCAAACTTCATATGTGAGCAGGACACTTCAGTCAGCTTGTGTGTTTCAGCGGAGAGCTACTTTGTCACTCTCCTTCAAAGCTTCTTTCTGTGACGGCTGCTGTTCTCCCCTGGCAGAGAAACTCGGCCTACATGGCCCAGATGGCCTTCTTCGAGGAGGTGTGATCCAGTCCCAGATCCAGTCCCAGTCTCACCTCCAGTCCCAGTCCCAGATCCAGTTCCACCTCCAGGAGGAGACGGACACCGGCGAGGCGTCGACCATGACCCTACTGACTCACTGCTGCTTGCTACCAAGATGTGCCTACTCATTTCTGGAGAGAAAAAACACCCTTTCATGCATGCTCCCATGGTGCACAGGCTGGACCGAGAGGACCTTTGGCTCTCGCTGGGACAAGTCAGGAGAGCCAGTGTGAGGGGATGCTAGCCTAGAGCTAGGCTGGTGCCATGCTGTCAGGACCTGGGTGCTGTGTGCGTACCTGATGCTAGTTCTCACCATGCCTTATGGTGGGGTTGACTGATTATGCTAGCGAATGGTGATCTCTTTATTTTCAAGATGTGTATGTGTGTGTGTGTGTTTGTGTGTGTTTTTGTTCCTGACAGCAGTGACAGGGACTGTGGCTCTGAGCTCCAGATTCAGACTCCATCCTCCAAGAAATAACAGAGTTACAGCGCCGTGTATTTCCAGTGTATTTCCATTGTTTGTGTTTCACTTGCTTTTTGTCGCTAGCGCTTGATGCTTGGTACCTGGGCAGCCCTGGCCAACAGTAGCTTTGCATGTGCCAGTGTATTGTGTTGTGCTTGGCTGTAGGAACAAATGAACCTAAACATTCAGCTAAGATGTCATTTCAAGCGTTTTTTAAATAATTATTATATTATTATTATTATTATTAAGATAAATTGTCAATGTGCCTTACTAGTTTTCATATTGTTTGTTTCCCGGTGTGGTGCGGAGGTCTTTTCTGAAGCCTGTTCTGCAGCTTTAAAGGGCTGTCTGGAGGACTTACTGACACTTCCTGTCCTCCTTGCTCTCTTCCTGCGCCCTGCAGGGTCCGTGGGTCTGCTTCCTGTGTGAGCAGGAGGTTGCCACTACCTTAGCCCCCTCAGGGTCAGAGGTCGTCATCCCTGTTTTGCTCAGTGAGTATGAGCAATGAAGGACCCTGAGTCCAGGACTGTCGTTTGGGGTCTAAGTCAACCAAGATGATTAAACTCCAGCTCAGATTGAACTGGGCCCTGAGCCCTTTGACCCTGCCATAACTTGCCATATGGGTAAGTATGGGTTGCGTGGTCAGCTTTGTGGAGCACAGGTATCTTATGAGCACAAGGTGAAGTTATCTCTGAAGTTGCGACCACCAAGATGTTGCTGTGATAGTTGGCGTTTATTTTCCTTTTGACTAGATGACTTTGGCTTTATCTTTGGAAAAAAAAGGGAAGCTATTCAAAACGTGCTGGGATATAGAGGAGACTTGTTCTTTCCAGTAAAGGTTGAACAAGTCATTTGATTATGAACTACGCTCAATGTTAGGGGTCAGTACTGGTGACCCTCTTGAATTGTACACTCGTAGATTGAACTGACATTCTCTGGGAATTGATCCCAACCTTTTTACTATTTGGATGAGATCCTATGCTTGCTGCATGGGCAGATGTCCGGATGGAGAATTGCTTGGCAGTCCAGGCAAGATTTCAGGGTTGGAGATTTGCTTTGTGTTTGTATTCTTCCTCCACCCACACGCGACACACTACACATGAACACACACTATACGCAAGCCACACAATACACTACACACAAGATACACTATACACAGAAGCATGCCATGTACGAAGATGTTATTCGATTCAAGGGAAAGAGAGAGAATGTGGAAGTACACGAGACTGGCTCAAACCAGACACGCTACGTTGATGGGAGTTCTTGACATATGTGGATCGGAACAGTTGCTGTTTCAGATGGTTACAAAGAGAATCAGCACACCGTGTTCAGCCAGACATGGCTGAGAACGGCACGTTGGGGAAGAATTCAGTTGAATGAAGGTTGCTGTTTCCGTGTATGTGTGGGAGGTCATCCCTAGTACCATTTGTCAGCTCTTAATGATGCCTTATTACTGTCGTCAACTGGGCTACTTCATCTTCACGTCTCCTGACTGTCCACATACTAATGCTCCAGCCTCATAGATATGGTTGAACACCCTGAATGCTCTTTAGATGTTCCTGTAAGAGAGGAAGAAGCCAGTCACACTGCCAGGTAAATGACACTCCAATGTGCTTGGTGCCAATGGAATACTAATGTCATATTGAAAGACATCAAGGGCTTTGCTATTGCTTGTGTATGTATGACTGAAACCTTTTTGCAAATAAACAAATATGGAAAAAAAAAGTTCAACGTTTTGAGGGGTTTCATTATATTGTAATATTGCAGGTGATACGTGATGCTAAATTCCACCAGAGGGCACTAGAGATCCAGCGCCTCGATCATGGGGGGGGGGGGGCAAGGGGGGGGAGTCCTCAGCCAATCAGGTTAATGGAATCAGATAAAATGATCCCATTAAGAGCTGTTATCTTTTAATACAAGTTATTAACCTGTTTGTGTGTGTGTGTTTAGCACCAGACAGCTTGTGGAGGTAAGCCATGAGGACCGTTTGTGCAGCTTTTCTGAATCAGGATCAACTCAAATATCATAAGATCACAGGTTGTAGTTTTCCATGGCCTCGTTCTGCTATCTGATTGGAGAGGGATACTGTGACCGTTTTCTGGACTTAATTTATGCTAATTGTCCCACAGCTGTTAGCTGTCTCATGCTATAGCAGACAAGAACAGTTACCAGAATGTGAACTCTTATCTTTTGGTTGTTATATCTGGAAGAGGTCTCCAGCTATCCCACACACAGATTAGGCCAATGGGAGAGCGGAGGCAGAGGCACAGTCAGAGACTGTGAATGACATAGCCAGAATCAGACAGTGCTGAAACCAAAGACACCAGGAAGTCTGAACACGTTCTGCACCGAGAAGGAGGATACAAGGATTTAATGGGTTTTAGCTGCGGAGGCATTTAAAGACTGAAATAACATGACCCAGAAACTATTGAGCGAAAAGATAAAAAAGGAAACAAAGCAACGTTTGTTTTGTTAGCTTGTAGTAGGGTTCTCTGTTGTTGCATGCCATGGAATTGTTACCAAGCATTGAATGATGTCTGGTGCTTGTGTGGGTGTGTCAATAAGGTCTGGTCCTGTGTAATAAAAACGATGCTCCTTACTGGTTCTCCCCTTCCCAGAAGTTGCTCTGGGTATATGTGATCCTTCTGCAGTTAACGTGCGTCCCACATTGTATTTTAGTGTGTATGTGCACTTGCTTGTGAGAGGGCAATTGTATCTGTTTACAATTGAGCCGTCTCTGCAGTGTGATGATAACACTCTCTGAACTAAAGTCGCTTCCCCCTCTAGACCTGTGTGCCCAGAGCAAGAAGTCACCAGGAAGATTCACGAGTGTGTGTGTGTGTGTGTCTGTGTGTGTGTCTGTGTGAGTGTGTGTGTGTGTGTGTGTCTGTGTGAGTGTGTGTCTGTGTGAGTGTGTGTCTGTGTGAGTGTGTGTGTGTGTGTCTGTGTGTCTGTGTGTGTGTGTCTGTGTGTGTGTCTGTGTGAGTGTGTGTGTCTGTGTGTGTCTGTGTGTGTGTCTGTATTTAAGTATGGAAGGGAGGTTAAAGCAACAAGGTTGTTTTGCACAACCATTCAGTAGAATTGAAAGACGACTGAACCAAGATTGACAGGGTCAATGGGCCGGATCAGCTGTGTTGTCCAATGGGAGTTTAATACTCCAGCTGTCAAAATCCTTCAAGGATTGGCTGCATGGAATGATTGACAGCGCATGGTGTTGATATCCACAGGGGTCTGAAAGCTCCTGTGTGTGTGTGTGTGTGCGTGCGTGCGTGTGCGTGCGCGTGCGTGAGAGAGAGAGTGTGCGTATGTGTGAGCTAAACAGAATGTGGTCTCTGATGTTCTAACCAGTATGGAACCTCAGAAAGGACAAATAGGGCAGCTTCACAGGACGTTTGTTTCTTTGTTGTTTATCTTTTTCATTTTACTGGAAGCTGTGAGAATCGCAGGTGTGCCAGGGGGAGGTAGTCAATATATCCAGCTTGTATTTAGGGTTCTGAAAAGGTCTCTACTGGGGCTTTTCTCAGGGAGTTAGAGAGAGTGCAGCCGGTTTGGCAGATAAACTTTGTCATTGAGATGCAAATCCAGCACCGAGGGACAAACATGCACAGCATTGCTTTGACGCACAAACATATATGTACAAACATACACTCATAATCAGCCCCATATGATGACGTACACATACACACATGCCATTTTCTCTTCATCTCTCACACTCTCTCTCTCTCTTTCTCTCTCTCTCTCTCTCTCTCTCTCTCTCTCTCTCTCTCTCTCTTTCGAACATATACTGAAACACGTACAGAACGTGAAGTTTAACCACAGTGTGTCTTCCACTTTGGTCATTTGTTCACCGCAGTCCCAGTTAGCTATTCTAAATGATAATACGGCTCTCACTTTACTCCCCTCTCCAGAACAAGCCCTCTGTAATCACGCAGCGTGATGGGAAGCTGTGTTGTCACATGTAGTTGGAAGGAGAGATGGGGTCAATGTTGCCACTGATTAGACTTGGAGGTCACACATTTCGCTGTGCTGGCCAGACCTGATGAAGGTGGGAGCTGTGTCAAATTAGATATTGATCGTGTAGTGTGTATTCATGTGTGTGTTCAGGTGTGTGTGCGTGCGTGTGTATTACTGCAGGGTGTGTCAGAGTACCATTCTCTTTGTCTTTTACTGTGTGTATAGTCCATGTAGTGAAGTCCCTCAGTGCTGGTCTAAAACACTATCACATACACAGTCTATACAGTATTTGTCCCCTTTGATCGATTGACCTGTGAAGGCTTGTATCCCTGTCCTGCCCTGTATCCCATAGTTCACTGGGGGTTTAACCACATGTGTTATCTGCCTGGGTACCTCAGTCAGTGGAGGCTTATTGGCCAGTGTGGACCGGTGCAGCATGCTGAATCTGTACTCATCTCAGGTGCCGTTCTGCCGGTCATGTTGTTAGGCGTGCTGTGAGATTGGTCATTAACAGGGTGTAGAGGAGCAGGTGCACGTCATACAATGTAATGTGAGAAACTCTGTCTACCGTTAAAGAGACTTTGACAAAGTTGTCTCAGAAGGACATGAGAGAGACTAAGAGATCTCCTCTTCTCCTGGCTCTTTAGATGCACACCAGCACAAAACTGCCAGAAATGACTTTCTCACATTTATTGAAACATCATCAGGATGAGAAGTAATACACACGCATAGAAAAGGCTGAGATATCCAAAACAACATGGCTGTTTTTCTATTATTAAACCAAAAAGAGTCTGTGTTTGTGGATTGCTTCTCCATATTGCTCCACTGTCTTTAAAACAAGATGAATCTGACCGCAATCATCTTATTATTTCAGTAACTTTGTATAAGAACCTTTGCCAGCTTTGTATACTGGTCTCCATGAGCTTTTAGAAGCCATGGACCAAAATAGAGTGAGCGTGAGTGTGTTTGCTGTCTGTCCATTTCCTTTGTTGTTTTTGGCCCAATCTCCAAAAGACTCCGACACCTCGTCTTATCATCTTCAATTTGGCAGCGTGAGTGGATGGAAATTTGAGTGTATATGGGAGAGATTTGGGTTTGTGTGTGTGTGTGTTTGTGTGTGTGTGTGCCATTTCTCTGTGTTCTTTATGTTGAAAACCCAGGAGCTGGTGACACTCACTGTCCATCTCCCACTCCACACACACACACACACACACATACTCATGCACACACACCTACACACTCACACACACACACACACACACAAACACACATACACACTCACACACACACACACATACACACGCACACACACATACACACTCACACACACACACACACACACACACTCACACGCACACTCACACGCACACCCTCACACACACAATACTATTCCAGCTCCAGCCACGTGGCCCCTGTCAGGACCTGGCCTACTTCTTGCTCATGTGACCAGCAGGCAAGAGACTGTATGATTAAATGGGAGAACTGCTCGTCCCAAGATGCTGCAGGGAACTACAGGTCCCAGCATGCCGTGGGGCACCTCTCTGTTTTCTCAGGCCCCCTGAGATCTTACACCCTGTAATTAGCAACCATCGCTGCCAGGAGTGTGTGGGTGTTGGTGTGTTTGTGATTTATGTGTGTGTGTGGCAAACCATTCCACACTGTGGAAGAGAGTCTTCAGATGTGGCTAATGAGCTCTCAGGTTTGTAACTCCTGCTAAGATGTCAACAAACTCCACGATTACAGTCCACACAACATCGCAGAGGAGAAGAAACTATTGTACATCTTATTGCACGTCATCTATTGCATGTACTGTGCACATCCCAGTCAAACAAGCCTATGTGTGAAAACAAGCGGAGCCAAAATGTATCAAGATACGGCAACGCAAAAGGTATTTGCCTGACTACAGTGTGCATGTACGTGTGCATGAAGTAGTTGTGCTCCACTCTGTACGTCTTTGGTTAGCTGGCATGTTAATGGGAGCTCCTCTCCATATTAAGTGCGTCCTTGATTCCGCCCTCCTAATGCAGTCATGAATCACATCATACCTTCAGCACACACGTCGCACGTTCCCGTACGCATACAAACACACAAACACACGCAACTATGTCACTCACTTTCTAGCTTCTCTTGTTAAATGATATCAACCTCTTGTCTTCTCTCTCCAGTCCTTTTCTTTACTTTGTAACTGTCATTATGGAGTGAAGGAGTGTGTGAGAGATACTTTCCCATTGGCCATACAACATTTTTTCAAGAAAATTTAAGATGAAATTGTCATGCCAAATTTGTTTTCAAATTTCACAGAGGAGAAAATATTTTTTCTACTACTGACTAAAGCCAGAAAACATTTCATTAATTTATGATTTTCCTGTTGCTTTCACACCACTCTCGTTTAAAAAAAATGAACGATGATATCTAGCATGATATCTTCTCCGTCCCTTGATGGAAGGAACAAACTGAAGATCAACATACACTGACAGATGTTGAACAGAGATAGCTCACTCAAGCACTTGTGCGTTGTAGACTTAGTCTCTGCTGGAGCATTGTTACCTAATCAATACTTCACACACGTCAGTGAACGAAACAGGAGATCGATCGTGGTATTTCTCGTAACTGAAAGGAACGTTGTCTTGGTTTCGTATACTGTCAGGTCCCAGATATTCAGCCGGTGCGGTTGCAGCATTGTCTAGAGTGGGTCGTCGTATCAGAGAACATAACAAATGAAGAATGGTGTTTCATTAAAGCCCCTTATGAACATCCATGGTTGTGGAACATCCATGCACCGTTGTATTTCCACAGAACCAAACCATCTTTTTATAGTGCTGCCACTCCTGAGATGGACATTCTGCCTGCTGGTTGGTCGTCCTTTGTCAAGGTGACCGCACCCCTTATCAACCCTTGACCTCCTGTGTCCTCCAGCGCACGCAGCTCAGTGGGGGGCCTCGCCCTAGTATGGGAGGAGGAAAGACAGGGAGACAGCTACCAGGAAGTAACAGCAGCCTGCGGCTGGAAAGAGGAAGGAAAATCCTTCCCTCTTCCGCTCTCTTGCTCTCCTCCCCACCCGCTCTCTCTTCTTCTCACTCTCGCTCTTTCTCTCCAGATAATAGCCATTCTGTGAAGTTCTTCTCTGGGCCAATAGGAATCCCAGAAACAATTAATTCCCCCGCCTTGACAGCCCCATTGCCACGGTGATAAAGCCCAAACTTACAGCAGGACGGTGCTGGCCTCTTTTCTTGGTCCCAGGAGACAGAGGGAGAGATGTGGAGAGATATGGGGGAATGGGGGGGAATGGAGGGGGGGGGGAGGGGGAAATGAGGGAGAGATGGAGGAAAGGAGAGCCTGGAAAATATGGGGAGATTGCTGAGGACAGTGAGTCTGGATAAGAGGGGTGAGTAGGGGCAACTGTCTGAAGGGGGTAGTACAGATTGAGCTCCAGATCTGGATGTTCTTCACTTTTCCAGGGGTTGTTATACCACCAAAGAGGCCACTTTGTCACCCCATCCTCGGTCGTTTCCAGTCCCCGTAGGTTATTTCCCGAAGAAAACTCCATCCAAGGGTACATTTTGTGTGGCTTGAAAAGTCTGAGTCATCACAAGTGTATTATCAAAGCGATGCATCCACATCGCAAACAAACCATTTGCTCTGCCACAATAAGTGCGCCGACCCTCTTGCGAAATTCCCTTAATCTGTTTCTTAATCTTTACTTCCTTTTAATGTTCGTCTCACTCCCCCCTGCCTGACAATTTCCTTCGTTCCCTGAACCATCCATTTTCTCCAAACAACCATTTCAGCCCTCACATACCCATGTTCCTTCCTAACCTTGTGCGCTCTCCTCCACACTCCCCTCACCGTTCATCCCTAGTTTGCCTCCACAGCCCCCCCCCCCCCCCCCCCCGCCCCTCTGCACCTCTCCCCCCTCACCGCACTTCACTGATGTTTCATTTACTCTAATTGAATTCATCGTTATTTAATTTAGAGAGCCTTGACTCGAGATGGCTCAGAAGGGATTCTAAGGTTAGCTGACTATAGGAATGTGTGTGTGTTGTGTGTGCATGCATGCGCTTTTGTGTGCATGCTTACAGTATGTTTGTGTGTGTACGCACGTGTTTGTGTGTGTGTATGCTTGCAGGTATTTGTGTGTGTGCGTGCACGTGTTTGTAAGTGTGTGTGTGTGTGTGTTTGTGTGTGTGTGTGTGTGTGTGTTTGTGTGCGCATGTGACTCTCAGCATTTCGGACATGTTTAATTCTTCAAGGCGGGTTTGTCTCCCCTCACTATTTCAGATATACCAACAATAGTGCCTGAGTCATCACTTATTAACACAGTTGAGGAGAGTCAGTGAGAGAGAAGGGAGTGCAGGGGAGAAGGTAGACATGGAGGGGACAGGATGGCTAGAAACCTGGGGAGGTGGTGTCTGGAGGATGCAATGGTAGACAAGGTGAGCTAGGGGGGAGGAGAGGGATATATGTGACACCGTATGTATTATAGATTACTGCATTATTAGGAGCTGGAGAGAAAATTGTCAGCCTGTAAATGGCTGCTCTGACAGACAGCTATAGGAATGAGCAATAAAGAATGAGTGCTGGGTTTGGAAGCGACCTCTGTCCCCTACCCTGAGGGTCTCACCATTTCTCATGGGATTGACTGTTGCGAAATGTATTCTTTTCACGCCATTGTTGCAAGTTAACGTTTTAGATGCAGCAACGTTCGTTATCTTGGTGGCTTCAAACAAGCACAAGCTTCTCCAATCACCATCCCTCTCAATGTTTTCTCCGAAGCCTGCCTCAATATACCAAGGTCACACTGATTTTATGCATACTGCAGGACGAATTAGTTTTTCATTTTCACGCTGATTGTAAGTGTTCTTGATTTTGAGTGCACCGACGTTGCATGTATTACAGATGCAGGGGAGTTTGTAGGTCAGAAACAGAGGTTTTGATGTCCGTCCAACACATAATGATGTTAGATGGCAGAGAGATGGAGGCCAAATTAACATTAACTGCATTAAATCTAATGAAATTGTGTTTTAATCCATTTTCTCTGTGGGATGCTGATTTTTATTCGATGTGACTTTTTCAAACTTAGCATGTGTTTGCTGCCTGGGAGAAAGCAGATGTAATCCAGACTTTCCTGTATCAACACCTAAACAGCATGGCCCTTGTCAGCGACCGTGTGCCTCATCAGTATTCACAGGAGAATGGGAAAATGTATGTGCAGGTGGTTGCAACATTTGAGCAATGGTAAAAAAAGAAAAGAATCAATACAATCTCATGCTTTCACATAACAGAACCCAAAATCCATTTGACAGCTCTGTGAAGCCTCCACAACCTACTCTTTACTGAGCTGGAATGTATTCTCTGAGCTTTTAAAGAGACTCACCTGTGCACGTGAGGCGAATGCTAGGGCCACGCTGGCCGCTTCCATGTCGTGTTCCCCAATAGACCTATTTCATCTCAATCGATGGGTGTTGTGCATCAGAAGACCTGCCCTGGAAATTCATTTCAATGAAACGACATCTCAGAGTTCATTTCCATCACCGAACACGGAATGTGGTCGTTAAAGTTGTCAGATTACCCTTGTGTGTTGTCACTGTCTGTTCCAGGAAGCCATACCACTTACGTGTGTGTTTGCCCGTGTGTGTGCCTGTGCCCGTGTGTGTGTGTGTGTGTGTGCGTGCCCGTGTGTGTGTGTGTGTGCGTGCCTGTGTGTGTGTGTTTGCCCATGTGTGCCCGTGTGTGACCATGTGTGTGTGAATGATGGGTGTAATGTACAGTTCTCTGTTCATTTGAGTTTACTGCTATCACTTCTAACTCTGAAGGTCTCATGTTAAATTCACATGCAGTTGCATAATTCATGTGTTGCTACAGGCATAACCTTCTGGGGTGACTCAAAGTTTTACCGTTGGCCGCATAGAAAATTATTTAGTTTACGGAGCAAAGCGGCAACGTGTGTGCATGTGTATGTTTGTGATTGTAAAAAATAATAATTCACCTGTATCCAACCGAATAATTTTTTGCCACGCGGAAATGTTTTGATTGACAAGTCAGTATGCGTGTTAAATCATACGTCTCATAAAGTAGAATTAAGTAGATGTTGAGACTATTTCAATTTACCGAACCTATGAAGACAGACGCACATTCGCTTGCCAGGCCGCACACACCTGCTTTCTGATTGTTTTGGTATCTCAGTTCATCAGCACTATCTTGGGTGAATGTGCATAAATTGAATGTATTATTTTAGGAGTTGAATTGCTCCTGATGCTCATGTTATGAGACCTGAGTGTTGATTTGACAGCACCACACATTTCCCCATGGAAGGTCAACCCATTCTCGGAGAAAACGAATAATAGGCATGGAGTGCAATGGATGATGAAAATGTTTATATGCTAATCATGAAGAGGTTGAATTGGAAAGGGTGAGCGAATACATTATCGCAGGCCTGCAAGCTGAAACTGCTCCTCCTGTGTGTGTCATTTGGTTAGAGTTTACCTCACCTTACCTCACCATTACTGACAGTAACACTGTTGAGTAGTAGTGTTGACAACCCCCTGTCACTACTTCAACTTTGACCTTCAAACGTTTCGATTACGAGGAAGTCGACGTCCCACGCAGCTTAACATCACTATGTAATCTGGGCACAAAAATGTATTTATATTCTCCTCATCTCTTCAGCAATACCTGCGTCCCCCGTCCCCCCAGTGTCTTATAACGATGAGACGCTTGCGCTTGTGATTGGAGGGATTGCTTAATGAAACGTTCTGTAGACAAACGTGTCTGATTCACAAAAATAGTTTACGGAATATTTAAAAGGGCACCTGTGTTCCACTTAAACGTGATCAGATGCAATCACACCTATTTATAGTCGACGAGTCTCCTTCACCAGCACCTGAAAATGTGTGAATCCTTATGGCTGCCAGCAGGCCAGCTGTCCTCCCTCAGGGCTCATGGCCAGACAATCTGACCAGATGAAGGGAAGGCATGTAATCCTAGCAGGACGTTGTCATTACGATCTGGATACCCGTGTGATCAGTTCATTTACATGCAGACGGGAGTGCTGTTCCATCCTATATAGTATGGATTTCCTCTGCATCACTAGGTTTCTTGTTCCCTAGTCTACATACGTTTATCTAATTGAAGGTGACCTGTCAGCTCAATTACGAACTAAACGAAATGTTCTACTGCTTCAGTTCATTTCTCTCTTTCAACTGTCACGGAAAAACTGACAAGTTCCTGTATGGAAAAAACAGCAAAACGCAGAGGGGAACCAGCCCTCAACCGTGAACAAACACCTGTAGAAACTCAAATGACCTCATAACTGCCATTATTTCGTTTCGTTCACTCTGCAGAACTTAAGAAACTGTCCAGCACCATGGAGAGCGGCACAGCATCACTAAAGCAAGAGTCTATTCTTTCAGCGTTCCCATTATGTCAATGTAACACTCATAATTAGCTAACCCATGTAGCACTGATGTCACTGCCTGGTTGCAAGAATCATGTAAACTATATATACTGGCATAATATATCTTTTCAGGAGGTTAGAATAATGGAGGTTACGAATTAAATACGTTTATGTTTGTATATTAATCCAAAAGGATATCCTCCATAATAAGCAATGTGAAAAGGGAATAAACGACGGTGAGGTTTTGGTCAACTTCCTGTTGGTGGGCTGAGCTGAAAATTCTCATATATTCTTAAGGAAGAACTAGGAAAAATCCCATATTACTTGTTTTGCAATTCATTTGAAATCAGTCAAATATCAAGTTTACTGATGAAATTGATCAGTTTAGAATGTTGGGTGTTCGACGTAGAGTTGTTGAAACACCCACACAAACAAACCCACAAACGCATACACACACACGCGCGCGCGCACTTGGTATAAATCACTGCGAGAGATACCGTGTCCGCTGAGCAAATCGACATCACGCGAACACACCTCCACCTCTGCTCTGGGCGCTTCGTCCCTCCCACCCCCGATTGGACCATAAATGGGTTAACTCTGTCAACAGCAGAAGACAAATGGACCGAGAACAACGGGGATCCCTTTCAACCGAAACCGCTCGTCAACTGTTGTTTTATCGATCTTAAGAGTGGAAGCGGCCGTTAAATAGATCTTCTACCCACGTTAATACGTGTTTTTTTCGACAGAGCGTTTGATATTAGATTTATAGAGACAGAGTGGGCTACGGTTAACACCGCGCTCCAGACTCGTGGGCGGCTGGGTGTCGTCCGTCTGTGCCGCGGGAGTGAATCACAGGGAGGGGGCTCTGAGGACCAAGCACCACTATCATCACCCAACTCTCAGATATGGAGATTGGAGATGAAGACGGATGGACGGCCATTCAATCACATCACAGCTGATCTGGGGAAACAATAGCATATCATTAAGCACCTAAGTGGAATTTTAAATGGAAATTGCAACTGCCAGTGAATAAGTACAGTTTGATGTTTAACATAACAGTTTTCGGAACCTAGTCCAAGCAGAGTAATATTTTTAGAACCCCTTACTTCTGCTTGGCTTTTGAATTGCTCAGCACCTGATGCAAACACAGTGTGTCAAAGTCGGTTAAGCCTCTGCACGCGCAGAGAGGAGCTCGTGGGTGATTGAACCTTGATTGACTGCAATCATCGATTGAACAGGTAAGCTTTCAATAGGCACCAATTCCCTGCTCCATGAAGGCGGTAACCGTTGTAGGTGACTCACTGCAACCAGTTACGCATGGCCACAGCCTAGACTGCAGCTGCACCTGTTGGTGTAAAGAGGATGAGAACAGGATGGTTAGCTCTCGAGACTGTTGAGTTGAATAGATAGACTGTTCTACCTTTAAAAAGCAGTGCAGTACCTTACCATTATTAAAATAATCTAGTCTTTTTTTCTTTCATTATCTCAGTGTCTGCAACACCTCCCTTTCTGCACTGTCTGATGATTAGACCTATAGGTCTAATCTTTTTCTCATTCTGTGACACACATCGCGCAAGCGTGTCCACCAGCCAGATCCTGCTTTGAACTCCACCGCTGTAATGACCAAATCTGTCACCCGTCAAAATACCATCCCTCATCCTGCCCCAGAGACTTGCCATGGCCGCTGGTGCTAAAACGCCTCAAGTGAGTGCAGCGCATGAGTGCGATAATGGATGGAAGTGTGTGAGTGAGAATTTGTTACGGATGGCGCGCCTGAGTTTTTCTGCCGCCCCAATCTCCTGGGTTGACTTGGCGGGATGGCGCACGGCGGGCAACATAGCCTATGGAGTTCAGTCGCGCTGATTATTTACTTCGGACGCTCTACGGGGTTGGTTGTTGGATAATATAAATCTCTTCCACTGACAGTATTCGATAGAGGCTGTCCGTGTTCTCTTCAATAGCTAACGTCTCTTTGTCAAAGTAGCCTATAGAACCAAGGGCATCTACACATCCACGCCTGCTCGGGGTCTCGTTGAAAGAAACGGACGTTCTTCGGTCTCCGGTCGCATGTTCGAGCAGCGGAAGATATCAGAGAAATCAAGGTGTAGCTTAGACGCTGAAGATGGGACCGGAGAGGTCGGTACTCTTGGAGCTGCCGTTGCGGCAGGTGGATGTCCCTTCCTCACCTCCGCGTGGGTTGTCGGAAGATGAGCCACGCGCAACGGGGGGCGACGTTATGGAAAGCCATGCGAGGGGGTCAGCAGAGATGTCAATCACGGTAGAATACAGCCCCGACGGGTAAGGGACTACGACGAAGGTCGCACCCGAATGGTGGCATAGGAGTGTACAAGAGTGCAAGGTGACTTTGACACCATGACCGCGGCTGTTCAGAGCTTTCCTTCTCTCTTTGGACTTGTTCTTGATTAAATTAAACTTGAACGCTTGCAGAGGTAGAATGTGCCCTCTGGAGAGATCAAATTTAAGAGGCGGTGTCTTCCATGATGCCCAGTGGTTTGATCTAATAACGTTGGTGGAAGGGAGGGGAGGAACAAAGGCTTGTTTAACTCAGTTCAGTATCTCAAACTTGTGTGGACCTCAGCTTCAAACTCTTGATGACTGTGACTATGGTTTGTCTCAGCCAGCTTGCAGGTAACTGATCTGAGAACAGGAGGGCACAGGTGTAGCAGTCTTAGCGCTGCTCGACAGAAACAGTCAGGCTGTTCATGTGTTTCCCCACAACATCTGGAGCGCTACCACACCCTCATCAAAGAATCGAACCGTTTTAAACTGTTCATCCCGGAAGACACAACAGATTTACAGTCCAATGTGTTTGTGTGCGATGTGGGCTCGTTTTTCGTTTGATTGCGAGAGAGTGTGTGTTGTCGACGCACGCCGGTTGTGTGTTGCAGTTTGGCTGTTTGGTGTGAGACGGGTGTGCTGAGGTGTGTTGGTGTGCAGTGGAGTGTGTGATGAATGGCATGGTGCCTCTGACCTCCCTCTCACCACTAATGCATCTCTGTCCAAGGGGACTGAGAGGGGTGTGAGCTAGAAAGTCTTGCTGTGTCTCTTATTCTGTCTCTCTCTCTTTCATCCTGTCTCTCTCATCCTGTCTCTCTCTGTCTTACTCTGTTGCTCTCTCTCTTGTTTTCTCTTTGTCTCTCTCTGTCGTTCTCTGTTGCTCTCTCTCTCTTTCTCTTATTTTCTCTCTGTCTCTCTCTCTGTGTCTCAGTCTCTGTCTCTTCTCTCTGTCTCTCTGTCTCTCTCTCTCTCTGTCTCTCTCTCTGTCTCTCTGTCTCTCTGTCTCTCTGTCTCTCTGTCTCTCTCTCTCTCTGTCTCTCTCTCTGTCTCTCTCTCTGTCTCTCTCTCTCTCTCTCTCTCTCGCTGGCTGTCACACACGCTGCCTCTACCTCTCCTCTCTCTTTGTGATGCTATGTTGCTTCCCATGCTTAACATGCCTCTTCACCTTCAACTCTTTGCGCTCTATTTATTTCCCATCTCTGTTTACTGTATTGTATATGGACTGATCTCCACCATTTCTCTTTCCCTTTCTTCTCTTTCGCTCAACCTCTTTCCCCTCTCCCACTCTCTGTCATTCTCTCTCGCTCGCTCTCTCTCTCTCTCACCCTCTCTCTCTCTCTCTCCCTCTCCTCCTCCTGCCCTCCCCTTCCCCCACTTTCCTGTGTTGTGTAGGTGGTTTTGCAATTCTAAGAACCGATTCACCTGATGAGTAACCTTGCCTGAGACCAGAGACTCCTCTCTCAGGAGCAGATGACCATGGATGACACACACACACACACACACACACACATGCATACCAACACACTCCCTCATACACCCTCTCTCTTTCTTCAATTCACCGTGTTTCTCTCTCACCTAACCCAGCCCTGTCTTGTTCTGATACTGTGTAGAGACTTCGTCTCTGATGTACCCCACTACTAAAGGCTGGACTTGGATGTCTGTGTGTTGTTGCAAATTGAGAGAGTTGTGTAGATTCATCAGGAGCTTTAAATGGATGGATGATTGATGAGGATCGTTGATGAATTGAGCGTTGCGCAATAGGAGTTGTGGTTCAGTGCGTCTTGCTTGCCAGTGTAGCATCTAGGGCAAGTAGATGTTGCCGTGGTGACCTGAGTGCCTTAATTGTGCACCTGTGCAGGTGGGACAGGATTAGAACCATGAGCAGATGGGCTAAATACCACCCTTCAGAGCACGCACACAAACACACAACACGCACACACCTCAACTCAAACCCAAAGACACACACACACGTACACGCATGAGCATGCCATAATGATTACACACATGCACACGTGCATCCCCACAACCCCCTGCCCCACCCTACACACACACATACAGCATGCACACAGACAGACACACATAAACACACTAGAACATTCTCTGCTCAGGGTGACACCATGACAGGCAGACTTTCCACTGTGTGGCTGGTCAGAGCATCCACACCTAGATCTGATTTGCGCCTGTATCAGGTGACTGCAGCCTGTGGTCCTGTTTATTCCCTGCTCGTCACAGGAAAGGATGGCGTAGGAACTGAGGCACAGAGTAGTGTCTGACCTTCCTCTCCTCTCCTCTCCCTCGCTCCCAGAGGTAACGAGACATCTGTACTTTTGTTGGTTTATCTTCTCTGTCTGCCGGGGAGCACAGAGAGCTCAAGGGATCTGTCTGTCCAGGACCTTGGATCTCTCCAGAGATCTGTCTCTGTCTACAAGGATAGACAACACCAGCGTTCTATCTGTCACATGCACACACCACCTGTACCTCCATCTACGTCTCTCTCTTTTCAGCCTTCGTGCTCTCTCGCCCTCCCTCTCTATATCTCTATGTCTCTAGCTCTCTCTCCCACCATCTGTTTCCACAAGCGTCTAAAGTGAGTATTGATGTTCTGTCAGGGCGTGAGGTCGCTGAGTGAGTCCGTCAGTCACCCTGGGGATAGACTGGGGGGACAGGAAGTTAGAGACATTGACAGGTAGGTGAGAGGGTCTGATCTGGAGAGGCAGGACTTTAGTCATGCTTTATCTCAGTGGGCTGGGTGCCTGCCAAAGTAGGGTGGCCAGGGAGACGACAGAAAGAACAGCCGAGGGAAACAGGGAAACAGGAGAGAACAATGGAGGTACCAAGAGAGAGAGAGAGGGAGAGAGAGAGAGAGGAACAGGGAGAGGGAGAGAGGGACAGAGAGAGAGAGGGACAGAGAGAGGGAGAGAGGGACAGAGAGAGGGAGAGAGTGGGACAGAAAGAGGGAGAGAGGGACAGAGAGAGAGAGAGAGAGAGAGAGAGAGAGAGGAGAGAGAGGGACAGAGAGACAGAGAGAGGGAGAGAGGGAGAGAGAGAGCTAGAGAAACAGAGGTTGAGAGGAGAAGGATTGGCAGATAGAAAAGAGGAGTGTTACAAACCGGTTTATTGCTGATCGCAACACTGCCAACTGTCCCACAGGACGTCACTGTCGATTCTCTACAAACAGTCACACACAAACCCAAACACACACACACATGCACAGACACAAACTTTGAAATCCCAGTGTGTGTAATTGAAGTGCGTGTGCTTTGTGTGTTTTAGGGGGAAAATGCCGTTTCACCATGTACGGGCAGGGCTGCTCTACACAGGGAACTATCTGAGCCGCTCCTTATCCGAGACTAGCGAGGCATTTCAGCTCACCAGCATCTCCACAGAGGAGCTCGGAGGTGAGTCTGCGTGCGTCTGCATGGCCAATTGTTTGCTCTGTGTGTGTGTGTGTGTGTGCAGTGTCTGTTAGCACACTATTGAATTTGGCAGTCGGGAGCTGGTATGAAGCCCTTTGTCCTCCAAATCTCTTAATTCCACGTCCCCGATGGACACTCATTGATCAGTTCGATAAAGAAACCACAACACTTGCCTCGCATGGCATCGCTGGCTCAATACGTCTGACTTTGATTGACTTTAGCCGCTAAAAGCAAACTTGCTTGTACCCTGCAAGCTGGTGGGCCCCAGAATCTCACTGGGACAGTCAAGGGCAAAGAGAAGGGTAAAGTTGGCAGGAAGTAATTAGAGCTGGTCCAACCCCAGATGATCGAATGGCTTATCTTGAACTGTCAATAACATTTCCAGGCCAATGAGAGTCTTTGAAATAAAGAATAAAGCGGTCCTATTGGATGTCGATGAATAAGCGCTCCTGATAATCCCTCCCATGGAGGGAGTGAACAGGCTTTGTGGTAGAACTGTGGTGTGTGTCGGCATCAGTCAGGACATGCTTCTTGGTGAAGGAAGAGAACATATTCCTCTGGGTAAGATTGAAGTTTAAATCGCAGCATTCGCACCGCAAAGACACGCACACACACACACACACACACACACCCGCGCTCGTACGCTTCACACGATACAGTAACACAGCTAGGGGCAGCTCTTTCACAGGCGTCTCCACTGTGGAGCAGCATACAAATAAATCTCACTTTGTTCTGGGAGAGAAAGGCGTGCTCGTCGCTCACTCAGTCTCTCTCCTCTGATTCCTGCTCTGTTTGCTGAGGGATCCGAAGGCGCTTTTGGTCTTGTTATGTGTTGAAGGGGGACTTTTCCAACATCCAGATGGATGTTGTGTCTGCGCTCCCCATCACCAGGTGCTGACAGAGCACACACAGGCTGATTACACAGTCGTAGAGGGGTAGGGGTGGGGGTGGGGGGGCCGCGTGTCACTAACACAATGTTTAACACTCGAAACTGTACTGAGCTGGATTTTCTCCCACCGCGTTTGAACCCAGGCAACTAATTGATAAAGCAGGGGAGGTAGAAGGGAATGAGAGAGAGAGAGAAAAAGAGAGAGAGAGAGCGAGAGAGAGAGACAAACACACGCACAGTATAACAGTATGGAAATCATACAGCTGGGCATAAAAATCTAAAATACGATTTCTTGC
>BROE01000019.1:6788019-6838019 GCA_036571765.1 Plecoglossus altivelis
ACGTTGAGAGGCTGACTCAAAGCCTGTTTTCTTCACATATTGGCACAATCGCACACACACAAGCACACACTCACACACACACACACACACACACATACAAACACGCGCGCGCGCGCAAACAAACACACACAAGCACTCACAGACCCCCTACCTACACCCTTCGTCCAGAAACATATTTTGGGAGGTGGGGGCCCAGGGCTTTTATAGAGAGAGCCATGCTGAGGATAGAGTCTGTGTGTGGGTCTGCGAGTGTGTCTGCGTGTGTCTGTGTGTGGGTCTATGTATGTGTGTGTGTGTGGGTCTATGTATGTGTGTGTGTGTGTGTGTGTCTGCGCATGCCTGCTCTTGGGACATTTGTAACAGCTTCAAAAGACTTCTCCTTCACAGAAGACAGATATTCCAGGGAAGTGCATCTGTTTGGGGTTGAACGAATGCTTCTGGAGTAAGCTTCTGTTCGTGTCCATATGGTTGGTGTGAACTAGCTTCTGTTGATGGATGGCTGTACCTCAACCCAAAATGAGGGTTGTTTATGTTGTTTTGTATAGAGTTAATAGGTGTACTCTGGAAATCCTGTCAGGACTGATTGTTGTTCCAGCGGTCGTTTTCCCATCAGAGCCAGTCAGTGTTAGTTTAGTTTGAATCAACTAACAATGGTAGAAGATTGTGAGTCAGTGGAGTCAAGGTTAGATTGCTTGGGAGGAAGGGAATGAAAGACAGAAAGAGAGTGTGAAAAGAGAGGAAGACAAAGAGAAAAAGAAGTAGTTTAAGAAGGAGAAGGAAAGGGAATGAGATATTATGATTCATCAAGGTCGCAGACAGTCTGTGTCTCAGTGGAGATTTAGACGTTCACCTTAACAGACATAATGAGTCATAAACACACCAAGAGCAAAAGAGAGGAGAAAGAGAGAGGCAGAGAGCGCAAAACTGCGAGCGAAAGGGAAGGCAAGAGATAAATAGAGAGGGAGGAAGGGAATTATGCCTTGCTGTGGTGGGGTGTAATGACTCATATAGGCACTGAACTGCGATAACATTATAAGACCAGCTGAGCAGCACACTGATTGGCATCAGTAGGAAGTATGGAGACAGGAAGAAGTGCCTGTGTGTGCGTCTTTCTGAAGGTGTTGCTGAGATGGTGGTGTGATTTTTTACCTTGTCCCATCTAGGAAACTTGCGGGCTGCCAGCCTCAGCCCCATGTTCCTTGGACGCCTTGACAGATTCAATGGAACCCCAGGGTTGTTCAGCAGATTCTGCTTTTGAATTCCCCAGCCTGCCAGATCTTACCCAAGGTTGCCAGATTTCTGCTGAGAGTTCGTAAATATGGGAGGGGGCTGGGGGGAAGAAACCATCTTCCCTTTGGAGCAAAATGGCTCCAGTATCTCTGTGTGTGTCCATGTGCGTGGGTGTGTGTGTGCATGTGTGCAGGCTTGTGCGTGTGATTGAATGCGTTAGTGCTTTTACCACCATAACTACATAATCAGCTCATTTAAGATTGAACTTTCAATCATAGAACTTATAAGCACAGCCTGCATACATTTTTAACTCAAATTGACATAGCATAGAGCCATTAGTGCAGAACGTGAGTTCTGTAAGTATTCTGAAAGCGTTTAGTGGCGTAAACACAGCAGCCAGCGAGGATATATGGGCCTGACTTTTGAGAGGACAGAGAGGAGATGTTTGGAAGGACATGGAGTCGAGCGCCTATGTGTGTCTGATTGATGTGTCTGGACGCCTTTAATGTGCCACTGCTGTCGTCACACAAGCAAACATGCACACGCACACACATTACACGGTCAACCAAAGGCGACTGTCTGACAGATGTAATCTCCACATGCCCTGTCTATCATTCGCTCATACGGTGCGTGTTGCTTGTATGTGTAAGAACCCAACCTCATATTTACATTTCCAGACGTATCATAGAGGAGACTGGGTTGTGGTTGGGTCTAGTACTCTGCAGGCCAGACAGACAGAAGCGTTTTGGCGACAGTCCCATTGTCCTTCCATGTCATGTTGTTTATCCTCAGACAGAGGCGAAGGCATTGTCGCTTTATTTCCCCCCACTCAGACATCATACAGAGAACAGAGAGCTCTGGCAACAATGAACCGACAACCGCTCAGTCTCGCTGCCCTTAGCTGTCACTCACGCTGTCCGTCCAGAGACACCGCACACAGTCGCTGGCATGTGGCAGACAATTCTTCTGGGGATGAATGAAGTCGTTATGTTGCCATGTGAGTCGGTGGACTGTGGCGCTCTCGCCACAGTTGTAGCTTCCTCCTTCGCCTGATTGGTGGTTCTCCTTGACCTGGGGGCTGCTTACTATGATCTGATCTGGATCTTCTGTATCAGACAGGCACCCACCAGCAGTGCATCTCCTTTGGCTTGCTCTCATCAAGATTTCTCCTGGTTCTATGTATGGGTGTGTGTGTAGTTATTGCCTCTTATTGTGATGTATTTCTCCTTGTACTAATCTTGTGTGTGTGTGTTGTTTTGGTAATTGAGGTGTAAATCACCTAGAAAGGTGACAAGCTCAGTTAGATTGGAATCGATAGTGCTTTCCTGCTTTTCAATGCACACATCACGCAATACCTTTCAATCAGTTATAATGAGACAGGCTTTTAAGCTCTTAAATGTTCATGCATGCATATGCGTGTGTGTGTGTGTGTGTGTGCATGTGTGTGTGTGTGTGTGTGTGTGTGTGTGTGTGTGTGTGTGTGTGTGTGTGTGTGTGTGAGCTGTGTTAGCTGAAATCAAGCTCCAACAATGTTGTGGGGAAGAATAGGCATTGAAATATCATTTTGAATGTGGTGGGAACATTGTATTGATTGCTGGTCCATGTGGATAATGGGATATCAGAAAGGCTGTTGGATAAAGCTGATTAGAATGTTATTACTATCTTTTATTGGTGTCACTTCAATGATTCCAAACCCTATCACAGCTCACACTCAATGGGCAAACACTGCCTACAATAGAGCAGCCTGGAAGTGTCCCACCTCCACATCATCCATCAACTGATCTGATCTTACCTTGGCCTTCCAGAGGGAGAGAGAGACTAAGAAAAGAAGGGAGGAGCGTGCGCACACGCGTGTGTGTGTGTGTGCGTGTGTGTGCGTGTGTGTGTGTGTGTGTGTGTGTGTATGTGTTTTTGAGAGTGACAGACAAAGAGAAGTAAGCGAATTTGTCTGAAGGTCAGGGTGGAAAAGAAAAATTCTTTCCATTGCCACTTCCCTCCTGTGGGAACATACTCCCTGTCACTGTATCTCCTGCAGCCACTGTGAGGGCTGTGAGTGACACTCAAAGAAGCCCACTTTCCTTCTTCACACCTGCAAAGTGCCCGGATCCCCATGTCGCCTTAGTTCTCAACCAGTAATACCTTTTCAACGATTCTTGACACAGTGGATCCAGTCAGTGTTGGTTTTTTGGCTTAATGATTTGAGGAGCCGATGCTATCACCAGCTGCTCGCTCGTGGATTACCAGCCTCTCACTTCTACCAAATCAACCTTTCTCTTTCAACGACACAACCTTGTGTCTCTTTCCTCCATCTTCCCTCCTCTTTTCTCCCTCCTCCTCTCCTTTATGCAATCTGCCACTTTGTCTTTATGATGTTACCTTTCTTCCTTTCAAAAGCTCCATATCACTCGTCCATTTTGCTCTCTCACTCCCTCTACCTTCCCCCTTTGGGTATCCGAGGGAGAGTTTCACACTGTTTTAAAGGATAAACAGTCCGTTTCAGGCAGAAAAGCGAAAAGAGTCCTGAAAAGGATGTGGGCTTTAGGATAGGCAGGACCGAAATCCTAAGCTCCTAAAAGTGAAACCAATGAAAACGCCAGAGTCTCACACTCACGTTATTGATCGGATAAGACCCATTCTCCTCAAGGTCTCATAAATCACTTCTCTCACGCTCCCACATATAGAATTCCCCCCAAAGATCGGATCTTTATCTGCAAGGAAACAAATTATTTCAATACTTTTTATTTCCTCATCTTTCTGCACACTTCTATGTACATAGTTCTGCGAGATGCTGGAACTGAGGTGCGTGTTTCTAATTGTGCCCTTGCAGTTTGACATGCAGCAGCTGTCTCTGGATGAGCTGAAGCAAGTTCTGTTCCACGCCTTCAGAGACCACCTGACAATGAAGGACATCGAGAACATCATCATCACCGAGGAAGAGAGCCTCAACGAGAACCAGAACTGCCCCGAGTACGAAGGAGGTGAGTGCTGGGGAGGCAGAGAGAAGGGGGGAGCCAGAGATAGATTAGGATGAGAGGAATAGGAAGGGGGGGGGAGGAGGAAAATGATGATAAAGGAGGTCGGGTAAAAGTCTGGGGAAAGGGGGGGGGAGTCAGGGAAATAAGGTAGAGGCACAAGAGATGGGCAGAGTGAGGGAAATGGTCAATGACAAAATGGAAAATAATCAGCGTGCCACTTACCTCACCGATTTATATTTCACAGGCGAGATTGAAAGTAATGAATTAAGGCTCTGAAGGAGATAAGCAATGATTGGAAACATCGAGTTGAAGGAGGAGTGTAAAAGACAACAGCGATGTTTAGGACGTTGATACAACAGAACAGCTGTCCGCCTGAACACCCTGTTTTTCACCTCTGACCTGCACCTCTAACTCCTCCTCTCTTACATCTGTTCCTCTCCTCCTTAATCCTTCACTCCTGCCTGCTCCCACCTGCCCCTTGGAACCTGAGGTCTGTCAGACCCAATCACAGTGACATGACAACGCTTCCTGATGTTGCTTTGAGATTGTAACCAACTTAGACAAGGGAGGCTGAGAGAAAGTTTCAGTGCTGCCAGAGCGATGGAAAGTAGACTCCTCCATCCTCCCTAATCCCTAATCTCTCCTCCCTTATCCCCTGTCTTCCCTCTCTCCTGCTTCCTCCCTCCTCTTCCTTCCCTTTCCCTCATTCATCTGGTGTCTGGGGGAAACTACAGCGAGGCCCTCCTAACCCCTAATATCCCCCATCTCTTTGTATTCTGTAATGCAGTCTCATGGAGGGAAGTACAATTCTCACCATTGACTCCCCCTCTCCTCCTCTTCTCTTTTCCCTCAAGTCCATCCTAAGAAGAAGAACCGACAGACGTGCGTGAGGAAGAGTCTGATCTGCGCCTTCGCCATGGCTTTCATCATCAGTGTCATGCTCATCGCAGCCAATCAGATGCTGCGGAACGGCATGGAGTAACTAACCACACAGTGAGCCTGGACTGTGGGGGGGAGGGGGGAGGGGAGGGGGAGGGCAGCTATTAGCTCACATCCTGTCTCAGCAGGGCAACAGAAGACCAGCCTCCCTAACACACCTGTGATCTCCGATCACTTTTGTATGATTATTTATTTGAATTTCTATTATTAACAGACAATGCAACGGATGTAAGGAAGACAAGCACGCAGAGAGGATGTTATTTTATGAACTGTCAAAAAACATACTGGTGATTTTAATAAACTGGATCTGATGGATCTGTATTTTTTTCATAGTCACATAGGGATGAGGAGATTCCCTTAAGTACTTAAGGCAAGACCACAACCACCCTTTAACTTTTTTCTAATCAACACCTTCATTTTGAACATGCACCAGGTGCTTTCAGCCTTTAAGGTGAAACTTAAGGACTGTTGCTCCCATGCGAGGGCATTCTAGGTTGTTGGTGGTTTTAAAATCTCTATATTTGTTGTTCTGTCATGTACAGTATTTAAAATGGCCTCATCCCTTGTTTGATACACCCCAGGCCAACGTATAGCCCCCCCCCCCCCAACCACTCCCCCATCAAATAAATAGATAATTCCCTGCCAACATGTTACTTGCGTTGGTGCTCCAGTATAGAGACATTTCACTCTCTTTGTACATGTCTGTATGTAATAATTGTGCTACTGCAGTCTGTGATTATGTCCACACACGTTTACACAGGCACTCTGTATGTACAGCGTGTACTATATATGGTTACTCTTGTCACATGTTGTCAGTAGGGCAGTGTTGTCTGCATGTGTGTGCTATGTGAGCTCAGGCAAGTTATAGAAGCAGTTGAAATTGGGTGGAAGACACACTAAACGTCTCTGGTTACGGTTGAGATGTGTTGTTGTTTAGGACATGTAAGGGACTGCGGAAGGTGGGGTCTCAGTTCGAAATGCTGTTTTACATAAAGATCTTTCTTCTTTTAACGTTCCTGTTCAGTTCACAAGTTCCTCTGGTTATACAAGTCTGTCCATCTATTTAGAGAGCTGACACTGCCACTTACAACAGGGTAGTGTGATCATATATTGATTTAACCAAAAACACATTTCCTATGTTGCAAATATACATAGTTATGGGTGAGGGTAGCTATGTCAGGGATATTTGTGAATGTTGGGGAACATACATTTATTTTGTTGGACTGTGTCATCTAGTGGCTCAAGTGAGAACTGCACTCCTTTTTATTTTTAGCATAAATGGTCATAACAGTAGGAAGTCAAAATGTTCTTTTACCATTTTAGTCACTCGATATTCACTCATCTTACTAGAGCTCATGTACACGGATGGATGTAAGCAACCTCATAGCCCTACTCGTCTCTTACAACCATCTATCCAGATGACTCAGATCAGTGGGCGGGGTGAACCAACACCACAGACAGATGGAGGCCAAATCAAACGTTACAACAGTCAGATACTGGGTATGCATATTCTACTACTGCGTTTCCAGACTGTGAAAGACAAGGGGAATCAGATCAACCTTTCACAGTGGCACAGCCTTGATTTTAAATGTATGTTTGTATGACAGGCTGTCACATTTGACTTTCAGATCTATACCGAAATAACCACTCTCGCCAGTATAAACCAGCTTTGAATCAAATCAGACTGCAGAAAGGAATATGTTTCATAAATATGCAAATACAAGGTCGCGTTGTCTCAGTGTCATGTACGTCCACACTGGTGACTGCAGGAGTCGCTGTACAAAGTGGAAACCCACATAAGCTGTAGTGTTGTATTCCTGTCACAGTAGATATTGATGTATTCACTGCCTCATACTCTATAAGCTGAAGTAGTGGAGGTACACATACTCTAGTATTCTGTGGTTTTCTGTCAAAACACCCACTCGTTTTAAGAATTCTCTTTACATTCACAATATATTTCTATTTGATTGCCAAGGACCACTTTTGGCTATTTGCATGGTCCTATGACACCAGCATATATTCTAAGTATGTAATCTAGATAGTGTCAATATCTGTCATATTTTTTAAACCTTGCAAAGGGGATGTAAAGAGAGGTTACAAAATATTTATATCTCCAAGTTTACATCATTCTACCATTTCCCTGCAAGAACAGAGTCAATCTCCCCCTAACTGACAGAAACTTGTTGAAAGATGTTTATTACATGATTGTACCAAGATAAATCGAAACACAGATATATATATATATATATAACCTTGGCATGCTGCTTAGCAAGAGAGAAGGAATGAAAACAGCAATATCGTTTATTTAAATGGATGTTAAATAATGCAAATAATGACATGTAATCTAATCGGTATGAAAAATAATCAAACCTGTGTTTATGCAATAAAACTTGTTTTGATAGATAACTTGAAGTCGTCGCATATTTGTGTGTGTCTGCTTGCCTGTTGTACTGTTCACACCAGCCTGTTCGAATATTGTCTTTCTGTGGGACTATTTTTAGATGCCTGACAGCTATGAGCTACAGTCAACAACAGCACCGGGGAAAAGCTGAAATGAACAAACCAAGCCATCTGAACAGGTTCAGACATATTTGTCATGCATTGCCACCAGTCCTGTTTTAAGCGTACAAAGTAGACATATTCATGGATAATTGTCTCAAAGTCAGCATAAAGGTCATAGGCCTACGAAGTAACCACAGGCTAACTGTGGTTTTATCGTGATTGCAATCGTTGTTTCACTTAAATAAATGAGTAAATGTTCTGTAAGTGAAGCTGGGGAACATGTATTATGTATTAAACCATCAACTGATGTTATATATTACTATATGACTAGATTATCCCTACTGAGACCGTCTGCATCTTCCAGGACAGCCCCAGAGGTTCATGATTTATTCAAACCTGTCAGTTTCTGTTTCCGTCAGGGTGCACGGGTGCATCCTCACCCTGGCAGTGGAGGTCACGGAGAGGAGCTTGGACATTGAAGTACCATCGTCTACTTCTGTGCAATGACCTCAGTCTTCTCCCTCCTCAGCCAGGACTCACAACACTGCTGACGTAGCTGATGTGACTGGACTGACCCCAAGGTGGATGACACACGGTAACACGCATTTTTCACTCCTTCATTTTAATCCATGAATGTGAATTGCTGTTGGCCTCTGGGACCTGTGGCCCCGTGAAGCCAGGTGCATTATGGGTGGGCCACTGCACCTGGTAGCCAACGTGTGAGTGGAGGACTCTGCTGGAGCGGTGACAGCACTCGGTACAAACATCTGTCATTCTGTCTTAACATCTGTCACACTCGGTTAGATTATTCAAAATAGTTTCATCCTCGAACATAAGGACAGTGCAAAGGGAAAATGACATCATTAGAGAAGATCTAAAACAATGTAATGATGCTGGCCTCGTGCTATTCATACTGATTAGCCGTGATAAAAGACAAGCTTGATAACTACACCTCCTATTGATGACATCCCAGAAGTATAAAAATAAAGGACAGAGCGAGCAAAGATGCGCAAAACGTATTTATTCTGAGGTATCAGTTACATTTTATACAAAGTGTTCCAAAACTCAAAACACTGCACCTTACCTACCAGGGGCAAGAGACCCCTACAGCCACAGAGGAAGAGATGGCCATGACATCCGTCTGTCTGTCTCCGGTAATGAGGTGTTCATGTTAGCTGTCTGACAGCTGTGGCAGTGTGTTAGATAATGCTGCACATAGAAAACAGGCAGACTTTTTCATCTCAGCTTATTCAATGGACAGAATGTCCTGTGTGTGTAATACTGAAACAGTCGGACCAGACTAGATGTGAATATTACAGTTGATCAGAATTGGCGTCTGTTGGTTAAGTCTTTTCTCATCCAAATCTTCCACTGAAGTGCCCCATGATCAATAAAACCACTGCTTGTTTATGATGTGAACAGCATATGTCCTTACAATGTAATAAAGGCACCAGAGTAACAGTGCTGTTTTGCTACTAGTCTATATATCTAAGAAAATCACGCATTATGTCACCGTCCAATACATAAACTCTCTACAATATGTCTGTTATGGTGATTTGAACATTCATATGGAGATAAGTTCAATACATTCCATTCTACTCTTCCCTCCTAAGTCACTATAACCAAGTCATATGTACTGTAACAGGCATACAATGACCAACACTGTACAAATACCACAACATAAGACATGGTAATATAGCACCTGTGACATCCTATGTGTTTATAAGCTTGAATGGCCAGATTTGGTCATTTCTTGATCCTCTTCAGGGGGTGGGGGTGGGGGTGGGGGGGTTGAGGGCGCGCTGTCGCCCTGAGGTTGGGTAATGATTCAGTCTTTAGTGTATCAATCCTCTGTGTACCCAGGTATGGATCTCAAGACAAATTATAACCACACCCTGATACACTTTAGCACTTGTGCGAAAATGTGTCGTCAATGAGAGAAAAGGGAGGATGCTGGAAAAGGAAAGGAAACGAAGAGGAAGGACAGAAAAAGGATGGATTGAAGCAGTTGAAAGAATAGCGGAAGACAAGAAACAGCATTAACATGGGAGGCAGAGGGGGAAGGGGGGGGTGGGGGTCATGTTCAGAACTCTGTGTGTTGAGGATGACTGTAGTCCCTGCTACCTAGCGGGCTCTCGCTAGGCTTCATGTAGACGCCTTCCATGGCCTTCCACAGGCTGTGCTGGCTGGAGCCTGTCATGGCGTGTACCTCCCTCTGTCCGTGGATGGGTCGCCCATACTGCTCCCCTGTCACTGACAGCAGAGCCTCGGTAGCGGCGTGGAGGAAGCGGACGGCCTCTTCACGCTGCCACACGGAGCCTCCGCACTGAACCGTCCACTCATCAAGGTTGTCCCCCTCCCCGTCCTCGCCAAACGCGCTCACCTCCTTGGAAGGAGAGCAAATGAAAACGGGGAAAAAAAGTGAATGGGAGAGTGCGTTTTGTCATCTGTGAAGTTCTGAACTTTCAATCTGTGCAAATCTCTTTGCTACTGGAGCGTGAAGCCGACCTGATTGGAGGAAAGTGGGGAGGCAAAGTAGTGACTGTGAAGATTCCTCCCTGTGTTGACATGTGTCAGGCGGATTGTCTGGCCACACTTGACAGGAGTCCCACGGTGGCACATGGCGCCAATAGTGCCACGCACGCTCCAGTAACTATTACTATCCTCTACGGTGGTGACTCCTGTCACCGACTGCTGTCCACTACCTGACACAAAGAGGTTAGTTAGCGCACAAACACAAAGGACACTAAAACACATACACACAGAGATGATAATTATAGTCTTAGCACATCCGAGCTTATATCAGGACTGACTCACCAGAACCGTAGCGCACGTCATGCGAGTGAAGTCTGACATTATGCTTTACATTCAATAGTTTCACGACTGAACCGCACGTTACAAAACTAAGTTCGGTACCAAACGAAACCGCACATATACAATACAACAGTATAGAGATCGATATAAAATGTGAAGGTCCAGTACAGTTATCCATTACAGCTGAACGCTGCTGCTAAACTGCTCACCGTAAATGTAATGAGTTTACGCTACGTCATTGATGTGGTTACAGTAGAAAAGCAGGTCAAGAATGGCGACAGCGCCACGAGCTGTGTGGAGTTGGAATTGTAGATCAAACTGAGCGCTTATAACTATTTTAAAACATTATACCGTGGCTTTGTCCGTTACATTCAATTCCGACGTGTCATGATAATTATTTAATCTCTAAAATAACACCCACCGATGTAAGTGAAGCACTATTACAACGGGGCATGATCCTCCATAGTTGACACATTGGACAGATCGATTCCCACCGGAAGTTTCTAACTGAACACCGGAATTGTCTTCGTCCATTTGCATTAATAAAAAAGCAGCTAGTAAAGGTGTATCAGAGATATCCCTAAATCTAAGGTTTAGGATATTAAACAAATTATCGTCGCAAGGAGAAGTAAGTTCCTAGCGAAACGCGATTTCACTTTCTTGACGATACTGCGCCAGCCATGACGAGAAAAAAACAAGAACGTGTCTTGTTCACACTCTGACTAGCAAATTGGCTAACATGCCGTTGTTGGTAGCTGGCTAGCGATACCCAACACTTGCGAAATTGAGGAGCGAGGCCTTGTTATTGTCTCCAGTCCCTACTTCAGCTACAGTTATTATGCTCTCGATCAGGAGTACAATATGAGATAGTGTTGTAAAGTAGTCGATCTCTGTTCCGAGACATCCATCCTTAAGTACTTCGCTAATGTACATTGTTTGCTATATATGAAATCCTACACTTTGGCTAGCTAGCTAAAGTTAGCAAACTAACGTTTACGCATTAGAAGTGTTGCTTTTTGCCCTTTTTGAACGTTTACCTATTAGTCTATTCGTTTTCTTTGTAAGATTCATTTGTATTCATTTCCTAATGCAAGATAAATTGTTGGGTGGCTGTTTACGTAGATGACCATGCAGTCCTGCTTTGCATATAGGGAGTAGGCCTTCGATGTACTTCTTTTTGATGAATTTGAAATCTGTACACACTCTCAAGTTAGCTTAGTTGCTCGACGAGTGGTTGAATGTATGTGGTCTTTTCCTGCTTTGGACGTACGGTGTTGTTACACAGGGGATGAGCTAGGTCATTGTGATTTCAGAAGGATTTCATAATCAAACCTCTACAACGCAAATCTCGGAGCTCAACCTCTAACATGTACCTGTATCTGTTGTGATATTTTCCAGCCTTGCAGGTATGGCTGACTTCATCGATAGCGAGGCTGAGGAGTCAGCGGAGGAGGAGGAGTTTGAAGAGAAAGACCTGAAGCCCAAAAAGACACAGAAGTTTGTGGAAGACGATGGTAAGATAGAAGGGATCTTTTCCTGTGACAGCTGGCACGGGTTTTGACGTTTGGGCTGTTCTAGATCTGCTCTGTCTTCCTCTCTCCTATCAGAAGAGGAAGAGGAGGAGAACACAGAAGACCAGGATGAGCATGGGAACCTTCGAGGTCTGATTGACGATGATGTGGATGAAGAAGAGGAACAAGCTGGGAGCGGTAGTGCAGGAGCGGGAAGTGACTCGGAGGAAGAAGTTAGACACAGGCGCAAGAAACGCAGTAAGTTTAGAGATTTCAGAGGATCCTTTGTTCTCAGCAACAGGACAATTACTGGTTTCTGTGTTTACTTGACATCCATGTTGGCAGGTTATTCTCTGATACAAAGCATGACTTTGCCAGAGTGTGGACATGATCTGACAAATCTCTCTCCTAGATCATGATGATTACCTGGACGACGACGACCTTGACCTTATTGAGGAGAACTTGGGAGTTAAAATGAAGAGAAGGGTGAGCAGTATAGTGGCATCAGTGATGTGAAAAGTTGCATTAGATTCATGCACATTTAATGCTCTGGGCTGCATTACATCCATGCTCATGCAACCCTCTGGACTGCAGCATTAAGACTATCTTAACTTGCCCTTCGACTCCCTCTGCCTATCACAGAAGAAGAAGTATGACCGTGTGAGAACCATGGATGACGATGAAGAAGAGGATGACGAGAAGGACCTGATAGCTGATGAGATCTTCACCAGAGATGGAGATGCTGATGGAGAGCTGGAGGAGGGCGAGGCTGTGGACATACCTCTTCAACGTCAGATCGATGATGAAGATGAAGGGGAGGATGAAGAGTCTGGTAAATATACTAAAAGTCCTGAATATAGATGTGTTTTTAATCTTGTTTCGTTTACCATGTATTTCCTGGCCAATCCTGGTCCTTAAACAATAGTTGTTGTTTTCCCCCCGCCCCAGACATTGATGACTTCATTGTAGATGATGATGGTCAGCCTATTACCAAGAAGAGAGGCAAAAAGTTCTCTGGATACACAGATGCGTGAGTCATTTCAAGGCATATTTCTACTGCTGCCAAATTATAGAATAGGTAGGACATAACCCAATGTCTCCATCCCTTAGATGCTTTCTATCTAAATTCACTCACTTTCTCTTCGCTCCACAGAGCCCTACAGGAAGCCCAGGACATATTCGGAGGGGACTTTGACCTTGCCGACTTTGATGCTGACGCGTACGACCAGGGTGAGGAAGAGGAGGAGGATCAGGATGAAGAGGGGTGGGACAGACCGAAGAAGCAGATCAAGAGGAGGGTCGGGAGGAAGAGCATCTTTGAGATCTACGAACCCAGCGAGCTGGAGAGCAGTCACATGACTGACCAGGATAACGAGATTCGCTCCACAGACATGCCAGAGAGGTTCCAGGTGAGTGTGTCTGTCTTTTGTTTTGTACAGTCAGACTGACTCTCTGTTGTAGGCTGGCATCATTAATGTTGGGTCTTTGGTGCTGTTGTTCATCATTAATGTTGGGTCTTTGGTGCTGTTGTTCAGCTGCGTTCCATGCCAGTGAAGCCAGCTGAGGATGTTGAGCTGGAGATGGAAGCAGAGTGGGTGTACAGACACGCCTTCTCCACCCTCACCATCTCCATGCAGGTACCATCCTCTGACTTACCTGTAGGTCACGCTTCACACCTCTCTCCATTGACACGAGCCTCATCTGCATCTCTGCATGTTTTGATCCCATCGCCAGGAGAGCACAGACTACCTGGACAGGGGTACCACCACTAACTTCAGCAGGAAAGGGCCCAGTACAATCGCCAAGATTAAGGAAGCCCTCAACTTCATGAGGAACCAGCACTTTGAGGTACAGCCCACCCCCCCCTTCCACTGACTGTCCTGGTCCTATACAGTTAGTAACCTGCCCCTTCCTGCCCAGTCTCTCATCATGTGTTGTCCTCTGCGTTCCACCCAGGTTCCGTTTATAGCTTTCTACAGGAAGGAGTATGTTGAACCGGAGCTCAACATCAACGACCTTTGGAAAGTGTGGCAGTGGGATGAGAAGGTACATGTGATGTCTCGTTTTGAAAAGCACGCCTACACTTTCACACAGTTCATCATAGACATCTAGACACCCGCCCACTTTTGACTCTCTGTGTCCTGATCTGTCCTCTTCTGTCCGTCCCCAGTGGACCCAGCTGAAGACCAGGAAACAGAACCTGACACGGCTGTTCCGCAGGATGCAGTCTTATCAGTTTGAGCAGATCTCTGCCGACCCAGACAAGCCCCTAGCAGATGGCATCCGGGCTCTGGACACCGGCGACATGGAGCGGTACGTGTGGTCAGACAAAGGTCAACGTCAGTCACTTTCAGACGCTGAAAGAAGTGTAGACTGTCCCCATGTTATTTGAAGCTCACTGGTCTTTTCAAAGGTCCCACAGCAACAACACACCAACTATCTTCGTTTCTCTCTGTCTTTCTCTCTCTCTCTGTCTCTCTCTGTCTCTCTCTCCCATCTCCCCGCTGTAGACTGAAAGATGTCCAGTCCATCGACGAACTGAGTGATGTGTACAACCATTTCTTGCTGTACTACGGCAGAGACATCCCTAAGATGCAGAATGCTCTCAAGGCCAGCAAGAAGAGGCTCAAGAAGATCAAGGAGATTTCTGAGGAAGATGGTAAGGATCCTGATGAATGAAGGTCGTTCTGCGATAAATCACCGTACCTCATAGTAGCTTTACGATGGTTCTTAACTTTCCGTTTGAGTTCATTTCTGTGGCATGTGGCTGCTTTCGCCCTCCTGTAGGTGAGGAGGTGGAGGTGGAGGTAGAGGAGGAGGAGGTAGGGCCCAAGGGCCCAGACCTGAAGCTGGCGTCACGCAGGGACATGTACAGCATCTGCCAGAACGCTGGGCTCGGTAAGGGATTCTCTTCCTTCCTCGCATCAGAGGTCCCGTCAGCGCTGTCACCCTCCACTGTTCGTGCTCATCGCCCTCTTTGTTCCTCCCTTTCTGTCTGCCGCCGATTAGATGGCCTGGCCAAGAAGTTCGGTCTGACTCCGGAGCAGTTTGGAGAGAATCTGCGAGACAGCTACCAGCGTCACGAAACAGAGCAGTTCCCGGCAGAGCCAGGAGAGCTGGCCAAGGACTACGTGTGCAGGTAACAGAGGACGGAACCCCCCTGTGCTGGCTCTCACAGTCCTGTTCACACATCATACAGTACTGATAGTCTGTCCTGCATTAACCTTCACTCAAGTTACCTCTCGCTATGGCCTGCTGTGGTCTTTATGGCCTCTTCTACTCTGGTCGCCCCCTTATATTCACTCACATACCCTGTCACACACTCACTCACTCACATACCCTGTCACACACACTCACTCACTCACATACCCTGTCACACACACTCACTCACTCACATACCCTGTCACACTCACTCACTCACATACCCTGTCACACTCACTCACTCACATACCCTGTCACACTCACTCACTCACATACCCTGTCACACACACACTCACTCACATACCCTGTCACACACTCACTCACATACCCTGTCACACACACTCACTCACATACCCTGTCACACACACTCACTCACTCACATACCCTGTCACACACACTCACTCACACACCCTCACTCACTCACATGCCCTGTCACACACATACACACACACACCTCAGAGTTTATCACTGCCCTCTCTCCTGACTATAGTCAGTTCAGCACTCCTGAGGCGGTGCTGGAGGGAACCAGGTACATGGTGGCCATGCAGATCGCCAGGGAGCCTCTGGTCAGGCACGTTCTCCGACAGACCTTCCAGGAGAGGGCCAAGATCAACATCAAGCCCACCAAGAAGGGCAGGAAGGTAACAACGTCACCGTCTCATACAGAACAAACCCAGATGTGCTCGTAGGCTCTAACGCAGGGACCACCCACTCCGGTCCTGGGGAACTACCATCCTGTAGGTTTTCACTTCAGCTGCACATAATGTAACATTCAGCTCATCATCCAGGTCTTTAGTAGAATCAGGTGTGTTAAATTGAGGTTGGAGGGAAAACAGTCTGGATGGTAGCTCTCTAGGAACAAGGTCGGAGCCCCCTGATGTAACGCCTCCCTGCCAGATGACAGGCCTGTTCACGCTCCTCTACGTCACACTCCACAGGACGTGGACGAGGCCCACTTTGCCTACTCCTTCAAGTACCTGAAGAACAAAGCTGTGAAGGAGCTGAACGGGGACCAGTTCCTGAAGATGTGTCTGGCTGAGGAGGAGGGGCTTCTCACCATCGACATCTGCATCGATCTATTAGGGGTCAAAGGGTAAGAGGAACCTGGTTCATCCTTCCTTGAGGGTTTAGGTTGGTTGAAGGGGCAGTTCTATGGGCGAATGTCAAGCCCTCAGTGACATTGTTTGTAAAAATATCTATTCAAATACATTTAGATTTGATTGACCCGACTGGTTTCTGGTCGCTGGTCTGTTAACAAGGTGTGGGTGTTGACTGTGGGTCTGTAACCTGTCCTGCAGGTACGGAGACCAGACCTACTTTGACGAGATCAAGCAGTTTTACTACAGGGACGAGTTCAGTCACCAGGTTCAGGAGTGGAACCGACAGAGAACCCTGGCCATAGAGAGAGCCCTCACCCAGTTCCTCTACCCACAGATGGCCAAGGAGCTCAAGAACAAGCTCGTGGCCGAGGCCAAGGAGAACATCGTCAAGGTAAACTTGACGTTCTCCGCATGAACAAAAGTCGGAGTGGGCATCTCACTACAACCTTACTAGGTCCTCAGCGTGGGGGCTGATGTTGGTGTGCGTGTGCGCGTGTGTGGTTTGTCTAACCTGCAGTGTGTTGTCCCCAGTCATGTTGTAGGCGTCTGTATAACTGGCTGAAGGTGGCTCCATACAGACCAGACCAGCAGGTGGAGGAGGATGATGACCTGATGGATGAGAGCCAGGGCAAAGGCATCAGAGTCCTGGGAGTGGCCTTCGCCTCCGGCAGGTGTGTGTGTGTGGTTGGGTGGGTGTGTGTGTGGTTGGGTGGGTGTGTGTGTGGGTGGGTGGGTGGTTGTCTTCCACTTGCAAACAGAGTTCAGCCTAACTGAAATGTGCGGTTCTGTTGCCGTAGAGATACGCCCGTGTTCTGCTCCCTCATCAACGGGGAGGGCGAGGTGGTGGACTTCCTCCGTTTGCCCTACTTCCTGAAGAGGAGGAATGCTTGGAAGGAGGACGAGAGGGAGAAGAAGGCACGGGCGGCGCTCAGAACCATTTACACAACAATAACAGTCACTAAGCCTTGCATTCATGGGGTGTCGGAATGCATGTTGTCACCTAACATCCTTTCTTTTCCCCCTTCCATTTCTTTTCCTCAGCTTCACGACATTGAAACCCTAAAGAAGTTTCTATCCGGTAAAAAGCCCCACGTGGTGGCTGTTGCCGGGGAGAATAGGTAAGCCCTGGTTTCCCCCCCTTGTGGCTGTGGACCGCCTTAGTACTCAAACCCCGTGACCTCATGTGACGTGGTTGGTGCACAGGGACGCCCAGATGGTGATGGAGGACATCAAGAGGACCATCAGTGAGCTGGAGCAGGAGTCCTCTCTGCCCGCCGTGGGGGTGGAGCTGGTAGACAACGAGCTAGCTATGCTCTACATGAACAGCAAGAAATCTGAGGTGCGCGCACACACACACACACACACACAGTGTTACTACTCTCTGCCTTGCCTCCATATCTATCATATCTCCTCTTCTCCATCCCTCGCCTCCCTCCAGACTGACTTCAGGGACTACCCTCCTCTGCTGCGCCAGGCCGTGTCTGTGGCCAGGAAGATCCAGGACCCCCTGGTGGAGTACGCTCAGGTCTGCAGCACTGACGAGGACATCCTCTGCCTCAAGCTGCACCCGCTGCAGGTAACACACACCGCTCACGTCCTTCCGTGACTTCCCTGCTCAGATGAAGTCTTGTGAACCTCTTCCTCACGCCCCTGTCCCCTCCTTCAGGACCAGGTGGTGAAGGAGGACCTGCTGAGTGCTTTGTACTGTGAGTTCATCAACCGGGTCAACGAGGTGGGCGTGGATGTGAACAGAGCCATCTCCCACCCCTACACCCAGAGCCTGGTGCAGTTCATCTGTGGTCTTGGGCTCAGGAAAGGATCCCATCTTCTCAAGGTCAGTGTGCTTGTGTTGTTGTTTATTCAGACCAGCATCGTCATGGCTGTCTGGATTGGTCAAGTTAGATTACGGGGTTGTGACGAACGTGGTTCCCTCCTCCAGATCCTGAAGCAGAACAACACTCGTCTGGAGAACAGGACCCAGCTGGTCACCATGTGTCACATGGGCCCCAAGGTGTTCATCAACTGCGCTGGCTTCATCAAGATAGACACCGCCTCGCTGGGGGACAGGTGCTTGACTTCCTTTTCCTTATTGAAGTTTTGCCTGTAGAACATGGCTGTGGATCAGGGGGATGTCTTTGTGGAAGGGATACACAGGTGCTCTTTGTCAGACAGAGAGACAGACAGACACATACAGATTTTGGGTTCTAGCAGCATGTCCTCCTCCTTCCTCACGCAGCACGGACTCCTACATCGAGGTTCTAGACGGCTCCCGCGTCCACCCCGAGACGTACGAGTGGGCTCGCAAGATGGCGGTGGACGCCCTGGAGTACGACGAGTCGGCGGAGGACGCCAACCCCGCCGGCGCTCTGGAGGAGATCCTGGAGAACCCGGAGCGCCTCAAAGATCTGGACCTGGACGCCTTCGCAGAGGAGCTGGAGAGACAGGTCTGCAGACAGCTATGTGTGTGTGTGCGTGTGTGTGCGCGTGTGTGTGTGTGTGTGGTGTGTATTTCCTCCGTGTTGTGTCCAGACTCTGACTCCTCCCCCCCCCGGTGCTTAGGGTTACGGTAACAAGAGCATCACACTGTATGACATCCGGGCGGAGCTCAGCTGCAGGTATAAAGACCTGAGGGTTCCCTACAGACCCCCAAACACCGAGGAGGTCTTCAACCTTCTCACCAAGGAGACGCCTGAAACCTTCTACATAGGTAACACACTCGCACATCGCCCTTGTAAACACACACTTGAATGCACCCCTATATAGCCAGATCACTCACCACATTCCTGTTCCTTCTCGTTCCTTGTTTACCTTGCCAGGTAAGCTGATCACCAGTGTGGTGACGGGGATAGCTCACCGGCGCCCCCAGGGGGAAAGCTACGACCAGGCCATCCGTAACGACTCCACCGGTCTATGGCAGTGCCCCTTCTGCCAGCAGGATAACTTTCCCGAACTCAGTGAGGTACAGTATCTGACCCCTGACCTTTCACCCCACCTTACGCCGATCTACCTGATTGTCATGTCTGTCCTTAACTAAATGAAAGTGTACTCCACATCTCACCCTCACCTTCGATCCAAGCAACCCTTTCCCGTTCCATCTTTTCACACTCTCGTGTTCTCTCCCTCTATCCCTCCCTGTGTGTCTCCCTGCCAGGTGTGGAACCACTTTGACAGTGGCTCATGTCCAGGTCAGGCTATTGGCGTGCGGGCCAGGATGGACAACGGGGTCCAAGGCTTCATCCCCACCAAGTTCCTCAGCGATAAGGTGGTCAAACACCCAGAGGAGAGGGTTAAGGTACCAGATACACACACACCATGGAACATAGATGTATTTGAATTCAATCAGCCAATGGTTGAATTAGTGAGATTTTCGGCCCGGGTGGCTCGAGTCAGCCAATCATCTTCTCCCTGTTCTCCAGGTGGGGATGACGGTGCACTGCCGCATCATGAAGATCGACATTGAGAAGTTCAACGTTGACCTGACCTGCCGCACCTCTGACCTCATGGACAAGAACAACGAGTGGAAGCTGCCTAAAGACACCTACTACGACTTTGACGCAGAGACAGAAGACGCCAAGCAGGAGGAGGAGCTCAAGAAGAAGCAGCAGAGAACCAGTCAGTAAACAACATTAAACAAGACTGTAAACAACATAGAACCAGTCAGTAAACAGCACTGAACCAGACAGTAAACAACATTGAACAAGACTGTGAACAGTACTGAACCAGACAGTAAACAATACTGAACCAGACAGTAAACAATATAGAACCAGACAGTAAACAATATAGAACCAGACAGTAAACAATATAGAACCAGACAGTAAACAATATTGAACCAGACAGTAAACAATACTGAACCAGACGGTAAACAATACTGAACCAGACAGTAAACTGAACCAGTCAGTATATAATACTGAACTGTGTACTAAACTGACCAGTATTGATGGAGGACAGATATCGTAGACAATAAAAACAAAAATAATATTCTGACTTAACTAGACATGCATAGTTACATCTCATGATCACGATTCTGTCCATTGAATGACTATTACTGTCTCCCCGTTCTCCCCCCTCCCCCCCAGCCTACATCAAGCGTGTGATCGCCCACCCCTCCTTCCACAACATCAACTTCAGGCAGGCCGAGAAGATGATGGAGTCCATGGACCAGGGAGACGTGGTGATCAGACCCAGCAGCAAAGGAGAGAACCACCTGACCGTCACCTGGAAGGTCAGGCCTGTGGACAGCCAGATGGACACAGCAGCAGGTTGACCTGGCAGACTGACAGAGGGGAAACTGATCTGGATGTGGTGCTGTTGTTTGTCAGGTGGCTGATGGGATTTACCAGCACGTAGACGTGAGAGAGGAGGGAAAAGAGAACGCCTTCAGTCTGGGACACACACTTTGGATCAACACTGAGGTGAGGGACAGAGTGTGTGTGTGCGCGTGCGCGTGTGTGTGTCTTTAAGCCTCTGTCCAGGCATGTGTTTAATAGCAACAGGATTGTTTTGTGTGACACGTCTGAAAGCTGTCCTCTGTGTCTGCCCATGCAGGAGTTTGAAGATCTCGATGAGATCACAGCTCGTTACATCCAGCCAATGGCAGCGTTCGCTCGCGATCTCCTTGGACACAAATACTTCCAGGAATGTTATGGAGGTGACAGGAAGGTAGGGAGAGACTCTGAGGGCACCAACTGATGTTTACTCAAAGTGCTGCTGATAAGATGTTAACACTACTGTCTTGTTTTTGCTAAATCTATCCTTAGTCGTTGGGTGAATTGTCTGAAAACAAAACCAATCACATTCTCTTCCTTTCTCATGGATAGAAAATGGAAGAGTTGCTGATCAGGTCAAAGAAAGAGAAGCCCACATTTATCCCCTACTTTGTGTCGGCATGTAAAGATCTCCCAGGGAAGTTCATCCTGGGCTACCAGCCTCGTGGCAAACCCAGGTGAGACATCTCCTCTCCTGATTGGCTGCTCCCCCCCCCCATCCTGTCGATGACCATATAAGGTGTCTGGTGTCACAGGACCCACCTCCCATGTGATGGACAGCTGTGAACCGTACTGCTGAATCCTAACCCTTCTCCTTCTGCTCTGGCTTCTTAGGATAGAGTACGTGACCATTACCCCTGACGGCTTCCGCTACCGTTCCCAGGTGTTCCCCACGGTTAACGGACTCTTCCGCTGGTTCAAGGACCACTTCCAGGAGCCCATACCTGGTTTGTGACCGCAGCTTATTGGCTGACTGACTCTGTAACTGCAGCTTATTGGCTGACTGTCTCCTAAAGGAGAAGAGCTGATATTTGAGTTGCAGCATGTCTGAAGTGTCTCCTGTGCTCTATGGGGATGATATCATCTAACTCTGTGTTCTGTCTCAGGAGTCACCCCCAGTAGTGGCAGCAGAACACGAACTCCTGCGTCTCACAATGCCACGCCAGCCAATATCAACATTGCCGGTCAGTTTCTCACGCGTTGCATGGCTAGTCATGTGGGGACTGAAATGTCAGTTCTATTCGAAATATCGTTTTTCCTAAATTGAACGCAAAAACATATCCTGGTTGTCTAAATCTAAAGTTCACACAAACGATTTAGTCACACACACTCCCACACACACACACACACTCCTTTATTGCTCTCCGTGTCTGATCTCTTTCCCTCTCCCTCCCTCCCTCCCTCCCTCCCTCAGACCTGACGCGAGCAGTCAACTCCCTGCCTCGCAACATGACCTCACAGATGTTTAGCGCCATCGCCGCGGTAACAGGCCAGGGCCAGAGTCAGAACCCCAACACCACGCCTGCCCAGTGGGGCTCCAGCCAATACGGTTACAGCGGCAGCACTGGGGCAGGGGGGGGCAGCTCCTCAGCCTATCACGTAAGTGTTTCCTCCGGGAAGGAAAAGGGGAAAAATCCAAAGGTGTTCCATTGGAATCCAGACACACACATTTCCACACATAACTGTAGCCTTTTTCTTTGTTGTTTATTTGTCTTTAAATGACTTGGAGAATTGGAGTGGTTGTGCTTGCTTAAAGAAACCCCGTCATCTTTACAGGTGTTTGCCACGCCCCAGCAGCCGATGGCCACGCCCATGATGACCCCCAGCTTCTCCTACACGCCCAGCCAGCAGACCGTGGGCACGCCCCAGTACCCTGGCTCCACCCCTCAGTCCTCCCACGGACACTCGCAGTCGCACTCCCACAGCCACGCCCACCACAGCAGTCACCACGGACACTCGTCTGGCACGCCCTCCTCCTCCACCTCCAGGGGACGCACACCTCAGCAGCCCAAGTGAGTAGAGACCCCCCAGCCACATACAGCAGGGCTGGGAGGAGCGCTTAAAGTCTTCTCAAATGGCTATAGTGCCACATGGTGGGTTAGTGTCTAAATGTACTCAGGAGAATGACCTGGTAGACGCTTTATGGTAGCCTGTCGGTGTTGTTGAAAAGTGGTCCGTTAACCCAGCTGTCGCCCCCTGCAGGTCGGGCAGCAGCACTGCGGTGGACTGGGGCAAGATGGCCGAACAGTGGCTGCAGGACAAAGAGGCTGAGAGGAAGAAGCAGAGGACCCCCAGGATGACCCCGCGCCCTTCCCCCAGCCCCATGATCGAGAGCACGCCCATGTCCATCGCCGGAGACGCCACGCCGCTGCTGGACGAGATGGACCGATAGGACAGCGAGGGGGGGCCGTCCTTCCACCCCCCCTCCCCCACTCCCCCTTAACTCACCCCTCATTTGAACCCCCTCCAACACCTCACCCACCCTCATCATCCCACCCCTGCCTCGCCTCGCTCCGACCTCAGTCGCCCCGCCATTCAGTGGGTCCTTCAGACCTCATCCAGACCACCTCTAGTGTTATAGCTACTGTGTATCTATGGTCCCCTCAACCTCTCCACCTCTTCTATCTGCCTCAACTCTGTGGTTTCTCTCTTCTCCGACAACATACTATTTTATATATACATGGTGAGAAAACGCTGAACGCCTCTCCATGACTGTCCAGATAAAGACAAAACACTTGAAACGGCTGACAAATGCAGACAGGACATGGACCTACGACGAGTGCTTGTTTGTCAGACAACCTCCCTTATTTCCTTTAAGGATTCAATGGGGGCTAGGATATACTTTCTCATTCTTATTGGTTTGGTTTGTTTTTTGTTTTTTAAGAAACATTTAAAATTAGGAGATGCTATCGAAAGCTGTCTGATTAGTTGACGAGTTGTTTTCCGCAGGGTTCCTTGGCACTCAGCATCTCTCTCTTCACAGACCCTATATCCATTACCCCTCTTGTGATCGGAGGTGCCGTTGAGAAAAGCTGCCAACAAGTGCTTTGACTTACCAATCAGGAAGCTGTCTGCATTTTTGTATTGCATCAAAACAAATAAAGACACTGTTTTCAGTATGAACCCTAAGCCCGTACCTCTCACATGTCTGTCAAACCAACACACACTTTGGGCTCTCTGACTGTAGACTGGCTTTAACAGTCTATAATGTTGAGAATGTGCTGTTGTAAATAAAGGGCTTCTTCATTCTCAACAACTAGGGAGGAGTAAAGGGGGAGTATTACTTGAAAGTTGACACCGTGTCATACTTTGGGGGAAAAAAACACAAAAAAAAACATGGTAGAAGATTCCTGTTTACTTTTAACCTTTGCAATTAAACTTCTAGTTGGCCATTTTCCAAGTTCAAGTATCTTTCAGTGTCCATATTTCTTCTTGTGATTTTTTTCAAATTAGCAGAAGCTAGTTTTTATCTTATCTGTCGTTTGTGTTTCTTTACTACCTTGAAACATTAGCATTTGATCTGCGTTACCCTGTTCCCAGCAGCATTCTTGGTCAGTGTTTCAGCTCATGGTAGTTTGGATGTGTGCTGGTTGAATTCCCTAACTTGCTGTCCCAAAGCTTTCAACCCCCATCCATGCTACCCGAGGTCCCAAAATGAGCAAGCTCAGGTTTGAACGAGGTGCTACAGATTCTGTTACCATCTATTATTTGAACTAAGGTCAGATCTGGGCAGGATAGGAGGATTACTAACTCTCAATATGCTGTGTTGGTTGATGGTCTTTGAGCTCACCTACTTAATTGTATGTGTTGCCTGTCGGTTGTGCATGACATTTCCAATGTATTGGGTTAAGAGCAGTTTGCCTGCATACAGCTGTGTTTAATTCAGAGCAATGAGAAACGAGAGGTTGCTGCAAGATGAAATTGCAAAGAAAATGCATTGGTTTCAGTCATGCAGGAAAATGAATTGATTTAACTATTCAGATTGTATTTCTATCTGTGACACTAATGTGCAATTTTAATAAGCAGCGCCTGGTGTTGTCAGTTAAGAGATCATGGATGTGAAATTGTCTTGCATTACACTGCTGTTAACCTTTTCTGCCATATATGTGATCCCTTTCAAATAAAAGTTCGTTTTGAAGCCTCGAGTGTTCCGCAAGGTGTTCTGTTAACTACATGTCATGGGAGAAAGGAGACGTTTGGAGCGTCGAGCATTCTGAGTCACTAGGATTCTCTGAGCGACATAACCGATTTAACATGACATTTATTTATGCTGCCATAAGAAACCGCAAAAACATTCTACACAGCGTACCGCTGCAGTAGGTCTGTTCCAGTGTTGCGGGTAATTCGATTGGACTCGGATATAAATAAAACATTCTCCTCCTTGTCTCTGCGAACAATCCCTCCATTTTGGGCGCACGAGAAAGGGGTGTTGGTGGAGACGAGCTGTGTTGAGTGGGGTCATGGGAACTGGCGTACGCATTACATTAGCAGCTCAGACACATGACGGCTTGAGGAGACTGAGGAAAATAACCTGGCGAACAAAAAAAGGCCATTTGGTCTGCTGATGTCTCATTCTCCAGTCAAACAACATATCTTCAGAGAAGCACATGATTAGAGACAATAACACAGGACCGCCTCGCTGTATGCCATGTTGTCTGATGCATGCACCAGTGAGGACAGTGAGTCTAAGACTGCTTGTTAGCAATGCTAGCTATCATCTTCAGTCTCAGTTGTATCTAGAGAACAGGCCTATTGTTGACAGCGTTGACCTCAGCCCAGGGTCTTGTGAATGCCAAAGCTAGCAAGCCTGGCTCCAGGGTGAATTCTTCTTCATAATCCCTTTGAGTTCTAATTCTTTCCTGCTACTCTACAATGATCTATAACAACAGTCCATTGGCGCCCATGGTTCCGGATATCTTTGCCGACAGATTGTGGATTCCGGAATTTGATTGAGTTTTGTCTGATTTAGCTTCCCGTAGATGTTTGTTGTTTACTCTGCCCCATCAGCAGCAGTTTGCTTTCTTCTTGGTCGGTTTGTGCTGCTCCTCCGTGCTTTCGGTTATCCCTACGGGAACACAGACGACGACGGAGAACCAGATTAGCGGGACGTTTCTCCGAGGAGAATCGTTCCGACTTTGGTCGGGACTTACTGATGATGTCACCGATCTGCCTGCACCCGCTCCTCTCCAGCTCTGCCAGGACGTTGGCCTCGAAGGTCAGAGACGCGACCCGGAAGAAAAAATCCTTGACTCCGTCACCTGGGAAGGAGGAAGGAGAAGAGGGCATCAAAGTGTCTGTGTGCACGTGCCAATCTTCTGTCATTAGTAATCCTACCTGATTTCGCAGACACTGCCCAGTATTCTGCTTTAATCTCTTCAGACAGTCTTATGGCTTCCTGTTCCATATATTCCAGCTGGTCAGGAGACTGAGAGAGAAACAAACACTTGGATTTGATGACAATTTCTGTTGCATCCATACATGGGTTGTTTTTCAAGGGCAACTTACACTGAGGTCCTTCTTGGTTCCAACCAGAAACAAAAGCACGCTTGAAGGGTCGTTCTCTTTCATCGCATCTTCCAGCCACTGCCTGAACGAAACCATACAGCAGCAGACCCACAGCTAACATCACAAACTGGACTATGGTGGAAAAGGACCCAAGTGAATGAACCAGACGGTGCTGTTTCCTCCTACCTGGCATGTATCAGAGATCCCACACTGCTCAGGTCAAATACCACTATGATGGCTGAAGAAACAGGCAGAAACACATGAATACTGAGGCATTCTCCCAGGCATTCTCCCAGGCATTCTCTCTCTCATGTGCTTGCGGTGTGTGCGTGTGTGTGTGTGTGTGCGTGCATGTGTGTGGGTGTGTGCGTGTGTGTGTGTGCGTGCGTGCGTGCATGTGTTACCCTGTGCTCCTCTGTAGTATGTGGAAGCAATACACTTGAACCTCTCCTGTCCTGCTGTATCCCATCTAAACAGAGAGACAGTCAGACGGAGGGATATCATCCACTACCAAAGCCCATTTTACATTCATCTGAAAAGAGTATGTTTGTGCGTGTGTGTGTGCGTGTGTGTGTTTGCTAACGTTAAAAGTAGACTCACAGCTGTAAACTGAAAGGTACACCCAGCACTTCGAATCGCTCCATCTCAAAATCCACCCCAATAGTCGCCTTGTAATTCTTATCAAACATGTCCTTACAGAACCTAAAGTTGAGTTAAAGACAGAGAGCGTGACATGGAGGAAGGATAATCTTCTTAATAACCTTTCAACCCACCGAAATACCAAATATAACAGAAGACTTCCTAATTCAACTGACAGAGGACATCAAGGAAACCCTCAAGTCAGTCCTTCCATTAGCCTTTGGAAATGAAAATGTGGTTAGCTGGTGACTGCATTCTGACAATGATTCCAGGAAGCCCTAACATAACAGGATCATATCAATGGTTCACAAAGTAAATGTGGTAAAGCAAGCCCCTGTTGTGGGTTTGCAGACTAACTATGGTATCGTGGCAACAACAGAATAACAGGAGGTGATGTAGTCGGCAGTCTATTAAATTGATGTGATAACGTACTAAAGGATATGAGTGTTACACAATGAACCAACAGTTTGTGATGTAAACTGTACGTGAATCTTACTGGGTGGGTCAGTGAAAGAGTTTCATTGCACATGGTTGATCTTACCTGCTGATCAAACACGTCTTCCCAACAGCCACATCCCCAACAACAATCACCTTAGCGATGTTAAACCTTTCAAACACAAACAAGTGCATGGAACACAGATGATTGAAATGGGTTTGTGTGTGTACAGGAGAGATATGGGAACTGTCTTTCTGTTGTCTCACCCCACTGTGCCAGTCTTCTGTCCATGGCAGGCAGATGTCACCTGCGTGTGGAAAGTTTCCTTGGTGTGCAGGGCTGCATCTGGAGTGAAACACTGTAGAGAAGGCAGGGAGACAGGTCCACAGAGAGAGAGAGAGAGAGAGAGAGAGAGAGAGAGAGAGAGAGAGAGAGAGAGAGCAAAAGAAAGACAGTTGTGTTCTGACTCAAACTGGGGATTCCTTGTTGGAGCTGCCATTCCGCTTGAGTTAAGGCATAAGCGGAGCTAAGGATATTATCTGGGCGAAAAAGTCGAGTCAACCATAAATACCCAACTTCATCATCTATGTCTATCTCAGGCGCCTTAGATCCAACAGTCAGTCACTGTTCTATTCATATACATGATTCAGTTGAGACTGGTTGGAAGTGAGTGTGTGTTACCTGGGGAAGCTGAGCTATGATCCGGTCTTTTTTCACGGGTGGTAACATATTTCTCATGGGAATGTCGGCGCAGATATAAGACACACAGAGACAGACATTAACCTACACCAACTGAACGATCTCTCCACACAAACACACAAAGCACCTGAAATGACAAACACAGACAAACAGAAATAATAACTGGATTTCTTTTTATTATCCCATGTTTGGTCTGAAAACCACTTGTGAAGCACCTTGTGGATCTCCATGGTGATGACAGCAGTTTCTATGACAAGAATAAACAAATGCTGATAAGCGGAGCAGTACGTTTGCTCCTCCATCTGCTTTGCTTGTCCGACTGAGAATGCAGATTCTCTTTGGTAACCAAGTTTTAACCTTTCGCTTGATTACTATTGGAACATAATTAGGTTTACAATTCTGTTTATTCTTCTTTCAAACCTTGTCTAAAAGTGTGCCATTATATATTGTCACGACAGGTTGAATGTGGAAATATAAATTGACTATAGCCTACAATGTCTAAAGGTGACCCAAATTAAAATAACTGGTTGTATTAATAAACATGGTAGATATGTCAATTGTCCGTCTATATATTACAAAGCATGAAAATAGTTCTAAAAATTAGAACGAATGTTAGAAAAGTTTGATTGAGTAAAGAGACATCTTAGATTGTCTACGAAATCATCATTACTTTGGATACCAGGGTTCAAGATTGGTATCAACAGAACCCAGCTTTAGCCACTGGGTTTTAAGTATATTACATAGTTATACTTATTTAGGTCTGTAGCTTACCTTGTAGTGAGTGAATACAAGAAACGTTTCTCCTGGCAACTCGCTGTCCACAGCAGCACTGCGAACACCTCATTCATTCGACTACATCGCGAACATGCTTCTTAGTAAACAGATGACTCCGATTATGCTGCGGGCCAACAGCTCAACCCATCTTTATACCAGCAGCGAAAGTGGGCTGAATTAGTCCTTTAAATTGACAATCCTTGATTTTCTGCCGTAGGCCTACTTTCTAAATGCTGTATTATCTGTATGTCGTTGTGGGTAAAATTCAAGTTCATTCAATTTAAATGCAACGTGTGAGCACTGTGGAAACGCGCTTGAGTTAATAGAACACAATCGATATAGGCTACCAGTAGCCTAAAGTTTAGACTTTGTTTGGGTCCTAAACAACATGTAAATAAAAGAATTTATTTCATAACATATTGTATTAATTCTATGAATTATGTTAAAGGTTATTTGTGTAAATTTATTATTATCATTACTATTATTATTATTATTACTATTGTGCATATGTATATATATAGCTTACATGTTAATTATTTAAAATGTTATGTTACAGCAGTCAGAAAGAGCGCCTTTTACGGGTGCTGTGACGTATAACACGATTTGGTGTTAGACGCAAACTTCAAGCGACAGTTGCGTATAAATTGTAGGACCGCCACATTATCGGTCTCTCACTCCAACTTCTTCAAGAGGGAAGGGGTGGTGTTCAGTTGAAGTGGGGTTAGGATTTAGTAATCTCTTAAAACACAATGATTAACTCGCTACTGAATCAATGGAAGGTTCTTGACAAGCCTTTATATCTTGATACGACTTGAACATAGTTACGAATGTGACTATCGTCACAGTATGTCACGTTGACCACATGCTGCTACATTAGCTTAGTTGCAATGGCGGGCTAGCTATGAGCTGAAGGGATGTAGACGTGGTTTGGTGGTGAAACGATACTTTAAAAGGTGAGTGCCTAATAATCAAATGCAATATTAAGACTTTTCCAGTCCGCGGAAGGGATGATAACAGGAAGTGCCGTCTGATGCGATATCTGACGAGAACACCCAAGTGTTAGTTTTCTAACCGTCTGATCCGCATGCTGGAAAACGAAATGACGAAGCAATTGGTGGCCAGCTTGTCTAGAACTAGCCGGCTAGGCACTTGCAGAAATGTCATTTGTGGTACATTAGTTAACTATCTATTCTGATTTAAGGTTACGATTTCTGAATGGGATGGAGTGATTCGACGCAAGTGAAGGAAACATGGTAAATTGTTCGACCAATTAACTTGTAATCCATGACACAGATAGATAGCATCATATAATGTTTATTAAGGGGAGAGTGCCGCTCGACGTCAATCGTATTGAGTACGTTGGGGCTTAATATAGAGTGAACTGATGCTCCGTACACGGACTCTGGTAACGTGGTTATCACAGCTTTGCCGTTGATGAAAACCTGGAATAGGAAGTGCCGTCCGATGCGACAACTGACGATTTTCATAAAACAAATCCTGAGGCTCTGCTGTGCCTTGGTGCTAAGTAGTTTCCATCAAATTCGGCCCATATTTAATTTAAGCCTTTTTTTCAGGAGACTCTACGGGTGATATGTTGACCTCCTGACGGTCCTGTGGAACGGTAAGAGAATGTGCTCGCGTTTTGTGAAGAGTTGCGAACAATGACATGTTGAAATTTGAAACTGAAAACAGCTGGAATTACCGGCAGATTGTACAGTGGTGATCATCGGTTTTCTGAACATTGACCATGTTAACATTAGCCTATCGTGTGTTTTGCTGATAGATGATTAGATGTCTCTTATTTTATTAGGTGCTCCAAGACCATCAGGTCACCCCTAACTTCTACCTGAGGTAAGAACTCAGAAATGCATGTGATTTGGGGGATTTGTACAAATACTGTGATGAAATTTGAAACTGAAAACAGCTGGAATTACCGGCAGATTGTACAGTGGTGATCATCGGTTTTCTGAGATTTGACTAATTTTTAGACTTCTCAACGTTTTTGGGATTGATGTTATAATGGCTGATTTTGTATCTGCATTTAGGGTGATCCTGCACTTGGAAGAAAGGGTAAGCATGCCAGTGCCACTGCACGACCTGCATCTGATTCACTGGAGTAATGATGAAATTTAAACTGATATAGCTGGAATTACCGGCAGATGGTTCAGTGGTGATAATCGGTTTTCTGAACACTGCAGTGATGGTTCAGTGTCGGTTGGGAAGTGGGGTGTTTATCATCTAACATTTGTTTTGTTTTTTAACCTTTTAGTTAACAAGATCCTTGGATGTCTCCAGCAGCTGTATGAAGTCTGGAGGACAGAATACCAACCAGCTTTTGGAACAAATTAATGTGACTTTTGGTTCAATACAATTTGAAATAAAGTATGCCTCCAATTATCCTGTATGCTGCTTCCTTTTTTCCTACAACCATGAATTTCATTAGTTTAAATCCAATCAGAGCAGTGTTTGAAAACCACTGCTCAATTTTAGCTGCCTGAAGTCCTGAGTCAAACAAATGCTTTTACAAAACACACTTTATTTTCTGGTGATACAATGCAAATGATCAGTTCCATGTCTAGGAATGTAGACTATTCCATCTGGAATAATGATTGGCCATTTTCACAGAATACCAACAAGTGGCAACAGAACCTTTTGAGACACACAGCTATGGTAACATGGTGGGTGTAGAATGCCTCCTACCAAATGGCTGTCACTCACACATACCACAACAGTATGGAGCTACATCAACAGCTTGGTTGCTGGTGCAAACTGCACAGCTGTTTTTACAAGGGGAATGAACATGGGGCATATTGCTCTTAAGTAACAAGAGTTGGAAGTGAAATATCACATGTCTCCTTTTGGGGGGGAAAAAAAGACACTTATGCCTGGTTCTGATTGGTGTCCTTCTGAGCTCTTATTCGAATCCAAAATGTCAGTCCAAAAGAAAGGGGGTGAGGACTGCCTGTGGAAAACGGACACAAATCACTTCCTCTCTACCAGCCAAGCTTTGAAACATCACACCCCACCTCTACTCAGTCTGTCATTGTACACACGTCTTTCCCTCTCCCCTGGCCCCTCCCTCCCTCCCCTGGCCCCTCCCTCACTCCCCTGGCTCCTCCCTCAGGTGTCAGAGTCAGAGCCGTTGCTGCTGTCTCGGCTGATCTCGATCTGTAATGATGGAAGGTTGTCCAGGCGACTCTTCTTCATCTTGTGTGACTGCTGCTCCTTCTGTTTAATCATGGCCCCCCATACCCTCTGGAGAGTCGAGTCATCCTCCTCTTCAACCTCGGCCTCCTCCCCTCCCTTCTTCACGCCTACCCTGGAGGTGACTGGCCCTGAACCCCGACTAGGGGCTTTCACGTCTTGAGGGCCGTCCTTGTGGGCGGGGCCAAGTCTACTCCACAGACGACCTGATAGGAAGTGAGATAGTCATAAACAAAATACTTCAAGTCGATTACTGATTTATGAGAGGAAGTTGAACTGAATTACAATTGATAAAGGACTAAACATATGTCCATGTCATATTTACTATTGGGAAGTAGACAGTTTTTTTGCTTACTTGTTTTTCTGTCTTTGGATGTGTCAGAGTAGAGGCCACGGGAGTCTTGTTTGGCCACACCCAGTCGGCTATGCACATCAGTGATTGGTTCTCGTGGAGGGGGACTGTCTCTCAAGGTAACGGGGGAGGTGGAGCGTCGTGTCTCTGGGGAGTAAGCCCTCTTCCCCAACCTCTGTCTCACATCTGCACACAAAAACCCCCACAAAACACCCTGTGTTAAGTCCACTGTCATACGAGTAAAGTAGTGTGCAGTTGCTTTATTCAAAAGCTGCTGTACAGCAAAATCGTTTTTGTCTTGTGAGACTGACCTGTCTTCCCAGATGTAGCCACCGGGGGACGCTGTCTGTGCTGAGTCAGCCCCTGTCTCTTCTCCTCCAGCAGTTGTCGCACATCGATCACTTTCTCTGGAATGCTTTTGGACCCTCCTCCGCTGCCGATCCTGTTCCGGACTCCGCTGCTCGAGCTGCTGTCACTCCGAACCGAGTGTCTGAACATTAGGCAGGTAGAACAGTGCTGTTGACTGCAGCCAAGTCTACCACATGCAGACCGTTTACACACCATGCTCTAACACGGAAGCCTATCCTTGTGTTTCAAATGTTTTCCGTGGACGCCACAAAGCAGTCAACATTGCGAAAAAAAGGTCCCTTTCAAAAAGGCTTGACTCACCGTAAGCTCTTCAGATTGGTCTCCACCTCGTCTGCGTACATGGTCATCTTCATGCTCTTCTTGGGGGAAGGAGTGGAGATCATCTTCAGCTCCAGGTCGTAGTCCATCTCGTCTGAGTCCGAGGAGGGGGACGGGGACCTGGCCCCGCGACTACGCAGCCCCCCCACACGCCCCCCTGCCGGCCCCCCCAAACGCCCTCCGACCGCCCCCCCAACACGACCCCCCTTCTCCCGGTACTCGACCACCCTGTCGTCTGAATCCATGTCCTCCTCTCCCCCATCGTCTTCCTCTTCCTCCTCCTCTTCCTCAATGGGCTCTTCTGGCAAGTTCACCAGGTCAGCTGAACAGATGGAACAGGCAGCATAAGAGAAGGCAACTTGATGCGTGTACTGAACATGTGTGTATGTGTGATTCTTGGCTTGTGTGTGTTGGTACCAGAGTGTCTGTGCGTGTAGGTTGTGTGTTGGTACCAGAGTGTCTGTGCGTGTAGGTTGTGTGTTGGTACCAGAGTGTCTGTGTGTGTAGGGTGGCGTATGGCCCATGCTGTCTCCAATGAGTGGCTTCTTAGTCTTGATGACATCTCTGTGGATTCTTCGTGTGTGGTATCGCCTCTTCCTGAGGGAGAACATTGCGCAATGTTTAGGGTCCACTGTGACATCATCTGGCTGGTCATCCAGTGGGGTGACCTTAAGCATAGAGCAGTCTGCACATTTCAGGCCTTAAGACACCACTTTAAATTCAGTCAGAGTTGCTTCTTACCAGGAGTTACTAAGGATGCCTTTCATGCCCCCGTAGTTTGGGTTACCGTACTTCATGTAGTATCGGCTTTTCCTGGCAGCTCCCAGCTCTTTCTTGTCATCTGAATAGAAGAGGGAGGAGAGCCGTCTTCTGTGAAAGGCTATTTTCAAGCAGCATCCATTTGCGCATTGTGAAGGCATCCATTTTGATCTATTGTGTGATGTGTTCGTCTGTATAATGAGTGTCTGGTTATGCAACGACGTAACAAGAGTTAAAGAGATTTGTGTGTGTGCGCGTGCGTGTGTGGGGAGAGGAGGGAGGGAGCCTGTACCGTGAGTAGCGATTCTCAAGAAGAGATTGTTGCCTTTGAAGATTTTGGTAGCTGGTCGAAGATCATTCCGTAACAAAGACTCTTGCTCTGCCTGAGATAACAGGTCCACCTGCAACACAATCACTCCAATTCAGATGAGTCACCCATGCCGCACAACTGAACCAAGTCACTTTAGCCCACAGCAAACATCCAACTGCACCCTGCCATACCTGGGCATTCTCCCCATCCACTTTCTTCTCCGTCTCTCCCTCACTTTCGCTGGCTTTTCCTTCCCCCTCGACACTGTTCTTCTTATCTGTCACCGGCTCGTCTTCCTCCTCATCTACCTCTCCCTCTTCATCATCATCGTCGTCGTCGTCATCTTCATTCGTCCCGCGACTTCTTTGAGCTGTGACAGAATCGCGTACGGATCAGAGACAAACATCAGATGTATGGTGGATGTGGTCGTCCACACTCCCAGTCCTGTAGTCTACCTCACCTTTGTTATCCTCAGACGCCAGATCTGGCTCTTTACTGCCAACTGTTTCCGTGGTAACCGCCTCTTTGTCTGGCATGCGGCTGATGTTGAGGAGAGCCCGAGTAGATGTGACGTCATCAAGCCACACCACGTTACCTAGGTAACAAAGTTACCGATTAATTATTGCAGGCACAACATATAGTGGCGTGGCACTTTTATTTAACCCTTTTATCTACGGTCAATTTCGAAGTGTGGGTCTGCGTGCAGAAGGCGTCATCACAAGCTCCACTTACAGGAAGTGTCATCTATCCACTCGATATGTGCTGGAGGATACTCCTTGAAATATCCAAACACATCCTGGGTACTCATGTTGTCCACTCCTGCCACATGCAATGCCTCCAATCGCAAACTGGGTATGGCTGTGAGAGAAAGACCATGAGAGTGGAGGTGGAGTGAGAAGTTTAAGTACCACGAAGTGGAAGAAGAAACGTGGTTCCGGAATCGGATTCTGCAGTGAGACTGTCTTGACAGTAGGAAGCCTACGATGACTTCCTGTGCGGAGCACTGTACCTTTCTTCATCATGTCTCTGTCCAGCATCACATTCCTCTGGGCCACATTGACCTCTGCACAGAAATGGAATCGTCTTGCTCTTTTCTCCTTTTTCTCGATCGCCTCCTGTAATGAAACACACACACAGTTTCAGAAGGAAAAAAACGACCGACGCTTTTTCAAATCACACTGAAATAGCGTTGCTAAAACCATATGCATTAAAACGGGTTTGAGTACCTTTGATGTAACGTCAATTCCAGTGATGAAAGTGCCTGCTTTGTTTTCATACCGCCGGCTTGTGTCCTAAAAACAAGCATGTTGATTAAAAAAATGTAGTCAATTGCATTAATACAACCATTTAAAATGTCCCATGTAGTTTTTCACGAGCAAGAGAGTATACATAAACAAACAAAATATTGTTGGATGATATTCTAACGTTAGAGCTAACTACACCACTGATATGGGTGCTAATGTTTAGCATTGGTGGCTAACATGATGAAACTTGTTGCCTGGTAGCTAGTATAGCTAGATTTCTTACGATGACTAGACTAGTAGGAATCTCAGTCAATCTGACCGGGTCAGCTAAGTGAAAACGGCGATGTAGCTCTACCCAGCAGAACCCATCCAGCTAGTGGGACCGGCTACGGAACCAAAACATAATGTGACCTTATCCTTCTTGACTATCTGAGCATGAAAGTTAGTCTAACCAGCTACTAATGTTTATAAACGTAGCTCTGGTTAGCTAATATCAGCCAACATAAACCACACAACGCGCCGTTATCTATTGGGAAAGCATCTCATTTCACAATTCACTGGCAAATTCACATGGACTAATACATTTGCCACACTAAGTATGTTGAACTGCTAACGTTAGCCAAGAGACCACCCATTCACCCATCTTTATGCAGGTCACCCGTTCATCATACGCAGTTCACAGGCATGGTACTTCAGTCCGCAGTCTGAATTAGCTTGCTAGCAGTAGCAAACTAGCTCTATCTAGCTTAGGCCTGTTAGCCACCGCTAGCTAATGTTAGCTGGACAAACTCACCGGTAACAATTCCTTCAGAGAACGATTGACTGGAATATCTTCCACTTCGAGCTCGCCTTCCTCGACCTCCATAGGTTCAGACTCACGGGCATCTCGGTCCGAGTCTGATTCCGAGTCCGATTCTGAACGATCAGACCCGCTATCTGACTTGACAGACACCCGTAGGCTCCGTACTGCCGCCATGGTGCTTGCACTTTGCAGCCGTTTGGTACACAGGAAGGAAGAAAATTTAGTAACCTGTTTGAAACGTTCTCTGGAGCAGATGCGTTCAAGAGTTATGTCTTGCCAGCTGGCAAGGTCATGCTTGTCCAGGGACAAAGGAATGAGATAACAATGGTATTGTCAACACCGGTCCAAAAAACAAAATTGCTTCTGGACTGTCCTATTTTAACGAATTTCAATTGTAACCGATTTTATTTTAATGTTCTCCAAATTTGTGACTTGAATGCAACTCACTACACTTGACGAAGTACAGAGTAAACCAACACAACTTCATAAATTCTTAGATTTTTGTCAACGTTCACGCTCAACTGTAAGATTTATTAACAAGGGAAATTGGATACACGTACACATTTCTGACATAAAATACATAATTTTATTCAACAAATTAATACATTGGCACATTTTATGTACATTTCAAATCAATTACATGAATTTAAACAGTTTATTAACAGTAATTGTCCAAACACAAGCCATGATAACGTTTTGAGCTGACATAAAGACAAAGTTAGGGTCGTGTGGACCTAGTGGAAGTGACTCAGGCAATGAATTAGCCTCCGCAGACAAAGAGGTTTATACTTTCTTTGCACTGGGCAGAAACACATACTAGAAACCTCACTTCTGATGGATGATCAAGATTAAAGTTGTTCCTATAGACGGTATTTTTTATCTTTTGTCTTTCAATATTCAATACTATGGTCTGTTTCCAGCCATTAGATGAATCTAGATCTTTGGATTACGTTGTTTTAATGATTTATTTCTTCATGTGAAAAGTATTTTACATACTGTTCAACTCTGAACTTTACAAAGATAATTTATGACAGTATTGATAAACACCAGATACAGTTTCATTTTTAATAGGGAAGGTGCATAATTAGAAAATAGGGACTCTGTGATTTCAGTGCAATTAAATACAGTAAATACCAACTATCATATTTTCGGTGTGACACATTTATAAATATCATAAATATGATCACACAGGGAAATATTCAGAACCGCATCGCTTAGTGCATGTTTTGATTTCACTTGACATCACAAGGCAGTTTTCTGCTTCTTTTGCAGGGATAGTTGTTTCAGACAATTGCGAACACAAACAATAAAATATCCTTCACCAATAAATAGTAAAGAGTTGTATGTCAAGCAAACACATTTCTCCTTTTCTAAAATGGATTTTGGCTCATAAACAAAATACTACACCCTTATTGATGTTCCTTCTGTTCTTTGTGTCAGTGTGATGCAGTGTCTGGTTTGGATCCGAACCCTCAGGTCTCCACAGAGCTGGGTGGGCGTGAAACACTCCCCTTCTACCATCACAGAGTGAACTGTGCTTGGGTCTTCATTATGGTTCCTGTGAGTATTGTATGTTGGTCTGTCTGGCTATCTGTAAGTATGTATGTATGTACGTATGTACATGTATGTTTGCTTGTCTGTCTGTCTTTCTGCCTGTCTTCCTGCCTGCCTGTCGGTCTGCAGCCTCTGTCTGACTGTTCATCCAGCCACACCCAGCCAACCAGCTCTTCATCGGGTCAGGCAGGCTGCCTTAAATACCGATCCATCAGTTCTTTCATCTATTTCTGTTACCATCTAGTGTCCCTGTTGCGGAGAGAGAGAGAGAGAGGGAGAGGGAGAGAGAGAGAGACCGCGAGAGAGAGCGAGAGAGAAGGAGAGAGAGAGGAAGAGAAAGAGCGAGAGGGAGAGAGAGAGTGAGGGAGGGAGGGAGTGAGGGAGGGAGGGAGAGACAGAGAGGTGAGTTACTCATGAACACTATATACAGCATAGAAATATACTAAGGAACTTGAGAGATTCCACTTACCGCAGCAGAGTGGCTCAGCTTGTCAAAACGGAACTTCAAGTTGGATCTAGGTGAGCTCTTACTCTTAAATTCTTTAAAAGAAGATTCATTTTTATTTTTTCATTTTATAAATAACCCTTGTTTGAACATTTTGTATAATCAGCGCTACATCCGTCCCAAAATATCCTTGACTTTCGAATCCTGCCTCCAGCTTTGGAGTGCTTCGTTTATAGAAGAGGTGGAGTAGATACCTGTGGGACTCCGGCACATGATGACTGGGGTTCCTGAACTTTGACCTTCCATAGTAGTTGGAGGCAGGAGTGATGGGGCCAGAGTGTTCTGGAAACATGTAAATAGTAGGGAAGTAAATTATACACAACTCATGCTGGAGTCACCTAAGCATCTTGTCTACTACATATAATTATATATACTCACATGCTCAGAGTCATCTACTTCCACCTCTCCTAATGCGGTGCTAAAACTGCCGGTGTTGGGAAAAGGAATATGAGGCATTAGACCAGTCGAGTTCCCTTATTTTCACACTGAGCCTACAATGAAGACATCATACTTACCAAGGGATGCCATCAGTTTGTACATCTACAATTTACATAATTAGTACTTACTGTACATTTCTAAATTATGATCATTTTCGGTTGTTTTTAATTCATGTTTACCTTTCCTTGTGGGGACAGGCCTCTGGAGAGCTGGGGTTTGAGGGTGTCTCTGACTTCACATGGCTACAATCAAAGCTTCTCTGGTCACTATGGAGACTAAACGTGGAAAGGAATCATAAGGCATGTCCTAAGGCAGTTCTATGAAGATATGGGCGTGGGCTAAAGAATAACCTGCGAGTGTGTGCATGTAAGAGAAAGAGAGTGTGTGTTATGTGCATGTCCTACCTGCGATGACTATGTCTCTCTGTCTGGCTGTCTACACTGAGGAGGCGGGGAAACAGACCAGAGCGTCTCTTTACTGGAGACTTGACATTCGACGTCTGAGAGAGAGAAAACAGAGAGTTGATTCGCTGCCCCACCAAGGCTGTAAAACCCTGCCGGTCTCCTTATCTTCTCCTGCTGGTCCTCTTACCTCAGAACTGCTGTGTGTCAGACTAGTGGGCAGGCCCCCTCCACCCTTCGCCATCATCTCCATGGAGACGCTGCGCCCTCGCATGGCCCTCTACAAGAGGGAAAGAGGGCAGAGAGGGTTAGGGTGTGGCCCAGAGAGAGAGAGAGAAAGAACATGGATATCCCTGCAGAACAACACGCTGCAGAATGGTATGATTGGTGGCAAGAGGGAAGATGAGTGATGAATATAAAGTGACTGTGTAGTGACTAAGAGGGAGAGAGACCTTGATGGACTCCAGCAGCCCTCCGTGCGCGTGGCCATTCTCCGCCCGGTCCTCGTCAGGCCCAACGCCCACTCCCAGCATGCTCTGGGTGTGTCTGTGCAGCTCGTCGTGGAGACCGTCCAACAGAGCGGCCCGTGTCCGCTCCTAGGCAAGCATGCGCACATGCGCGCGCACGCACACACACGTGCATATGCACACACGCACACACACACGCATGCACACATACGCACGCCACACACACACACACGCACACACGCGCACACGCACACACATACAAACACACAGGCATATACTAAAAACTACAGTATACAGTATATCATTCAGGTACATGTGAGAAATAAAACATAGACGTTTCTAGGTTGTTTGCATGCGTGACCACCACTACAGCAGTCCATGTATGAATCAAAAGAATTGTAGCCCACCTCAAGTCTGGCAAAGCGGTCACTCTTGTAGCAGGCTGTCTCTGCATTGATCAGCTTCGTGAGCAGAAACTCCCTGAACTCAGGTCCCTGCAGACAGAGCGAGACATGGAAAAGGCTCATTAACTCATTACGGTTCTCCTGAGAGGCTGTCCACCCTCATTATGTTCTACACTGGTGGAAGAGAGAGAGAGACACCGAGCAGGAGGGATAACAGCAGCCAGAGAGGAGACAGCAGATACCAACCCTTTGTCCTGAAATGTGTCAGAAAGTACCTTCTTAATGGTCAGTGCTGCTGACTGCTCTGGAAAATGGTCTGACCTTTTTGAAGATGGCAGGGTTGGGTAGGGGCGGGCCAAACGCAGGGACGTCCTCTCTGGCTGTGACGGACACCTGTCAATGATATTATTCACCCTTTTATATACAGTTCACTTGAAAGCTTCATCTGCAGTGAATCTGCCATCGTCATCATTATGATACAGAGTATCTTCTTAGGGTGTGCGTATGTGTGTTTCTGTGTGTGTGTGTGTGTGTGTGTGTGAGAGAGAGAGAGAGAGAGAGAGAGAGAGAGAGAGAAAGAGAGAGCAAAAAAAAGAGAGAGGAGAGACTTTGCTTGAGTGTGTGCCGGTGACGCACCTTGTAAGTGGTGTCTTCTGAGCAGCTATTTTCCACTTGCACTACTATGAAGGCATGGAGGAAATTTGATGCGATGATGTCCGGCACAAAGGGCGTGGCCTCTTCCTGGAACACTGCTGCTACGATGTCATTTCCTATGTGTCGCTTCCTCTGGAGCTAATAGGGAAGAACAGCTCGTTGTAATTCAGCATAACTCGCTCATACTGTACCTGCTACTGGACACGGTAGTTGGAGAGTTCAGAATGTTTACCTGTTGAGCGTCTCCCTCTGTGTAGGGTAGTTTGGTCGACACGTGAAACATGATCTCTTGTTCACGGTAGACCGTGTACACAGACTGAGAACCAGTCTGTCCATGAGTCACGTCCAGACCGCCCCGGAATCTGGCAGGAAAAGTGGGGAGATGTGGGGTCAGATGGACGGGCCTATACTCTGAGGTGCTGGCTCCTCCTTCATCCTGGGCTGCGGTCGTGTTTGTAGATTTGAGGCTGCCTTGTCCCTCTCGCTCTCCCCCCTCTCCCTCTCTGTGACTCACCCCTTAAAGTCCTGGAGCTCCACTGTGTCTCCCAGCAGACTCAGAAACTCTGCAAATGCCGGAGTCTCCTCGGTGTTCCCAAACAACTCCTCCTCCGACACCTGGCGTGGACGGACAGACAGAGACATGAAGAGATAAGATGGAGACTGACTGGTGACTGGAGAGGACAAGGCAGCCAATCAATCTGCTCACCTGACCCAACTTCTGGTAGATGACCCCAAACTTGAAGGTGTCGTTCACTTCATGCTCATCATAGCTCACGATCAGCTGGGAGGCCTGACAGACGCACACGCACAGTCATGTTATTTGTGACGTTGTGTTAAAAGTAATGTTTATATGTAATTAGTGTATTGTACGTGTTGGTTATACGTGATAGTAGTGTGTGAGTAAGAGAGTGAGAGAGCGAGTGTTCACCTTAGGGTACAAGACTGGACTGAACCGCAGCCCAACAGCATCCTCACACAGCAGCTGGGGAACAGAAACACACATTAACACAGGACCACACACAACCACACACAACCACACACAACCACACAAACCAACGAAACAGCAGAAGCACAGAATCCAGTCTGACTTTGGCATGTTGTATTTGGCAGAGCAGTAATTGCCCACCTTGGCCAGCTGGGGAACACTGGGCAGTTCTGGGAGGTCTGTGAGTGATATTCTGTCATACACAGTCTTCACCCTGGACCTGGACAGGACATGGAGGAGACGGAGGGGTGGGGAGAATGAGGCGAGGCAGACAGACAGCGCGAGGTCTAGAGTTCAGCGGGATGTTGTGGAGGGTTGTTAGAGCGTGCTCAGGTGCATGTACCTCACGATGACGTGCAGGCTCTCCTGCTCCTTCACCTCTTCATGCCTCAGTGACAGAATGAGGTTGCCATGACTACTGGCCATGCAGTAGAAATTCAAGTGTTCCTGCAACACCCGGAGGGAGATGCAACATCGTTATTGGCACGTCTTAACTTTATGCGTTGATGCTGAACTGTCAAAGGGAGGGATTTGTCATGTATGAAACCGCCGAGTTTTCTTTCAACGGTTTGGTCTGCGACGGCTCTGACCTTGCCGAGGAAGTGCTTCCTGTAGGCGCGGGCGGCGGCGTTGCTCTCCAGTCGGTACCCATAAGCCCCTGGGGGCGTGTCCTCGCCCTCCCCACCCCCTCCCTCGTCTCTCTCGCAGAGGCTGTTCTCCAGGGACAGAGGCGGGGGCGTGGGGGCCTCAGGATCCTCGATCCAGTAGCCCCCAAACTCAGGCAAGATGACCTGCGGGTAGGGGCCCCCCCTCTCCAACACCTGAGCAGAACCAAAGTAGAGCAGAACCGTCATCTACTGAAATGTTCCGGCCTGTATTTTTGTGCGTGTGATTAGTGGTAAAGATGCAAGTACCTCCTCTATCCTTGGATATGGGATGTAGTCATCCTGGAAAAGAAAGAGAGGAGGATTAGGTCCAGCCCGCTGGGACAGACGTCTCTCAGGTGATGCTGACACAAAGGTGACCTGACAGTGGGGTGTGAACTCATGGACAAGCGCTGTGCGGGTCTCGTACGTCACCCTACTAAGCGATGACACTTAATGGAGTCTGTCACAGATGAAGGGACCAGACAGTGATCCAAACACAGGGAAGTTAAGCTGATGTGCTGGGAGGGGGTGCAGTTCTATGGTTATGAGACGATGGCGGAGGACTGACACACAGACACGTGGGAGTGCATGCTGTCCAGACCTTCAGTCTCTGAGGCCCTGGCCTGGTCTCAGCAGCTTCTGGAACCTGCTACAGGGTGGAGGATCCAGGGGGAGAGGGTAGGGAGATCAGGGTCAAGGGCCACGAGTCAGTCAGTATGGAGCTCAAGGTGTCGAGGATTAGAGGTTTGTGGTTGTAGGGAGATATGCACTGGTAGGTATCTGAGGTATTCTTGTTACAATGGTCAGTTTGTACGACTGTCACAACGAAAGCTCATGAGCAAACTGGAAAATCTTCACGTCTGGGAAAGACAGAACCTCCATCTATATGCAGGGATAGCAGCTCTTGCCCCAACAAACTTAGCCTAAAATCATATTTTAGGAGATTTGTATTACAAGTGCGTGTTCTGGTACAGTTCAAATATGATTAGGCCCTTTGTATAGGCTTAGGTGGCCATACAAGAAAACCAGCACAATCCCAATCATCCTTACCTCCATCTTCTCCATCATGTCAAAGAAATGGGCCGTCTGGGACGTGGAAAAGAGAGATGGCCAGTGAGAGAAAAGTGGAAAAGGTGAAAAAGTTATTATTTTTTAAGTTCCTTTTTGTAGTTCAGTATATGCATGCTATGAATGTCCCTAGAAGATACCTGTTGCTGTGTGTGCCAGTGTGTGTGTGTGTGTGTGTGTGTGTGTGTGTGTCTCTTACCTTGATGGTGGGGGGAGCTGTCCGGGGAGGGGAGGGGGGGCAGTCTGCCAGTGGAACGTTGGAGATGGTCAACATCTCCTGTTTGCTGAAACGACAAACACCAAACACCAGGGCTCTTACCACCTGCGACACACCTGCACTCTACAGCTGCTGTCTCCTTCCCTTCTCCTCCCGCTCTAATGACTAGCCAGAACATCTTTTCATCAGTCAGAAAGCAAAGGGAGGAAGAGCGAGATGAAGAGAGAGAATGAGAGAGACCGAGACACAGAATGAGAGACAGACAGAGACAGAGAGAAATGAGACATTCTCTAAAAATACCCCCCCCAATCCCTCATAAGCCCTCTGTAAATAGCCACCATAGATTCATCACTGGACTTATTATTATTAAAGGGACCACGACACATCATATATTACAAAGACTCACATCCTCTCTCTCTCTCTTTCAAAAACACACACACACGTTTTCACGCTCAGAGATGTTACAAGCTTGGATGTCTTTCCCACACCCCTTACACTACATCATCAATGATAGCTCTCAGGGCTACATTCCACTTCAAAATTCCTCCCGCATCTTTAAATGAACAGATAGCCTCGAACTTTCCTGCGAATCGATGCTGCCGTATTTCTCCGCCGTTCAAAAGTGCAGCAGGTTCTTTCAGATGGCAGACAAACACACAGAGATGCACTCAGGCAACGTACTACCTCTAAGTCTATACTTCAAGTACCTTACAATGCACAGCAAGCTGCTTTACACCCCCAAGTGACACCCGACCTGACACAGTCCCACAGTCTCCCATCTCCCCCCGGCTCCTCTCAACAAAACATCAGGCTACCCACCACGCGTCCTCCCTCTCTCTCTCCGTCTCCCTCTCTCTCTGTTGTCTGGAGCGATAGAGGAGTCCAATCAGCGCCACCGCGGCCCGGACCCCCGCTCGCTTGGACCCCACCCGGGAGCTGCCTGGCTCCGACATCAGCTCCCGTTACAACCGGAAGGTTCCGGTTTGCCGCCTTTACAACATCGAGCAGGGCGGCTCTGTTTTGGTTTGAAACTCAGTCACTGTCCAAAGGTTCTGTTGGCACCTGTAACTGCAGCCATGGAGAAGGACAGATGGTCTGGCCTCTCCCCCTGGTGTTCCCCTCAGAAGCAGCAGAACCTGGAGTTCTACTGCAGTAGAAAGTGAGCCTGAGCAGACACAGCCAACAGGTCCGCAGGTCTGGCTGTTCTCTACCTCCCTACCCCTCCTCTTTACCTGTCTGCAACAGCCTGTTGTCTGTCCGTCTTTCGCACACTGTCTACTCCTGCCTCTGGGTAACACTGCTACGTCCTCCCCCTCCTCTTCTCCACCTGTCTGAGCTTAAATGCACAGTAATGAACGCTCGCTCTCCCTCCACACTTACGTGTCTCCCTTCCTACCTTCCCCCCCCCCCTCTCTCTCTTGGTACCCATCTGAACAATGACACACATACGCTCTCTGCCAATTCTAATTATCTTCAATTCTCCTCCCCTCCCCCTTGCTTCCCTTAGCGTTTCTTCACAGTACTGTATGTGTGTCTCTCTCTTAGCCTCTCTCTCTCTCTTAGCCTCTCTCTCATGTTACATGTTCACCCATTCATCTCCTGCTGTGTTGGTTGTTCACAGACACAAGATGAGAGGTGCTGCTCTCTCCCTCTCCTCTCTCTCTCTCTTTCCTCTCTCTGTCTCTCTGTCCTCTCTCTCTCCCTCTCCTCTCTCTCTGTCTCTCTCCTCTCTCCTTCTCTCTCTCTCCCTCTCCTCTCTCTCTCCTCTCTCTCTCAGTGTTTTCTTACTACTGTGTCCTGCTGCCAGCGGACCTTCCTCTGTTCTTTCTCTATCCCTGGTCTCATGTTCTGCTTCTTTCCTCAGTGAAACTAATTCCACTGGTGAAGCTTCACTCGTGGTTATTCCAGCAGACCATAAGTGTACGTTCAGTTCTGGGTGGTAACATAATAAAACATGAAGTGTTTTGGGTTAGGGTGTTTTGGGTGAAGGTGTTTTGGGTTAGGTGGTTTTGGCTTAGGGGGTTTTGGGTTAGGGTGTTTTGGGTTAGGGTGTTTTGGGGTCTGCCAAAAGGCAGACAGTCTTTCTGAGCAGAAGTGAAACTGGACTCGAGGATTGGTCTTTGTCTGTACCTTCGAGACAGAGGTCTCACAGTCTGACTGACTCTCTCACTCCTGCAAACAGAGACGCACACATAAACAGTACTGATAATCTGTTGGGTTTAATCTGAGAGTGAATATGGATTAGAGAGGACACTCTGACAGAGTGAAGTGATTGGTTTTTGGGATTAACTAGAGTGAGGTGCGTCTGCCAAACTGTTGCCAGAGATGTTGGATAAGACAAAATGAGATAGCTAGATTGAAAAGCAATGGCTTGAAAGTGTGACTATCAGTCTTAGTCTATCTTAGATAACATGCTCCATGTGTGTGTGTGTGTGCCTGCGTGTGTTTGGGCTGTGTGTGGGCACACGTGGGTGGGTGCGTGCGTGTGGCTAAGACATTTTACTTACAGCTCTACCTGCCTGGCTGTCTGGAAGCAGATGAGGATAATGAGGTGATGTTTTGACTTCATTATAGTCTCAACCAACACTATCGTCTACAGTGTAGACTGATCAACTATGCCCTGCTCTGCCTGTCTGCGTGACTTTATTTCTCTGACTATTCTTTCTTTCTCTCTCTCGCTCTCTCTCTCTCTCTCTCTCTCTCTCTCTCTCTCTCTCTCTATCTCTCTCTCACTCTCTCTCTCTCTCTCTCTCCATTTTCATGAGTAATGTAGCTGCCATTATCACCTGAAATGAATTTGAGGAGGTAATTCGGATGCTGACATTTCCATTGAACAGAGATAGATAGCAGTACCCACAGGCTACACCAATCATGAGGTTTGTGACAATGTGAGTGTGAGTGTATGTGTGTCATCTCATGAATACATTTCAACCACGTCTTTGCCAAGGAGAGACAAGCGAGAATCCCACAGAAAGGTCAGGAAAACAGCCCTGGAACATATTAGTGCGTGTGTCATTATGTGCGTGTTTGAAAGTGTGCGAGCGAGCGAGAGAGAGAGCAAGACATGTACCTGGGTGCATGAATAAGAGAATACTCCGTTTTCTGTCTGGTCATAAGAAAAGGATTCACACCCCAAAACAGACAACGATGCAGCACAAAGAGAGCGGAGGAGATGAGAGGAGAGAAGACAAGAGGAGATGAGAGGAGAGGAGACCAGAGGAGATGAAAGGAGAGGAGACGAGAGGAGACGAGAGGAGAGGAGACAAGAGGAGACAAGAGGAGATGAGACAAGAGGAGAGGAGACGAGAGGAAAAAAGAGGATACGAGAGGAGATGTAACGAGAGGAGATGAGAAGAGATGAGAGGAGATAAGAGGGGGCAAAAAAGACACGGTCATCCTCTCTTCTGGTGAACTGGTCACAACTGAACCCAGACACTTTGCCTAGATAAGTGCCAGAAGGAGGTATTCAGGGAACAGAGAAAAAAGCAAGAGAAATTAAGAGAGAGAGAGAGAGAAAGAGAGAGAGAGAGAGAAAGAAAGAGAGAGAAATAGAGTGTGTGAGAGAGAAAAGAGAGAAAGACAAAAAGAGAGAGAGGAGAGAGAAAGAAAGAAAGAAAGAAAGAGAGAGAGGAGCGAGAGAGAGAGAAAAACAGAGACATGAGAGAATAAGAGAGAGAGAAGAGAGAAAGACAGAGAGAAAGAAAGAGAGAGAAAGAGAGAGAAAGACAGACAAGAGATAATAAGAAAGACAAAGAGAAAGAGATAGAAAGAGAGAGAAAGAAAGAAAGAAAGAGAGAGAGAGAGAGAAGAGATGGACAGCAGCGTGGACGGGCGATACTCTCAGACCCCCATTGTGAGGAGAAGGTCAGTCTGAACAGACGGGCTCCACAGGGAGTATGCGGGTGTGTTTGTTGTGTATGTGTGTGTACGTGTGTTCGTGAATGTGTGCGAGTGTATTTGTATGCGTTCCTGTGTGTGTCTGTGCATGTTTGTGTATGTGTGGGTGTAAGTATATTTGTGCCTCTGTCTATGAGTGTGCCTTTGTACGTGTGTGTGTGCCCCCGTTTGTGGGTGTGTGTGCATGAAAGCCTGGGCCACTAGTCAACGCTGCTTTCGGTAAACAACAGTGATGAAATTAGCAAACTTGTCATCTTGTAATAAGCGTCGACCCAGCAGCCCCAAGTGAGCAGAAGCATCCTCTCCTCTCACAGACTTTGTGGTGCTTCTGCAAACAGCCAGAACAGACGCAATCATCTGCTCCAGCTCTGGGGAGCTTCTTACAGGTGCTCCTGAGGCGCTGTCGTCCTGCGTTACGCTGATCTCCGACTCCCTCTGTTGGTGAAAAGCTCTATCTGCAACGACGTGCTGCAGAAAAGCTCCACTGACCAGATATTGCCCCGCCAGTTCTAAGAATCCTTTTTGACCTTTGAATGACATGATGTTGTTGAGGCTCATCATAGCGCTCGTTGATCAGTCAGCACCGAGGGCATTCTGGGTGTTACAGATTAGCCATCGTGGACCGGCGAACTGTGAGATCTTTCCCCGAGTCTCTGCAGAACTGAAACCGCCCCCGCTGTTAGGAGGTGCTCCCGGGTCGCCACCGAGACTGTCGCCGTTACACAAGCTGCTGAAACATTGAAGAGCAGGGACGCACAGCGGTCACGCCCACCTGGGGTCCGACACAGCGCTGAGACCTGGACACACGGTCACGCCGTCCTCACAGAAATCACTCATGGAGAGGCTCACGTTGACTCCCTAAAAAAGAGCGGGCGTTATCTGTCACCCATCCAGGATTGGCCGTAAACCGGGCTGGCAGGAAAAAGCTTTCCCTGCGGAGCCGAATTCAGAATTTGTAGCCACAGCAGGGGGGTATAAACCACGCAGCCAGACTATCAGTCCTCACAGAGACAATGCAGGCACCATTTGGGAGCGGCAGAAATGCGCTGGCCTCTCTTTGTTTGGTGGCTATCTGAGGAGACAGACTCAGAATGGAGGGCTGGGGACTGGAGGGCAGGAGGGATGGAGGGCAGGAGGGATGGAGGGATGGGGGGCAGGAGGGATGGAGGGATGGAGGGCAGGAGGGATGGAGGGATGGAGGGCTGGAGGGAGGGTCTCCTGGCAGGGGTCTGAGAGCTGAGGCAGTCATGTCTTGAGTCTCCTGCAGCTCAGGCTCTTTGGTAACACGGACCAGTTTCACGCATGGCTGTGCCCCAAAGCTGACTTTGGAGGCTGACTCTGTCAGCTGGTCTCACAGCACTTCACAACAACACAGGGCAACTCATCACCGGGCTGTTCAGGCTTTGCTTTCTGTATTTTCGCTCCTCCTCTCCTCCTCTCCTTCTCTCCTCCTCTCCTCTGCTCCTCCTCTCCTTTTCAGTCCACCTCTTGTCTCTTCTGCTTTCATCTCCCTTCCATTCTTCAACTCTCCCACTGTCCTTGTTTCCTTCCCCTCTCCTCTCTCAGCTCTCCTGTCCCTCTCCCCTCCCCTCATCCCCTCCCCTCATCCCCTCCCCCCGTCCCCTCCCCCCATCCCCTGTCCCTATCTCAGGGATGTTAGTGCCAGTTGCAGAGCCTCATCTACGTCTAGTCCAGGGCTGCGTTCAGCAATGCAAGACTTTCCACTACCACCACGAGACACACTTCCCCATCAACACACACATACTGTACATACACACAAGATATGTGACACCTATGTTGTATCATGAAGGCTCAGAGCAGGATCCAGGTGATCCTTCTACCTCCTTCTACCCACCCATGGTATTACAGCCTTGGGACAACATGCAAACTCTCAATGCATAAAATTGATTAAATGATGAGAGAGAAACAGAGCGCGGAGGAGAAAGAGAAAAAGTGGAGTAGAGAAAGGAGGGGAGGGAAAGAGAGGAGAGGGAAAGATAAAAGGAGAGGGAAAGAGAGAGAAGGAGAGGGAAAGAGAGGAAGATATGTAGATCCGGATCCAAGGGAATGTCAAAGCAGTGATGCAGAGCCACACATTAATGGCAGGTGTCGGGGCATCGTTGAGGATTTGAACACGCTAACACGCTAACGCGCTAACGCTTCAGTGTCTGTCCAGCTGGCTTCAGCACAAGACAGCAACCCTCAGAAGGAAGGTGCAGCGTGCTGTGTGTGTGTGTGTGTGTTTCTGCCTTTCAGTCAGTTGTGTGTGCACACTTGAATAAACACACGTGCATTCACACGCTAATTCAGGACCTGTGCACATCACTCATTTGCTTAAGGCATCGCTGACGCGTAACAGGCTTAAACACACAACACAAAAGGAGCTTTTCCATGGTCGCACGCTGGTGACACTGGATATGCAACAAAGAAGACATCTCCCGTTCCTTGAGGAAACACAAGCACTGCTAACATCAAGTCAGTCAGCGACAGAGACTGCCACAACAGACCAATCTGATGACACTAGTGATTATCAGAGGACACATCTATTTCTCTAGATTCTAACTGGACTGCATGCCTGTGTCTCTATTTACTCTATTTACTGCTCACACACAATCTCAAAACCCTGATAAAAACACCAAGATCACCCCTCCCATCTGTCCACACACACACACACACGTAGAAATGCACAGCCACACATACACACACATACTTAAGGAGACAAGACTTACCATTGGTTGTGAGGCATGGAGGCAATTTAACCGCCGGTAATTCAGTAGCAAGCTCTCCCATAGATGAGAGAAGACTGAAACAAACA